>JAMPIT010000383.1:4205000-4515487 GCA_026261815.1 Monarcha castaneiventris obscurior
GCATCCCAGAGCGTGGATCAGCATCCCAGAGCGTGGATCAGCATCCCAGAGCAGGGATCAGCATCCCAGAGCAGGGATCAGCATCCCAGAGGGTGGATCAGCATCCCAGAGCATGGATCAGCATCCCAGAGCATGGATCAGCATCCCAGAGCAGGGATCAGCATCCCAGAGGAGGGATCAGCATCCCAGAGGAGGGATCAGCATCCCAGAGCGTGGATCAGCATCCCAGAGCAGGGATCAGCATCCCAGAGCAGGGATCAGCATCCCAGAGCAGGGATCAGCATCCCAGAGGAGGGATCAGCACAGCTGTGCCTTTGGTGGACAAAGGAAAACCAGATTTGGCCTCACTTCACTTTGGGAAATCACAATTTTAGCATCCTTCCCACCAGGCAGTGAAAATGCCACTAAAGAGGGCAGTTTTGGGGGTTTTTTTTCCCCATTTCCTGCACATTCCCTGCCGTTTTCCCTGGAGCAGAGCCCCAACACCAGGACCACCAGCTCAGCCACCTTTTTTTCCACGCCCAGCCATTCCTGGTGCTCCTGGCAAATCCGCTCCCAGCCTGCTGCAAACCTCCAGGCACTTCGGGAACAGCCTGGGGGAGGAGATTCCCTGGATTCTGGGATCTCAAATACGGGGTTTGTCCCACTTCCCATTCCGTGGGCCTGCACAAACCCTCCCACGCCCCTGGCACAGCAGGAAAGCTCCGGATTTTCCTGCCAGGAGGGGTCTGGGCACTTCCTTTCCCACTGCTTTGTGCTTTTCCTGGCATGGGGGGCAGGTGGGCTGTGCTTGTCACCCCCTGTCACCCTCTCCTGTCACCCCCTGCCTGTCACGTTTGTCACCCCCCATCACACCCTGTCACCCTGTGCTTGTCACCCCATGCCTGTCACCCTCTGCCTGTCACCCTGTCACCCTCTCCTTGTCACCCTCTGCCTATCACCCTCTGCCACTCTCTCCTTGTCATCCTCTGTCTGTCACCCCCTCCTTGTCACCCCCTGCCTGTCACATGTTTGTCACCCCCTGTCACCCCGTGCTTTTCACCCCGTGCCTGTCACCCCCACTTGTAACCCTCTGCCTGTCACCCCGTTTGCCACCCCCGTCACCCCCCATCACCCCCTGCTTATTACCCCGTCACCCTGTGCTTGTCACCCTCTGCCTGTCACCCCCTGCTTGTGCCTGTCACCCCCACTTGTCACCCTCCTCCTTGTCACCCCCTCTGTCACCCTGTGCCCATCACTCCGTGCCCGTCACCCCATGCCCGTCACCCTCTGCCTGTCACCCCCTGTCATCCCGTGTTTGCCATCCCCTGCCTGTCACCCTCTGCCTGTCACCCTCTGCCTGTCACCCTCTCGTCACCCCCTGCCTGTCACCCCATGCCTGTCACGCCGTCACCCCCTGCCTGTCACCCCATGTTTGTCCCCCTGTCACCCTGTGCTTGTCACCCCCTGTCACCCCATGTTTGCCACCCCCTGCCTGTCACGTTTGTCACCCCCCATCACACCCAGTCACCCCGTGCTTGTCACCCCCTGCCTGTCATCCTCTGCCTGTCACCCCTTTCTTGTCACCCCCTGCCTGTCATCCTCTGCCTGTCACCCCCTTCTTGTCACCCCCTGCTTGTCACCCCATGCCTGTCACATGTTTGTCACCCCCGTCACCCCATGCTTTTCACCCCCTGCCTGTCACCCTCTCCTTGTCACCCCATTTGTCAGCCCCTGCCTGTCACCCCATGTCTGCCACCCCCTGCCTGTTGCCCCCTGTCAGCCCCTGCTTGTCACCCCTTGCTTATCACCCTGTGCCTGTCACCTCTTGCGTGTCACCCTCTGCCTGTCACCCTTTGCCTGTCAACTCATGTTTGCCACCCCATGTTTGTCACCCCTTGTCACCCCCTGCTTGTGCCTGTCACCCCCACTTGTCACCCCGTGCCTGTCACCCTATGCCTGTCACCCTCTGTCAGCCCCTGCCTGTCACCCTCTCCTTGTCACCCCGTTTGTCACCCTCTGCCTGTCACCCCCCTCTTGTCACCCCATGCCTGTCACCCCCTGTCACCCCCATCACCCTGTGCTTGTCACCCCCGCCTCTCACCCTCTGCCTGTCAACTCATGTTTGCCACCCCATGTTTGTCACCCCGTGCCCGTCACCCTGTGCTGTCACCCTCTGTCACCCTGTGCTGTCACCCTCTGTCACCCTGTGCTGTCACCCTCTGTCACCCTGTGCTGTCACCCCGTGCCTGTCACCCCAAGTTTGCCACCCCATGTTTGTCACCCGCTGCGTATCACCCCCTGCCTGTCACCCCCTGTCATCCCATGTTTGCCATCCCCTGTTTGCCATCCCCTGCCTGTCACCCTGTGCCTGTCACCCTCTGTCACCCCCTGCTTATCACCCCGTGCCATCACCCCGTGCCCATCACCCCATGCCCATCACCCCGTGCCATCACCCCATGCCCATCACCCCATGCCCATCACCCCGTGCCCAGCACCCCATGCCCAGCACCCTGTGCCCATCACCCCGTGCCATCACCCCACGCCCATCACCCCGTGCCCAGCACCCCGTGCCCAGCACCCCGTGCCATCACCCCGTGCCCATCACCCCATGCCCATCACCCCATGCCCATCACCCCGTGCCCATCACCCCGTGCCCGCTGCCCGTGGGGCTGTGATTACCCCGGGCCTGTCCAACAGCCGCTGCCAGCTGTGAGGAGCCCGTTTGGGCACAGGGGGACAGGAGCAGCCCCGGTGGCACGAGGTGGCAGCTGTGCCCCCGGAGCGTGGCACGGGCCCCCGAGCCTCTGCTGGGCCCGTGGGAAATGATTTTATCAACCTTGCAGCATTTCCCCCCAAACCAGACCCCGCTCCGGTGCTGAGGCTGAGCAAGGGCCTGCTCTGTCCCTCATCCAAGCTGCCCTCTGGAATCTGGGAAGAGCTGAGTATTCCTGAGCTTTTTCCAGCTAAAAACCCCCTGCTCTTCCCCAAATCCATGACATCTTTCCCTTTCCTGCCCAGCTGGAGGGCTCCAGAGCACGGAAAAATCCACTCGGATCAGTTTTTGGGGTCCCCTTGGCCTGCTGGAATTCCTCCCAGCAAATGGAATTCCTCACACCCAACCTCCCAGCAAATGGAATTCCTCACACCGAGGGACACGGCCTGAGGGAAATTTTGTCCAGGGATGTAATCCAGGATCAAGATTTTATCCATAAATATTTTTCTCCGCTTATTTTTCCCCCTCTTCAAAACTGCATTTCCTGGGATGAAGGGATCCCAACACCCCTCCCATCCCAAGGGGGGACCCTCGAAGTTGCACAAGAGGGACAAGGAGCGGAGCCAAGCCAGAAACTCCCAGAGGAAATGATGGAGAATTATGGAGAAACCTCCAGCTGAGAGAGGAAGAGCTGCAGAAGTGAGGGAGGAAGGGAGAGAGGGAGGGAGGAAGAGAGGGAGAGAGGGAGGGACCCGATCTCTGTCCCCAAGCCCAGGGCAGGGAGGTGACAGCCCAGGACCTATCGTGGCCTCCCAGCTGGGGCAGCTCCAGCCTGGGGCTCTCGGGGCTGCCATCCATGGGGACTTTATCGGGGGCTGTTCCCTCTTTTGGGGCTGCCATCCATGGGGACTTTATCAGGGGCTGTTCCCTCTTTTGGGGCTGCCATCCATGGGGACTTTATCAGGGGCTGTTCCCTCTTTTGGGGCTGCCATCCATGGGGACTTTATCAGGGGCTGTTCCCTCTTTTGGGGCTGCCATCCATGGGGACTTTATCAGGGGCTGTTCCCTCTTTTGGGGCTGCCATCCATGGGGACTTTATCAGGGGCTGTTCCCTCTTTTGGGGCTGCCATCCATGGGGACTTTATCGGGGCTGTTCCCTCTTTTGGGGCTGCCATCCATGGGGACTTTATCAGGGCTGTTCCCTCTTCTCCTCCTGCCCCGCTCCTGACCCTCGATTTCCAAAAAGGGTGGGAGAAGTCCCGGAATCAGCGGCACATCCTGAACAGCTGCTGCCACCCCATATCTCTGCCTCAGCCCTGGTGTCTCCTTGTGGCTTCTGAAGTCCCCCAGAGACATCAAACTGCTCTGCCAGGCTGGTGGGGAGGGGTGACAACCCCAAAAAGGCTGCAGGGGGTTTGTGGGTTCAGTTCTGGGTGGGAAGGAGTGAGAAGACCCCAAAAAGGCTGCAGGGGGATTGTGGGTTCAGTTGGGAAGGAGTGAGAGAACCCCAAAAAGGCTGCAGGGGTTTGTGGGTTCAGTTGGGAAGGAGTGAGAGAACCTCAAAAAGGCTGCACGGGTTTGTGGGTTCAGTTCTGGGTGAAAGGACCCCAAAAAGGCTGCAGAGCTCTGTGGGCTCAGTTCTGGGTGGGACGGAGTGACAAGACCCCAAAAAGGCTGCAGGGGGGTTGTGGGTTCACTTCTGGCTGGGAAGGGGTGAGAGGACCCCAAAAAGGCTGCAGGGGTTTGTGGGTTCAGTTGGGAAGGAGTGAGAGAACCCCAAAAAGGCTGCAGGGGCATTGTGGGTTCAGTTCTGGGTGGGAAGGAGTGACAGGACCCCAAAAAGGCTGCAGGGGGTTTGTGGGTTCAGTTGGTGAGGGGTGAGAGGACCCCAAAAAGGCTGCAGGGGGGTTGTGGGTTCAGTTGGGAAGGAGTGAGAGAACCCCAAAAAGGCTGCAGAGCTTTGTGGGCTCAGTTCTGGGTGGAAAGAGGTGAGAGGACCCCAAAAAAAGGCTGCAGAGGTTTGTGGGTTCAGTTGGGAAGGGGTGAAAGGACCCCAAAAAGGCTGCAGAGCTCTGTGGGCTCAGTTCTGGGTGAGAGGACCCCAAAAAGGCTGCAGAGCTCTGTGGGCTCAGTTCTGGGTGGGAAGGAGTGAGAGGATGATTTTTAGGGACACGGCTCCTTCTGAAGTCAAGAAAAGCCATTAAAAAGCCAATTTTTTTGAGGGAGGAAGAGGGGAAAAAGGGTCCTTGAGAGAAACCCAACGTTATCCAAGTGATTTAACAAACCTCCCTCTCCCCACAGCCTTTTGCAGGATTTCTTCCCGAGAAACCTCCCCCTTCCCTGAAGATCCATTTTTTAAATTTTTTTGGAGCAGGGATGAATAAACTCCAGGCTTTGTTCTTAGCAAGGATCTTTTATCAGCTCCTTCCCCTCATTTCATCTGCAAATGGGGACGAGGAACTGATCTGATCAAACAAGAACCAGTCCTAACCCAAGCTCTAAACTCAGCTTGAGCTGTTGAGAGGGTCCAATGAGTTCACACAACTTCCTGCATTTCATCCATCCCGATTCCTTCTGTACTTCCAGGATCCCACTGGGAAGAAAAAAGGGGACTTTTCAGCAGCCTCCCGGCTCGGATTTAGGGATTTTTTTTTCTCAAAGTGCTTTGCTAAGAAGCGGCGGCAGCTGAAAATGAGATTTAATGAGCAAGAGAAGGTGACAACAGTCGCTGTCACCCCGTCATTGTCACCCATCCTGTGACACCACGGAGCTGCTCAGCTCTGGACTCCAACCCTGCTGCTTCTTCAGCTCTTTCCCCTCAAACCCTTCTAAAAACCAGCTCATTTTAGGTCCAAAGATCCCCCAAAGCTCCTGTTCTGGTCAGGGAATCCCAACAGCAGAGTTTGCCCCACATCCCACTGTGGGAAGCATCTCCAACCTCCCTCGGCTCATCCCGGGAGGATTTTTGCACGGATGAGACTCAGAACCATTTGGATAAATCCCCTTATCCATCAGAAATTGGGAATTGCTCACGAAAGGACCCCAAACCCAGCTGGGATCAACCCTGGCACACAACCAGAAGAGTTTTCCAAACTTTGTTGCCCTGCTCTGAGGCAGAGCCAGCCCGGGATGTGCTGCAGGAACAGCTCTGGATGCTCCATCCCAGGAGGGAATTTGGGGCACGGCTCCCCAGAGCCCCATCCCAGCCCCAGGGAGCTGCAGGATTCCTTCCCCCAGCCCCTGCCCTGAGGAGGCACCACCCTGCCTGTGGTTTCCTGCGGTGACAGCGGGGTTTTGTCACCCAAATGGGGCTGTTTCGGGGCCAGGATGTGACCCCGTGGGGCCACCGAGGCCTCCCTGTGCCAGGCACCCAAAGGATGGGTGATCCCGATGTCCCCTGAGAGCTGAGGTGGCTTCTCCTGCCAGCCCCCACCTCTGATCCCTGGAAAAAATCCAGGAATGGGCTCCTGGCCCTGGGCAGAACGGCCAAATGGGGATAAAAGCAGGGATAATTCTGGCATTGCTGCAGTTGAATTTGTATTTGCACCTGCCTGCTCAAGGATGAGCGGGAAGAGGAGGATTCTGTGAGGATCTGGTGAGGAATCCGTGCCAGGAATGAGGCTGAGGCCTCTGTCCCTGCTCCCAGAGCCTCTCCAGGCAGGTTTTAGGATCTTTTGAGGGAATCCATGCCAGGAATGAGGCTGAGGCCTCTGTCCCTTCTCCTGGAGCCTCTCCAGGCAGTTTTTAGGATCCTTTAAGGGAATCCATGCCAGGAATGAGGCTGAGGCCTCTGTCCCTGCTCCTGGAGTCTCTTCAGGCATTTAAGATCCCATAAGGGAATCCATGCCAGGAATGAGGCTGAGGCTTCTGTCCCTTCTCCCAGAGTCTCTCCAGGCAGTTTTTAGGATCCCTTAAGGGAATCCATGCCAGGGATCAAGCAGAGGCCTCTGTCCCTTCTCCTGGAACCTCTCCAGGCAGTTTTTAGGATCCCTTGAGGGAATCCATGCCAGGGATCAAGCAGAGGCCTCTGTCCCTTCTCCTGGAACCTCTCCAGGCAGTTTTTAGGATCCTTTGAGGGAATCCATGCCAGGGATCAGGCAGAGACCTCTGTCCCTTCTCCCAGAGTCTCTCCAAGCAGTTTTTAGGATCCCTTAAGGGAATCCATGCCAGGAATGAGGCTGAGGCCTCTGTCCCTGCTCCTGGAACCTCTCCAGGCAGTTTTTAGGATCCCTTGAAGGAATCCATGCCAGGGATCAAGCAGAGGCCTCTGTCCCTGCTCCTGGAGCCTCTCCAGGCAGTTTTTAGGATCCTTTGAGGGAATCCATGTCAGGGATCAGGCAGAGACCTCTGTCCCTGCTCCTGGAGTCTCTCCAGGCAGTTTTTAGGATCCTTTGAGGGAATCCATGCCAGGGATCAGGCTGAGGCCTCTGTCCCTGCTCCTGGAACCTCTCCAGGCAGTTTTTAGGATTTCTTGAGGGAATCCATGCCAGGAATGAGGCTGAGGCCTCTGTCCCTTCTCCCAGAGTCTCTCCAGGCAGTTTTTAGGATCCCTTGAAGGAATCCATGCCAGGGATCAGGCAGAGGCCTCTGTCCCTGCTCCTGGGACCTCTCCAGGCAGTTTTTAGGATCCTATAAGGGACCAGCTCATCACCATCCCCAAATAAAGCAGGAGAGGCTGGGCCAGACAAAGTCTGGCTCTGCTGCACGTGGGGATCTGATGATTCCCAGCATCCCTGATCCCAAGGGATCACCTTGGGCTGTCCCACCCAGCCTCTGGCATGTCCAGAGTGGCTGCAGTTTGCCCAAAGTGACAGTGACAACCTGCAGGTGACATTGGAAGAATCCAAGGGATTCAGGGGATTGGGGAATGCAAAGAGTTAAACCTCAGCAACCCAAAATCTGCTTTTCCACAGAAAACAAAGTCCCCATCTGAGCTGCACAAAAAACAAAACAAAACAAAAAAAACCCGCCCAAAAATCCAAACAAACAAAAAAACCCCCAAACAAACAAACAGAAAAACAACAAACAAAAAACCCCAAACCACAACAAAAAACAAACAAACAAAAGAACAAAACTGGGAAAAAACCCCCAAAAAACAAAAACCAGCTTGGCTCCATCTCCTCATCCCTTTGGATCCCAGAATTCCAGGCAGGGGGACAGGAGGGAGCAGAACATTCCCTGAGTCACCGATGGCTGGGGGGAGGTGAAATTCCTGCTGGATTCGAGGTGGCCCTGACTCAGGGAATGGGCAGGAACAGATCTGACATCAGTGGATGTTGAAATAAAAGCAAATATCCCTCAAATCCGGGAAGTGGGGAAGATGTCTGATATTCCAGTCTGGCCAGAGCCAGCTCCTGGGATCTGCTCCAGCTCATCCTTAGGGAGCAGAATTCCCAGCAGGAGTGTCCAGGCCACTCAGGATTCCCTGGGAATACCTGGGAAGGGTTTCCTGCCTCTCAAGGGTGGCTGGGAACCCCCCAAAGCTCGTTCTGGGGATGAATTCCAAGCCTCTCCAAAGATTTCTGGTGGAGTTGGATATCTGGGAGCACACTGCACTCCTGAGGAACTCAATTCCCTGTTTATTCCCTGCTGCCCTGCATTCCCTGCAGCTGGAATTTGTGGGATCAAAGAGCCCCCAGCACAGGCAGCTTCTCCCCACCGTGGTTATTTAGAGGTTTGGATAAACCTCTCCCAAGTTTTCCTCTGGAAAAATTCCCCCCTGGAATATTCTAACTGTCACCCTGAGAAGTGTTTGGTGTCCTGGAAGTTCTTCCCCACTCTCTGTGCTTGTGGCATCTTTGGGAGAAATCAAAATTCCAGCTGGGATCACTCAGAGCTCAGCCACATCCCCACACCTCGCTGGGAATTCCTTTCTGGATCAGATTTTCCTCTTCCAAATAACAAATCCAGGGAGAAAACTCCAAGACTTTCACTTCCAGAGCCTTTAATATCCACGAACTGCCAATAACAACACTTCAGCAAACAAAGAAGATTGCTCAAAGTATAAAAAAGTGGCTTGAAACTTTAAATAAAATATAAAAACCAACAGTTCCATAGCTTTAAATAAAATATAAAAACCAACAGTTCCACAGCTTTAAATAAAATATAAAAACCAACAGTTCCACAGATTTAAACTCTAAATACAATATAAAAACCAACAGTTCCACAGCTTTAAATAAAATATAAAACCCAACAGTTCCATAGATTTAAACTCTAAATAAAATATAATAACCAACAGTTTCACAGCTTTAAAATTCAAATAAAATGTAAAAACCAACATCCCCATGGCTTTAAACTCTCCATGTTGGAATTCCCATTCCTGCAAGGCACAACCCAATGTCCATATGGGAAAAAAAAACCCCAAATATTCCCAGAAATTCAGTTTATTCCCTCCTAGCCCAGCAGCAGCTTCCTGAGCACAGCAAGTGTTTGGCACTGTCAAACCATCCCAAAACCCCTCAGATTTGGTTATCCAAGGAATTCGGGGGGGCTCAGAGGAGTTTCTCAGCATCAAGCAGTACCAGGGTGGGTTTGAGGGGATTTTTTGGGGGATCCTCAGAGCTGAGGGGTGAAAACGGGCATGAATTCAGCTCTGGTGGTTTGGGTTCTGAACGAAGCGGCTCAAAAATCAGAATATCTCGGTCCCAACGTGCCCTCTGCTGGCAGCGGGGCTTGGCACAGCCGGGAAATCCTGGGAAAGAGGGAGGGAAGCAACCCCAACAAGATCCTTTTATCCAAACCCCACGCGAGGCACATCCCTGGGAAGCCACAGGGGGATCTCAGGGACAGGAGATTAAACGGCTCCAGGCTTTCCTCTGGAAAATTCCCCACTGGAATTCCCCACCCTGAGGGTTGTTTGGCACCCTGGAAACTCTTCCCCACTCTCTGTGCCTGTGGGAAAATGGAATCTAAATCCCAAGTGGGATGAAATAGGGATGGACACAAGGTGCCAGCAGGGTTTTGCTTCCAAATTCCATCCCTTTCAAATTGGATTTGTAAAATCATAAAATCATGGAATTGCTGAGGTTGGAAAATCCCTCTGGGATCATCGAGTCTGAGCTGTGCCTGATCCCCACCCTGAGCACCTCCAGGGATGGGAGCTCCAAACCTCCCTGGGCAGCCCTTTCCAACCCTTTCCATGAGGAAATTCCTGCTGATTTCCAGCCTAAACCTCCCCTGGCCCAGCCTGAGGCCGTTCCCTCTTTCCCTGTCCCTGTGGTAAGATCCCAAATTCCCCCTGGCTGTCAGGGAGCTGTGCAGAGCCAGAAATTCCCCCTGGATCCTCCTTTTCTCCAGGCTGAGCCCCCCCAGATCCCTCAGGATTTCTCCAAACCCTTCAGAACCTCCCTCTCCTTCCCTGGACTCACTCCAGCCCCTCTGTGTCCCTCTTGCCACTGCAGAGCCCAGAACTGGACACAACATTCCAGGTGCCCCAGCAGCTCCCAGTGACATTCCTGGGCATTCAGCAAAGGCTCCTTCGTGCTGCTCCCCCCTGTCCCAGCTGCTCTCAAAGCCACTGCAGAGCCCCTGAATCCCTGGAAGTGTCCCAGGCCAGGCTGGATGGGGCTTGGAGCTGCTCTCAGAGCCACTGCAGAGCCCCTGAATCCCTGGAAGTGTCCCAGGCCAGGCTGGATGGGGCTTGGAGCTGCTCTCAGAGCCACTGCAGAGCCCCTGAATCCCTGGAAGTGTCCCAGGCCAGGCTGGATGGGGCTTGGAGCTGCTCTCAGAGCCACTGCAGAGCCCCTGAATCCCTGGAAGTGTCCCAGGCCAGGCTGGATGGGGCTTGGAGCCATCTGGGATCACAGAATCCCAGAATCACCAGGTTGGAAGAGACCTTCAAGATCATCGAGTCCAACCTCTGCCCTAACACCTTAACTAAACTAAACCATGGCACTGAGTGCCACATCCAATCTCCTTTTAAACACCTCCAGGGATGGTGATTCCACCTCCTCCCCGGGTAAACCATTCCAATACTTTATCACTCTTTCTGTGAAAAACTTTTCTCTAATATCCAACCTAGATTTTCCTTGGAGCAACTTAAGGCTGTGTCCTGTTGTTCTGTCAGTTGGAATAGGGGAAGGTGTCCCTGCCCATGGGAATGGGATGGGATTTAAGGTCCTTTCCCACCCAAACCAGTCTGGGATTGGTTTTTTCCATCTCCCCGTGGCCTGAGGCTGCTCTGGGGTGAGCCTGGTGCCCCCCAGCCCTGGCACAGGCACACAGAGCCCTGCTCAGGTGACAAAGCAGAGCTCAGCTTGGGAATTCCTGCAGGAAAACCACAGCCAGATCCCCAGAAATCCATCCCGAGGAACCTTCAACATCCTTGGCACAACCTAGAGCACCAGAGTGCCCCCAACACCACCCTGCCAGCCCCAACACCCCTTTGCCTCCTACCTTTGCTGCTCCACGAGTCTCCTTTGCTGCTCCACGAGTTTCCTTTGCTGCTCCACGAGTTTCCTTCACTTCAGCTCGCAACCACCCAGCTCCACCTCCCCGTGCTTCATTCCCCTGCTTTTCCACGGATTTTGCTGCTCCTGCAGGTGAAACCCAGCAGCGGGAGGGAGCCGCGTTTCCACCCAGCCGCAGGACCTTTAACTCCCGGCGTGGCCGCTGTTGTTTACATCCCTTTTCTCCCCTCTCTGGCGCTCAGCAATTGGCTCTCGGGGCGTTCTGGCTGTGCCTCACGTGTGCCACCTCAGGAAGCCAGGGCTGGGAGCTGCAGCTCGCTGGTTTCCTGTTCTGGCCTCCCCCGAGCCCTTCGGGGCCAGCAGAGCTTTGATGTCGGGCGCACCGAGGTGCGGCTCAGCGCTTTCGACAGGAAACCCTCGCTGTTGCCGTGGTTACGGGGCTTTCACAGGGGTTTTGGGAAATGATCTCCGAGTGGGAACGCGGCTCCTTGTTGCAAAATAAAGCGTGAATGTCTCGAGGCGGGATGTTCTCTGAGGTGGGGTCTTCGGGCACTTTCCAGCCTAATCAGGAAGAAAGGAGAATTAATCACTGGAGCAGGCACAGGCTCGAGGACATCCCGGGATTAACGAGCTCCAGGGATGTCATAAATCAGGATGTCGATGGACACATTTTGCCGACTTGGCAAAATCCCCGCGCTCCCCGTGTCCTGTGGAACCCCAGAACGGTTTGGGATGGACGGGACCATAAATCCCACCTCGTTCCAGCCCCTCGGGATCCAGACGTGAGCGGCGGGAGGGAGGATCCCGATGTTGCCCCGCCTCCGAACTACAAATCCCACAACGCCTTGCGCCCGCTCACCTGCACTACAACTCCCACAATGCCCCGCGCTCCTCTCCACCTGCACTACAACTCCCACAATGCCCCGCGCTCCGCTCCACCTGCACTACAACTCCCACAATGCCCCGCGCTCCCACACCGCCTCGCCGCACCTGACGCATGCGCACAGCTCCATATGGCTCCAAGATGGCTGACACAGCGTCCGGAGGCTCCGGCACGGTAACGGCGGCTCATCCCTGGGGCGCGGGGCGGCGGCGGCGCGTCCCCGGGAGGGCCCGGGCGAGGCTGCAACGTCCGATGCCTCCGGGGCGCCGAGGAGCTCCCGGCCCGGCCGCGGAGCGCGGAGGCGGCGGGGGCAGCGAGGGAGGCGCTGATTGGCCCGAGGGCCTGAGGGGAGGCGGGCTTTGATTGGCTGAGGATGGTGCATTCCGATTGGCTGGCGGGGAGTGTGGGGGGGTGGATCCTTAAAGGGGCCGCGTCGCAAAAGTGTCCAGGGGGGTTCTATAAGGACATTTGTGTAAATATATAAAATATATATATTTATATACACAATCATACATGCCCATGTGTGCATGTGAGTGTACGGGACTGTGCTCCTGCTCCCTTCCCATTATCCGCTCCCAGCCCCATCCCATTATTTGCTCCCAAACCTTTCCCAGTCCCTGCTCCTTGTCCCTTCCAGCTGCTCCCAGACCTTTCCCAGTCCCTGCTCTGTGACCCTTCCCAATCCCTGCTCCCAAACCTTTTCCACTCCCTGCTCCATGTCTCTTCCAGCTGCTCCCAGCCCCTTCCCATGTTCCTTCCCAGTCCCTGCTCCCAGTCCTGTCCCATTACCTATTCCTAGACCCTTCCCAGTCCCTGCTCCAGGTCCCTTCCAGCTGCTCCCAGACCTTTCCCAGTCCCTGCTCTCACACCCTTCCCAATCCCTGCTCCACATCCCCTCCACCTGCTCCCAGGCCTTTCCTTTTATCTGCTCCCAGCCCCATCCCATTATTTGCTCCCAGACCTTTCCCAGTCCCTGCTCCGTGTTCCTTCCCCCTGCTCTGTGACCCTTCCCAGTCCCTGCTCCCAAGCCTTCCATTACCTGCTCCCTGCCCCATCCCATCCCACCCCATCCCATCCCATCCCATCCCATCCCATCCCATCCCATCCCATCCCATCCCATCCCATCCCATCCCATGAATCCCATGAATCCCATCCCATTCCATGAATCCCATCCCATGGATCCCATGGATCCCATGAATCCCATCCCACCCTACCCCTTCCCTCTCCCATCCCATCCCATGAATCCCATGAATCCCATCCCACCCCATGAATTCCATCCCATCCCATCCCATGAATCCCATCCCATGAATCCCATGAATCCCATGAATCCTATCCCATTCCATGAATCCCATCCCACCCCATGAATCCCATCCCATCCCATCCCATCCCATCCCATCCCATCCCATCCCATCCCATCCCATCCCATGAATCCCATGAATCCTATGAACTCCATGAATCCCATCCCACGCCATGAATCCCATCCCATGAATCCCATGGATCCCATCCCATCCCATTCCATGAATCCCATCCCATGAATCCCATGAATCCTATCCCATTCCATGAATCCCATCCCACCCCATGAATCCCATCCCATCCCACCCCATGAATCCCAACCCATCCCATCCCATCCTATGAATCCCATGAATCCCATCCCATGAATCCCATGAATCGCATCCCATCCCATCCCACCCCATCCCATCCCATCCCATCCCATCCCATCCCATCCCATCCCATCCCATCCCATCCCATCCCATCCCATCCCATCCCATCCCACCCCATCCCACCCCATCCCACCCCATCCCACCCCATCCCATCCCATCCCATCCCATCCCACCCCACCCCACCCCACCCCACCCCAAATCCCTCCCAGCCTCTCCAGGCCCACCCCCTACTTTCCCCGCTCTCCCGGGGGTCCCGGGGCTGCCTGTCCCGGTGCCCTGAGCCGCCGTTCCCTGGCATTCCAGCGGGCGGGCAGCAAGCAGGGGGGCACCCCGGCTGACAACTACCAGCTGGCGCGGCGCCGCACGCTGCAGGTGGTGGTCAGCTCCCTGCTCACCGAGGCCGGCTTCGAGAGCGCCGAGAAAGCCGCGGTGGAGACGCTCACCGAGATGATCCAGAGCTGTGAGTGCCCCCGGAGGCTCCTCCAGGGATTGCCCTCTAATTCCACAGGGGTTTGGTCCCGGGTTTGGGTGTTGTGGGAAGGGGGAGGTTGAAGGGGTGGGTGGCTGGGTGGAGGTGCGGGGTTTCTGTGGGTTTTTTGTGGGAGTTGGGGACTCCACACAAATGCAGGTTCTTTATCTTCACCTCTGGGGAGTTTTACCTCGAGCCCCAGCAGATGAGAAGCGGCTGCAGATGTTGTTTCAGGGTGTTGATTTCTCCTTCTCTCTGCCAGCTCTCAGCTCCGGCCGCACATCTGATGCAGCCGAGTCCGAGCGGGCACTGCCCAGCCCTGGGCTGTCCCGGCCTTTCTGTGCCCTTTCCATCATCCAACCATTCTTCACAACGCATTTATTAGTTACTGTTCTGTACCAATTCATTGCACCTGTTCTAGACACGGAATTTCTGCCTCTTCTTCATTCCACCAATCCTTTTGTGCCACCACCACCAGAGAAGATGGAGGAGAAGGAGAAGGAGAGGAAGAACAGGGCAACGCCCAAAATCCTCCATCTTAGACCCTTCGTCCTCATATTAAAAACCCTAAAATCTCCTTTTTTACCTTGTAAAACACTAAACCACTACTCATTTTCACACTCTCATGGCTTGCAATGATTCTGGCAGTGTTGGTAACTTTTCCCATGGGCTGAGGTCAAAGCTGGAATCATTTTGGGATTTTTGCCAGGATCTGGGACCCCCTTGCTGGGGCTCCTGACCCCCCAGGGCAGCCTGAGGTGTGCCTTGGGCTCCAACAGGTTTCTGTTTATCCCAGCTCGGAAATCTTCATTTTTTTTTACTCAGTGGTTACTTATTGGTGGTAACTTAGAATTACCAGGAGCTCCATGTTGCTGGAATAAAGAGGGAGACAACAAAATTCCAGATATTTGGTTCAGGAAGCCCCTCTTGGAGCAGCTCTGCTCCTTCCTCTGTGGGTGTTGATGGAAACCTCATCTATGGATTGTTCTGAAATCGAGAAATGATCCAATTCTGGGGGTTTTTTTCATGTTTTAGGTGCAGATTCGCATTTTGCCTTTGTGGCAGAGACTGATTTTTTTTAATCTTCAAACACCCAGCCTGCAGAATGCTCCATCCCAGGGGTTATTTTTCATTCCTTGCTAAATTTGCTGCAAATCCCTATTCCTGGAGCTGACACAGACGTGTGATCAGTGCAAATTAAATATTTGGTGGGGGTTTTATCCCACAGATATTTCAGAAATTGGGAGAAGTGCCAAGTCCTACTGCGAGCACACGGCCAGGACCCAGCCCACGCTCTCAGATATCGTGGTGACCCTGGTGGAAATGGGTGAGCAGCTCCCTCTTCCCACTTTTCCCACCTTTGGATCAGGAAATCTGCCCTCACAGCTGGGGTTTGGGTGGTGCCCGCTGCTCTGGACACACCACAGCTCATGGTTTTCCTTCTTGTTTGATTTGGAGCTGCTGGAAAAATTCTGGAGAAAGGGGAATTTTGGACAGGATAAACTCCTGGAGTGATTCCTGTTTTCCTCTTCTGTGTTGCAGGGTTCAATGTGGAAACTCTTCCTGCCTATGCCAAGCGTTCCCAGAGGATGGTGATCACTGCCCGTACGTGGGGGAGCTGGGAATAGTTTGGAATTCCTCTCTGCTGCCTTCCAGGGAGCTCCTGCTGAGCTTTCTGAGGGATGATTCCAGGAATTCAGGGCTCCTCTCAGGAGGTGGAGGGACCTCAGTCGCTCAGGGGAGCCCTCAGGGTGGTTTTGGCGCAGGACAGAGGGGCCAAGGGATCCTTTTTCCTTCTGGGATGCCAATCCCAAGCTCGTGGGTGTGCTGGGTTTGGCCAAAATTTAGCAATTTATCCTCAGGGAGAAAACCAGGTTACAACCACGCTTTCTCCCCCACCAGGTTCAGGAAAAAAATTCCTCGAAGGAAAGTGAGAGAGATAAAACCTATTTATTAACAAAACACACAGGAAAAGGATAATAATGCTGAATAAAACCCCTGGCTATAGAGAGAAAATCTGGGAAGAAACTGGAGCCCTCTCCTAGGTGTGATCCCACCTTCTCAGAGCTGCTGTGAGGGGTGGCCTCAGGCCCCCTCTGGGCATGAAGAGAAGCTCTCCTGATGTGTTCTGATGTTGTTGGAACAGTCCAGAAGAGAAAAAAAAGGGAAAAAAACCCCCAAAGTCCTGGGAAACACGCCAGAGACAAAAGGGAAAGAAAAAACCCCAAAAATCTGGCTGAAGAGACAGGCAGGGAGCTCCCTCCGTGCCCCCACAGCCAGGGAATGCAGAGGAGTCTCCATCTCTGTGTCCTTGGGAACTGCTTTGAAAAGTTCCTTTGGGGTTTTGTTTTCCTCCCCTCTCCAGCTCAGTTCAAAGGCACAAAATGAATTTTTTGGCACAGAGCTGTGACAGGGGATGCACATCCCAGAGTCACCCCAAGCCAGTGGGATGTGCTCCAACCCTTGGATGGGGTCTGGGATGGGCTCCATCCCTGGGATGGGGTCTGGGATGGGCTCCATCCCTCAGATGGGGTCTGGGATGGGGTCTGGGATGGGCTCCAGCCCTTGGATGGGGTCTGGGATGGGCTCCATCCCTCAGATGGGGTCTGGGATGGGCTCCAGCCCTTGGATGGGGTCTGGGATGGGCTCCATCCCTCAGATGGGGTCTGGGATGGGCTCCAGCCCTTGGGTGGGGTCTGGGATGGGCTCCATCCCTTGGGTGGGGTCTGGGATGGGGTCTGGGATGGGCTCCATCCCTGGGATGGGGTCTGGGATGGGCTCCAGCCCTTGGATGGGGTCTGGGCTGTGCTCCAGCCCTTGGATGGGGTCTGGGATGGGGTTTGGGATGGGCTCCATCCCTTGGATGGGGTTTGGGATGTGCTCCAGCCCTTGGATGGGGTCTGGGATGGGCTCCAGCCCTTGGATGGGGTCTGGGATGGGCTCCATCCCTGGGATGGGGTCTGGGATGGGCTCCATCCCTCAGATGGGGTCTGGGATGGGGTCTGGGATGGGCTCCAGCCCTTGGATGGGGTCTGGGATGGGCTCCATCCCTCAGATGGGGTCTGGGATGGGCTCCAGCCCTTGGGTGGGGTCTGGGATGGGGTCTGGGATGGGCTTCATCCCTTGGATGGGGTCTGGGATGGGGTCTGGGATGGGCTCCATCCCTGGGATGGGGTCTGGGATGGGCTCCAGCCCTTGGGTGGGGTCTGGGATGGGGTCTGGAATGGGGTCTGGGATGTGCTCCATCCCTTGGATGGGGTCTGGGCTGTGCTCCAGCCCTTGGATGGGGTCTGGGATGGGGTTTGGGATGGGCTCCATCCCTTGGATGGGGTTTGGGATGTGCTCCAGCCCTTGGATGGGGTCTGGGATGGGCTCCAGCCCTTGGATGGGGTCTGGGATGGGGTCTGGGATGGGGTCTGGGATGGGCTCCAGCCCTTGGATGGGGTCTGGGATGGGCTCACAGCTCAGCAGCAGCACTTTGGGGTGAGCCTGGGTGGGAGGAATTCCCTGATTCCTGTGGTTTCCCACTGCAGCTCCGGTGACAAACCAGCCCGTGACTCCCAAAGCCCTGACAGCAGGGCAGAACAAGCCTCATCCTCCTCACATTCCTGGACATTTCCCAGAGTTCCCAGATCCTCACACCTACATCAAGACACCAGTGAGTGAAAACAACGTTTTTGTGCTGTTTGGGGTCTGTTGGAAGCCCAGGAGTGGGGTGGTTTTACTGCAGTGCCAGTGCCATTTATCCAAAATATTGCTTTTCCTGGCTTAGAATATTCCTTCTTTGTGGGTTGTGGGCATTCCTTGCCATCCAGGCATCAGCCAGAATCCCTGGATTTCTGGCTGATTTTTATGTTGTTTGGGGTCTGTTTGAAGTCCAGAACTCCCAAGAGTGGTGCTTTTTTTACTGCTGTGCTGGTGCCATTTATCCAAAGTATTGCTTTTCCTGGCTTAGAATGTTCCTTCTTTGTGGGCTGTGGATATTCCTTGGGATGGGATCCTTCCCATTACCTGCTCCCAGACCCTTCCCAGTCTGGAATCCCTGGTCCATCCCATTATCCACTCCCAGGCCCTTACCAGTCCGGAATCCCTGGCCCATCCCATTATCCATTCCCAGACCCTTCCCATTATCCACTCCCAGACCCTTCCCAGTTTAGAATCCCTGGGCTATCCCATTATCCACTCCCTGGCCCATCCCATTATCCATTCCCAGACCCTTCCCAGTCTGGAATCCCTGGCCCATCCCATTATCCACTCCCAGGCCCTTACCAGTCTGGAATCCCTGGCCCATCCCATTATCCATTCCCAGACCCTTCCCAGTCTGGAATCCCTGGCTCATCCCATTATCCACTCCCTGGCCCATCCCATTCCCTTCACCCAGACCCTTCCCAGCACAAAATCCTTGGATTTCTGCCTGCTGGACCTCTGTAACTGTTCCAAAACCCATGGATACTGAAGAGCAGAGCCTGCAGCTCCTCCACCCGTGGGATATTTGGAAGTGGAGCTGTTCCATCCCTTTCTTTTCCCTGCTCCAGACCTACAGGGAGCCGGTGTCCGACTACCAGGTGCTGCGGGAAAAGGCGGCTTCCCAACGCAGGGACGTGGAAAGGGCCCTCACACGCTTCATGGCCAAGACTGGAGAGACCCAGAGCCTCTTCAAGGATGATGTCAGCACATTCCCACGTCAGTGATTCCATCATTTTGCATCCCTGCTCCCCCCCACCCCCCCCCCCTTTTAGGGTTTGGGAATTGGCCCGTGGTGTTTGCCCTGCTGAGGTGCTGGAAGGTCGGGAAAGGAGGGATTTGGGGGTTGAAATGGGGAGGGAAATCAGAAAGCTGCTCCTAAACTCCCCAAAGCTCCATTTTTTTTCTCCTGGTGAAGGCTGAGGGGAGCTGAATCCAAAGCTCATCCCAATCCTGCCCCCACTTCCTGTAACCTCAGCAAGGAATTTCTTCTCCCTGCCATTTTCCCACTGCTGGGAATTTTCCTGTCTCTCCACCTGCACAGCAGTGATGAGAATTCCCACTTTGCCAAGGCTCTCTGACAGCTTCCTTTAAGGGCAACCCAACTTCCCAGATATTTGGGATTTTATGGTGGAGCTCAGGAAGGATTTTTTGTGCTGGAACACTGCTGTGTCCTTGGCTGAAAACATCAAGAGACTTCAGAAAATTGGGAAGCAGAGACTGCCATCTTTTAGGACTCAGGATTTCCTTCCTGATCCTTGGAAGCAGCAGGAAAAGGAAACATTTCCAAACCCAGAAAACAGCGAAATGTTCGACCTCTATATTTATGCTTCATTTTTTGAGGGGAGGACTTTTCTCCCAGCTTTTCCTGACTGTGTGTCCTGTTTTCCCAAATCCCAGTGATTGCTGCCAGGCCTTTCACTGTGCCCTACCTGACAGCTCTGCTCCCTTCCGAGCTGGAAATGCAGCAGATGGAGGAGACGGATTCCTCGGAGCAGGACGAGCAGACGGACACCGAGAACCTCCCTCTGCACATGAGCACGGTAAGGCCACGCTGGGGCAGGCTCCTGGGGGCCATTCCTGCAGCTGGGAATTCTGGCTCTGCCTCCTGGGAAATGGGAAATGGAGCTGAACGTTGTCAGGGTTGTTCAGCTTGGAATTCTGGCTCTGTCTCCTGGGAAATGGGAAATGGAGCTGAACGTTGTCAGGGTTGTTCAGCTTGGAAAATCTGGCTCTGCCTCCTGGGAAATGGGAAATGGAGCTCAACATTGTCCTGGGTCTTCAGCTTGGAAAACCTGGCTCTGCCTCCTGGGAAATGGGAAATGGAGCTCAACATCCACAGGGGTTTTGAGCTTGGAATTCTGGCTCTGTTTCCTGGGAAATTGGAAATGGAGCTCAACATTGTCAGGGTTGTTGAGCTTGGAATTTTGGCTCTGTCTCCTGGGAAATTGGAAATGGAGCTGAGCATTGTCAGGGGTCTTGAGCTTGGAATTCTGGCTCTGTCTCCTGGGAAATGGGAAATGGAACTAAATATTGACAGGGCTGTTGAGCTTGGAATTCTGGCTGTGTCTCCTGGGAAATGGAGCTGAACATTGTCCTGGTTCTTCAGCTTGGAAAACCTGGCTGTGCCTCCTGGGAAATGGGAAATGGAGCTGAACGTTGTCAGGGTTGTTGAGCTTGGAATTCTGGCTCTGTCTCCTGGGAAATGGGAAATGGAACTGAACATCAACAGGGTTCTTCAGCTTGGAATTCTGGCTCTGTTTCCTGGGAAATGAGCAGAGTGGGTGGGAAATGGCAACTAAAATCCTTGTGGTCCTTCAGCTTGGAAAACCTGGCTGTGCCTCCTGGGAAATGGAACTGAACATTAACAGGGTTCTTGAGCTTGGAATTCTGGCTCTGTCTCCTGGAAAATGGAGCTGAACATTGTCCTGGTTCTTCAGCTTGGAATTCTGGCTCTGCCTCCTGGGAAATGGGAAATGGAGCTGAACATTGTCAGGGGTCTTCAGCTTGGAATTCTGGCTCTGTCTCCTGGGAAATGGAACTAAATATTGTCAGGGATCTTCAGCTTGGAATTCTGGCTCTGCCTCCTGGGAAATGGAACTAAATATTGTCAGGGATCTTCAGCTTGGAATTCTGGCTCTGCCTCCTGGCAAATGGGAAATGGAACTAAATATTGTCAGGGGTCTTGAGCTTGGAATTCTGCCTCTGTTTCCTGGGAAATGGAGCTCAACATTGTCAGGGATCTTCAGCTTGGAATTCTGGCTCTGTCTCCTGGGAAATTGGAAATGGAGCTGAACATTGTCAGGGTTGTTGAGCTTGGAATTCTGGCTCTGCCTCCTGAGAAATGGAGCTGAACATTGTCCTGGTTCTTCAGCTTGGAAAACCTGGCTGTGCCTCCTGGGAAATTGGAAATGGAGCTGAACATTGTCAGGGTTGTTGAGCTTGGAATTCTGTCTCTGTCTCCTGGGAAATGGGAAATGGAGCTGAACATTGTCAGGGGTCTTGAGCTTGGAATTCTGGCTCTGCCTCCTGGGAAATGGGAAATGGAGCTGAACATTGACAGGGCTGTTGAGCTTGGAATTTTGGCTCTGTCTCCTGGGAAATGGGAAATAGAGCTGAACATTGTCCTGGTTCTTCAGCTTAGAATTCTGGCTGTGCCTCCTGGGAAATGGAGCTCAACATTGTCAGGGATCTTCAGCTTGGAATTCTGGCTCTGCCTCCTGGGAAATGGGAAATGGAGGGGACACCTTCCCCTACCCCAGGGTGCTCCAACCTGGCCTCAGACACTTCCAGGGATGGGGCAGCCGCAGTTTCTGTGGGCAGAGGGATTTCTAAGCCTGACTTTGGTGTTTTTTATTGTTGTTTCTGACTGTGCCAGGACGATTCTGGACCCGAGAAGGAGAACACCTCGGTGCTGCAGCAGAACAGCTCCCTGGCAGGCAGCAGGAACGGGGAGGAGAATGTCATCGACAACCCCTACCTGCGGCCCGTGAAAAAACCCAAAATCCGCAGGAAGAAGTGAGGGAGGAGCTGGAATTGCTGCGGCTGCTCCCAGAACCGCAGAGGGGTCAGGAGAGGCAATGCAGCTGCGGGAGGAGCTCTCTGCGTGCTGAACTCCACTCCCATCCTGCTTCCCAGGGCTCCCTCTGCTCTCTGCCCACCGGGAATGGTCCAGGAAAGCCACCTGGGAATTGTCTGGGGGACTTTGGTTTCCACTGTGGGGAGGGTTTTATTTTCTGGAGAGCTGGAGGACACAGGGTTTGGATTTGGAGGGACACAGGGCTTGGAGCTGTGGGACCCGGGGAATTTTCCTGCTTCCCAGCAGAACTCAAAGGCATCGCTGGTGTGTTGGTGCCTGGAAGGCTGGAAAAGGAACTTCCACCAACTCTTAAATCCAAGGAATGTGTATTAACAAAGAGAGAAACTCCCAGGGAGGTTCCTCCTTTTGCATTCTTGGCAGGTGAGAGCAAACAAATCTTTTCTTTTGTAACCTAGAGGTGTCTGCTGTGTTGGGAAAGGAGTGAAGTGTAAATACAGAGCTCCAAGGACGTTTTATTCCCACCTCGCAGCTGCCCTGGGGACTGAAAACCTCTCAAGTGTGGTGGTGTTTACTCTGCCCTGCTTTGAGAGCGTTTTCCTGTCACAGCTGCTCCGGGCTCGTTTACAGCTCATTGTTGTTTTCCACACAGCTCAAATCCTTGGAGAGTTCCCACCTTTGGAAGTTGGAAAATGGAACAAAGCTGCACTGATGGCAGCAGTGATCACACTTCTTGCATTTTATCCGCTCTCAAATAATTGGTTTTATCAGCAAAAGTTGTGGGTTTTTTTCCCTGCTTTATTTCATTCTTTTATTTCCTTTATTTTTATGGGAGTGTTGTCATTATTGGCTGGTTCTAGAGGGCTTTGCTTTCATTTTCCTTCAGCATTTTTTTAGGCAAAATACGGGTTAAATATCCTCGAGAAAAGACTCCTGTGGTTTGGTCCAACATTCCAAGAATCCCAAGTTCACCTCCGTGCAGTTAAAAGGATCCTCCCTCTTCCCCCATCACCCAGGGAGGAGGAAAATAAAAAAGTTTTTTTTTTTTCAATGAAAATGGAGATGTTCCTGCCAAAAAAATCTGAAGTGAAATCTCAAAAAACCCCCTCTGTGTGTGCCATTGTCACTTCTGCTGGTGCCTTGCTTGTACAGAACGACAAATGTACAGACACGCCCTGTATATGTTTGTAAATATCCAAAAGTTTTATCTTTTTTTAACTTCTTTTTTTTTTTTCTGCAAGGAGAAAAATCCCTCGCTGGGTAGGGGAGAAACAAAAAAAGTGGAATGAAAATTGTAATTTTTATGTTCATAATAAAAGAAATTTTATCTCCTACGAGCAAAGTCGAGTCCTTCACATTTCAGGAATGGGAAAGAGCCTCACACATCTTTTTTTTTTCTGGTTAGAAAGAATTAGGTGGAGGTGAACCACGGTGTCAGTCAGAAATACAGAAGTGAAGCCTTAGAACAGCCTAAAACCCCCAGTATTTAGGACAAGAAAAATTTCAGGGAGCCAAATCTTACTTCAAAATCTTGCACCAAAAAGGGACAGCTGTGACTCAAAAAGTCGGGCTGGGAGCAGCTGTGAGAGCTCCTGAAAGTGAGAATTGGAAGAATAAATCTTGGGTTTATGGCTAAAATTGGGCTGCAGGTGAAATTTGCTACAGAAACAGGTAAATAAATAGAGGAAATTGGAAGAGGAATGGAGCTGGAATTACACCCAGAGGGATTTTGCCTCTCCAAGGTCTCTGTGGGACTGGGATCAGACACATCCCTGTGAGGGTTTGGAAACAGAGAATTCTCAGAGGTCTGAGGGGGAAACAGCTGCCCCAACACCAGGAACTTTCTGTTTCAGGCCACATTTATTTTTGTGGCCAGATTCTCAGTTCAAGCATTTTTTTTTGTTGGCTTGAGAATATTTTTGTGTCCTCGGGGAGGGAGCCAAAATGCAAAAATCCACCTGGTGAGGCCTGGTGGGGCCTAGTGGGGCCTGTCCTGGTGGGGCCTCTTCCCCTCAGAAGTTTTCAGGGTATTATTTTGGGCACAAAGACATTAAACACCCTCTGAGGGTACCCAAAACACCTCAATATTCCTGATTTTTCCTCAGGTTGTGGGGAAACCCCCTGGGCTGGCCTGGATATGAGGAGAAAGTGGCAGGGGAAGAGCAGGAAAAGCTGAGGGGAAGATGGAGATGTTCATTCCCGGCGCTGAGGAAATGGAGGAGCTGCCCTTTGGCTGTGCTTGTTTGGCTCCTTTCCTGCCTCAGGAAAAGCTGGATTTTGAGGGAAAAGTGAGGAAATCCACAGAAAGAGGGGGATGAGCTGAGGGGGGTCGTTGTTTCCAAGCCCCTCACAGCCGCTCGCTCCCTCTCCAAAAGGATCATGGAGAGGATTTTGTATTTTTTTTTCCAGAGGGATCAGGGAGAGTTTTTGTTTTCCAGCAGGATTTGGGAGAGATTTGTGAGGGGAAAAGTTGGAAAACTCGTGGGTGGTGACAAAGATGATTTAATAGGAAAAGCAAAGGAAAACAAAGAGTTGATTCCCTGCCTCCCACAGGCACCTCCAGGAGAGCAAGGCCTCACCCAAGGCGGTCATGGAATGACTGGAAAATCATGGAATGTTTGGAGCCTGGGGCTTGTCCAAATATCCCTCAATTCCTCCCCTTTCCCCCCCATTTTATATCCTGAGGAGGATGGAAAATCCCTTGGAATGTGCCAGTTTGTGTCTCCCTCACAACTTCCCAACTTCTCCCCCAGGAAAAGCAGGAAAGAGCCCGGCTCTGTGCAAGCCCTGTACAGCAATGACCAAAATATCTCAATATTAACCAAAATATCCCAATATTAACCAAAATATCCCAGTATTATTGACCCTGTGTTCAGCACAAATCCAAAATACAGCCCTATTCCAGACAACGGGAAGGAAATCCCTCTGCTTGAAAAGATTTTATTTGGATTTTATTTTATTATTTTATTAATTGACCTTATTTTACTTTTTCTTACTTGGATTTTATTTCCGTTCATAATTTTAAAATACTTTTTCTAATATCTTCAATGTATTTAAAATATATTAAAGTATTTTAAAACATCTTTAAACTATTTTGAAACAAATTCTGGTGTTAACCTTCTTGCCAAGTGGCTGGAATGGGGCTGGTTTTGCACTTGTGCTGAGCACGGGGTTGAAAATATTGAGCTGGTTTTGTTACAGCTGAGCAGAGCTATTTTAAAACACTGAAAATATTTAAAATATTTTATTTATTAAGCCCAGTGGTGCAGGTGAGAGTTTCCAAAGGAAGGAGGATGTGGCACAGTTGGAATCCTCAGCTGTGGTACAACTTCAGGTAAGCCTGTCTGGCCTGATTTTTCCGGAATTTTTTATCCAGAGTCATCTAAAAACCACCAACTTTTCGTTAATAAAAATGAAAATGTTCCAGAAAAGGAAGGGGTGAGACCTCAACTTGTGCTCTAAATGAGATTTTCTTTCCAGCAGAGCCATACAAGGCAGTGGAGGCCTCGCTTTGCTCCCTTCGGGGGTGAAAACTTCCAGAGGAAATTTCTGAATAAAAGGGGGTTTTTTGATGGATTTTTCAAATTGGCATTTTCTGAGAGAAAATCACTTTGTCTCCTGTGGCCCAGGCAGGAAAGGATAACAAAAAATAGTGAAAAAACGAGGCGAAAAGAAAATTTCCTCTCTCAGAAGCTTTGAGGCAGGAAGGGATAAACAGCGAAAAAACAAAACTAAAAGAAAATTTCCTCTCTCAGAAGCGGGAGAGGGTAACAAACCATGGTGAAAATGGGAAGTGGGAAGGAAATTTCCTATTTCAGCAGCTCTGAGGCAGGAATAACATCCCCTCATGGCCATCCTCACCTTCTGGATCTGCAGTTTCACCATCCTCTTGGGGAGCGCTGCCACTGCGGCCCAATCTGGAGCCCCAAACTTCATCGGCCAAGTGACTTTCCTGGTGAAAGGCTGTTCTATGTCGTAAGTTCCAGGCCTAAAGGAAACAGGCACCAGAGATCTCCGTTTTGGAGCTGGTTTTTGCCTTTGTAATTCCTGAATTTACCTCCGTGGCCAGCTAAAATATAATTATTTATTACCAGCAGCAGTAACGCCTCAGGAAAGGAAACTGAGAGAGCATCGAGAACCTTGAGCAGGGTTTTGAAGTGATTTTTTGTTTTCAGCAGAGCCCCAAGGGGCAGATCCATGAGAATTCCCTGCTGTGGTGTCCCAGTCATCATCCTAAGCTAAAGCCTAAAGCAGGGGCAGCTTTTTGGGGATAAAAAGCCTTTTTTTTGTGGAGCTAAAAAGCTTTGTTTGGAGATGAAAAGCTTCCCTGAGAACTCCATCTCCCATTTGTGCATTTCTCCCTGCCAGGATTCCTGTTTACGGTGAGAAAAGGAGTTCAATTTACCCAGGGTACAATTCCTTATCTGGAATCCTGGCTGGGAATCGTGGTGTGCTGGAGAAAAAGGGAACACGGGCGGGCTGGCACTGCCTCTCATCCCTCGGGAAGGGCCGGTACGCGCCAGGGCCGGGGGTCACCGTCTGCAGGGGAAAAAAAAACCCCTCAGGATGGAGGATTTTGTGCCAAACATTCCCACATTCCCAGAGCAGCAGCCAGGTGGATGTCACAGCCTTGCTGGGGAATATTTTGGCTGCTTTTTCCTCCTTTTTTTTGGCCTTCTCCTTACCCGAGCGCTCAGCTGGAAGCGTGGGGCTGTCCTGGCTCCCATCACGTAGCCCCGGCTGCTCATGGGTCGGGTGCTCATGGAGGATTTGAGGATGTTTTTCTGCAGTTGGAAACCCAAAATGATTTATCGACGTTCTAAAGACACCCTTTTGCAGGGCAGGAGCGCATGAGCAGCAAACGTTATTCCTATTGAAGTTATTCCTATTAATTCCACTAATTTCTCACTCCTGCAGAGCCTCAAATACTGGTTGGGACAGGAGGGAATTCCTTTTTCCAGATGGATTTGGAGATGTTCTGCAGTGGGTTTGTGGGGCAGGAGTGCATGAGCAGCAGATGTTATTCCTATTAAAGTTATTCCTATTAATTCCCCTAATTCCTCACTGTTGCAGAGCGTCGAGGCCTGGCTGGGAAAGGAGATAATTCCTTTTTCCTGGTGGATGTGGGACATCCTGCAGTGGGTTGGCAGGGCAGGAGTGCATGAGCAGCAGTTATTATCCCTACTACAATTATTCCTATTAAAGTTATTCCTATTAATTCCCCTAATTTCTCACTGTTGCAGAGCCTCAAGGACTGGTTGGGACAGGAAGGAATTCCTTTTTCCAGATGGATTTGGAGATGTTCTGCAGTGGGTTTGGAGTGCATGAGCAGCAGATGTTATTCCAATTAACTCCCCTAATTCCTCACTGTTGCAGAGCCTCGAGGCCTGGCTGGGAAAGGAGATAATTCCTTTTTCCCGGTGGATGTGGGACATCCTGCAGTGGGTTTGTGGGGCAGGAGCAGCCCCATTGCTCCCGTGCCTCGTGTGAAGGAGCCCAGAAGGAAAGAACAGCTCACCTCTGGCCCCAGGTAACAGCCCGGCCCCAGGAGAGGGTTTCCCCACACCGCTGCCACCTCGATTCCCAGCCGGTCTGGGGCGTAGTGGTAGGGGAACATTTTCCTTTCTTGGGTTGTCCCGAAGGAGATGCGCTTCTGCACGGCTGGGGACGAGCAGAGGGAAATGCCAGCAGCGGGATGAACAAAAAAAGAGAGAAAAGAGAGAAAAGAGAGAAAAGAGAGAAAAGAGAGAAAAGAAAGGAGTGACCACTTGCTGCTCTCTGCCTTCATCTCCCACGTGGGAGCCTCCCTTGACCCCGGATATTTGGGAGGGATCTGCCCTTTGGCTCTGCCTGATCCCTCCTGCCACAAGGGGCTGTTTTTCCCCAGCCTGAGCAAGGAACTGGGATCGGCTCCGTGCTGGGGAGGTCGCTGGGGAAGCCGATGCCAACGAGGAGGTGAAGGAGAAGAAAACAGAGCCCCCCTCGGTGCCCCCAGCTCTCACCCTTTAGGTCCTGCCCCGCTGCCATCCTGCCGTGCCAGATCTTCCCGGGATGGGCTCTGCGTGCTCCAGTTGTTATAGGCATGGAGCAGGGGGATGGCAGCCCATGGAGGGAGCAGGGAAAAGCTGAAAATTCACCATTTCCCCGTGGAATGTGCTGGGCTGGCTCAGGAGAGCAGCCAGGGTTTGTGATGTCACAGCAGCCTTGGGGATGTGACAACAATTCTTCTCCCTGTTTCCAAGTGACTGCCAGGGTAGGGCAGCAAAAAAAACCGTGGAAAATGCCAGGCTGGGATTGAATCCAAGCCCTTCCCCAAGCACAAGTGTGACGGTCATGGGAGAACCAGGAAGAACCAAAATACAGAGGATTGACTGAGTTGAAGCAGGAAATTGTTGGATTTGCAGAAAGCTTTATTGAATCATTGTTATTGTGTGCAGTTGGATCAGAGGGATCACTGGGCTGGAACGGGATCGGGATCTCCATGGCCGGGCCCCACCATGGGCACTGCAGCTCCTCCTGCGCTCCCACTCGCACCCGCGCCTTCCGCAGCCGCAGGCCCGTGAGGCCGGCGCCGTGCAGAGCTCCTGCAGCCTGCAAAGAAAGCAGCATTTTCCTTGGGGAAGGGACGGGGTTTCAGTGCCCCCTCCTCCTCCCTGCCCCCCTCCCACGGCCCCACGGCGTTCCCAGCCCTCCCAGGCCTCTGGAGCCGAGGGAAGGGGCACAAAGCCCGGGTGGCTCGCGGCTCACTCACGGCGCGTTCACAGCCCCAGGCCCTTCTTCAGCGTGGAGATCAGCGGGTATTTGCCCTCGTGGCAGAAGGTGCCCGTGAAGTCGTCCAGGTCGATGGTCCAGACCATGGCCCCGGCAAAGTTGTTCCTCTTCAGCCAATCCACCTGTGGGGTGCCAAGGAGAAATCCCGGTGAGCCCCAGGAGCTGATGCCACTGAAGGCTCCGGCCCTGTCCCAGCACGGCCCTGCAACCCCCAGACCTTGAGGCCGAAGCTCTTGACGTTGTCGTAGCCGACCCATTCGCTGCCCTTGTAGGCGTAGGGAACGTCCTCGGGGGCATCCCAAGCCTGGGTGGCTCCGGAGTTGAGGAAGGTGCAGATCTGGGGAAAGGGCAGAGCAGCGCAGTCAGCCAGGGGCTGTGGCAAGGGCAGAGGGAATGTGGGCCGGGTCGGGAGCTCCGTGCTGGGAAGTGCCAGCAGTGCCTGCGCTGCCCTCGCGGCGCCGGGGGCGAGTCCCACGCGCACCTCGTAGTAAGCCAAGAGCCCGGCCTCCCTGGTGTAGGGGCCCGCGGGGCCGGGGCCGGAGGTCGGGGCCCCGATGGCGGTGTTGGATGGGTTCTGCAGGGTGAAGGTTTTCCCGTAGGTTGGGAATCCCACCAGGAGCTTCTGAGCTGGGGCGCCGTTGTTCTTCCAGTAGTTCATGGCGTATTCCTGCAAGAGCCGGCGCGGGTCAGGGCCGGGCCGGGAGGGGCCGGCGGCAAGAGGAGCCCTGGCCCAGAGGCCCCAGAGGCACTCACAACGCTGAGGGTGCCGCTGCTGAACAGGGGGCTGTTCTCGCCCGTGGAGCCGTCCCAGGGCCCGTGGAAGTCGTAGGTCATGACGTGGATGTAATCCAGGTACCTGCAGGGAGCAGGGGCTGTGTCCTGACCCGAGGCAGGCACCGGAGCTCTGCGTGCCCGCTCACCCCCCAGCCCCGGCCCCTCCTGCTGCCCGTGGGGCTCCCTCAGGGGCTCTCCGGAGCTTTCCCTTGCAGGAACCCACCCCAGTCCCACCGGTGAGCCCAGCTTTGCCACTCACTTGCCCAGCTCAGCAATCTCGTAGCCAGCCTGGATGGTGGAAAGTCCTCCGGCCACAGCGGCGGTGACCATGAGCCGGGGCTGGTTGGTCTGTCTGGCTTCCTGCTCGAAGGCTTCCAGCAGTTCCTGAGGGATCCCAGGGACAGGAATCACCCGGGGGCTCTGGGATGGGGCTTTGCATCCACCCAGGGCTCACAGGCCTGGAGCCAAGCCCACCTTAACCAGGACGGTGAAGAGCCCCTTGTCCTGGGCTGGGCTGCCCCTGGAGCCGGGGTATTCCCAGTCCAGGTCCAGCCCGTCGAATCCGTACTGGCGCAGGAACCTGACCACGGAGTTGATGAAGGTCTGGCGGTTCTGGGGTGTGGAGACCATGGTGGTGAACCTGGGCAAGCAGAGCGGGACACAGTTGGGCTTGGCTTGGAGCCTCTTCCTCCTTTCCCTCCCTTTCCCGGGAGTCATCATTGCAAAGAGCTGCCCTGAACTCACTTCTCTGTGCCGAAATTCCATCCTCCAATGGCCAGCAGGGTCTTCAGATTCCTGTTCCTGCAAGGAAGGGACAGGAACCGGAGTGAGCCCACGGCTTTGGAGTCACCGTGGCCTCTGCAGGCCGGGTCCTTGTGGTGGCAAAGGCCAAGGGCCAAGGGAGCCGCTGTCCCCGAGCTCAGGGGATGCGGCTGTGCCCCTGCCCTGCTCTGCCCGGCCCCAGAGGGAGCAGCAGCCCTGCCCAAGCTCCCAGCACTCACTGGTTCTTGAGGCCGTTGAAGGACTTGTACAGGGTCTCGTCGTTCCACTCGTAGGTGGTGATCTCGTTGTTCTTCATGCCAGCAAAGGCATAGATCAGGTGGCTGCACAGGTTGGGGTCGATGTTGTCAGGGGTGTATTTGCCCTCGCCAGGCCTGTACTGGGCCCAGTTGGTGAAGTAACAGGTCAGCACATAGGCAGTGCCTGCGGGGAGACACAGGGCATGGAGGGGCCTGCAGTGCCCTGGGCACAGCCCGGCCCCTGCGGGCACAGCAGCCCCCGGAGCTGCGGGCGAGCAGCGGCCACGGGCTCCCAGTGCGGGCCGGGAGCTCAGGGAAAGGGCAGCGGGGCCGGCGGGGCCTCGGACGCTGCCGGGCTCCCGGCACAGCCCCGCGCCGGCGCCTTCCTCCTCTGGGCCTGGGCACGGCTCGGCCCCGCAGCCTCCGGGGCCCTTCAGCTCCTGCCTCGGGCTCGGTGCCCCACACGGGCCCCTCCTGCCCGGGGAGCAGCAGGAGGCAGCCGGGAGCTCTCGGGGCAGCTCGGAGGGAAGAAGCACCTACCGAGGTGGGCGTTCAGCAGCAGGGCCAGGCCTGGGGCACAAGGAAACAACAAAGGCGTCACTGATTGCTCTTACAAACGCAAAGGTCTTGTGCAAGACTCTGCTCCCAAGCTCAGGCACAGGAGTCTTGTCAAAGCATTTCAGGTAAAAGCACAGAAAAGAGCCCAAACAGGTGCCCAAGCAGTCATTTGATTCTTAGACTCATATTTAAAAGCACGTTTCGATCCCAGCCTGCGATGGACTCTGTCCATGTCAAAGCAGAACAGATCCCAAACAGCAGCAGCACTAAAGAATGGAAGTTTCCATCCCCAAAGGAAATCCCTGTCAAAACTTTGACAGAAAAGAGAGAGCAGCATTTTTATCCCTCCCACCCCCCGAACAGGCAGCAGAGTGGCAGTGCCAGAGCCCCCAGGCCTGGGCAGGAGGGCAGAGCTGCGCTGGGCAGCGGCACTCACCGGTGAGCAGAGTGAGCTTGGCCATCTTGGACCAGGACTGATGTGCTCAGGCTCTCTCCCACTTTTATACCCTGCTCCTTCCTCCTGCCAGCCTCACATCAACGGCGATGGACAAACATTACGAAACTTGGCAGAGAGCAGTGTCACCAAATCTGACACCAGGACAATGGGCCTGGGCAGCCCCGCTGGAGGGGTCACTGGTGTGGGGCCGTGCCACGTCCTGGTGCTGCAAGGGCAGATAAAGAATGGGATTAGATTGCTGCGATTGTTCAAATGCTGTTTTTAAGGACAGCTTTGTGTCCCCGCTGGCGCGGGGAGCGATGGCTGAAGTGAGGGACCTTGTGCTGTCCTTGAGCCCTTCCAGAGATGGTGGCACTGCCAAAATAAAGGTGTTGCACAAGTGTTGGGTCTCCTTGTGTTGATGGAAACAAAGTGAATCAGAATCAGCTTCTGCTGCGTTGTCCTCCCACTTGTTCTTGTGACTATGGGTGTCAGGAGATTGGGGAAAGAAAATGACAAAAACAATGCTTCTTACAGAACTTGTCTTGATCAGGTGGAGAATGACTCAGTAAAAACTGTTTTGGTTCCTCTTTAGTGAAGGGATTCCTCCTGTCTGCTTCCCTGAGAGACCCCACCTCAGCCGGGAGGGCCAGAGACAGCTCCGACCACAGAGGCGCCTCTGTGCCAACGCTGCCCACAGCGAGTGAGCCCAGACCCCAGAGCCTCCAACATTCCCCGTGCTGGGAGCCAGAGCCCCGCTCAGCCCGGCCTTGGCACGGCCCCACCAAGGACACCCGAGCCTGGCAAAGCCCAAAGCTCGGCTTTGGCACTGCCACCATCTCTGGAAGGGCTCAAGGACAGCACAAGGTCCCTCACTTCAGCCATCGCTCCCTGCGCCGGCGCCAGCGGGGACACAAAGCTGTCCTCAAAAACAGCATTTGAACAATCGCAGCAATCTAATCCCATTCTTTATCTGCCCTTGCAGCACCAGGACGTGGCACGGCCCCACACCAGTGACCCCTCCAGCGGGGCTGCCCAGGCCCATTGTCCTGGTGTCAGATTTGGTGACACTGCTCTCTGCCAAGTTTCGTAATGTTTGTCCATCGCCGTTGATGTGAGGCTGGCAGGAGGAAGGAGCAGGGTATAAAAGTGGGAGAGAGCCTGAGCACATCAGTCCTGGTCCAAGATGGCCAAGCTCACTCTGCTCACCGGTGAGTGCCGCTGCCCAGCGCAGCTCTGCCCTCCTGCCCAGGCCTGGGGGCTCTGGCACTGCCACTCTGCTGCCTGTTCGGGGGGTGGGAGGGATAAAAATGCTGCTCTCTCTTTTCTGTCAAAGTTTTGACAGGGATTTCCTTTGGGGATGGAAACTTCCATTCTTTAGTGCTGCTGCTGTTTGGGATCTGTTCTGCTTTGACATGGACAGAGTCCATCGCAGGCTGGGATCGAAACGTGCTTTTAAATATGAGTCTAAGAATCAAATGACTGCTTGGGCACCTGTTTGGGCTCTTTTCTGTGCTTTTACCTGAAATGCTTTGACAAGACTCCTGTGCCTGAGCTTGGGAGCAGAGTCTTGCACAAGACCTTTGCGTTTGTAAGAGCAATCAGTGACGCCTTTGTTGTTTCCTTGTGCCCCAGGCCTGGCCCTGCTGCTGAACGCCCACCTCGGTAGGTGCTTCTTCCCTCCGAGCTGCCCCGAGAGCTCCCGGCTGCCTCCTGCTGCTCCCCGGGCAGGAGGGGCCCGTGTGGGGCACCGAGCCCGAGGCAGGAGCTGAAGGGCCCCGGAGGCTGCGGGGCCGAGCCGTGCCCAGGCCCAGAGGAGGAAGGCGCCGGCGCGGGGCTGTGCCGGGAGCCCGGCAGCGTCCGAGGCCCCGCCGGCCCCGCTGCCCTTTCCCTGAGCTCCCGGCCCGCACTGGGAGCCCGTGGCCGCTGCTCGCCCGCAGCTCCGGGGGCTGCTGTGCCCGCAGGGGCCGGGCTGTGCCCAGGGCACTGCAGGCCCCTCCATGCCCTGTGTCTCCCCGCAGGCACTGCCTATGTGCTGACCTGTTACTTCACCAACTGGGCCCAGTACAGGCCTGGCGAGGGCAAATACACCCCTGACAACATCGACCCCAACCTGTGCAGCCACCTGATCTATGCCTTTGCTGGCATGAAGAACAACGAGATCACCACCTACGAGTGGAACGACGAGACCCTGTACAAGTCCTTCAACGGCCTCAAGAACCAGTGAGTGCTGGGAGCTTGGGCAGGGCTGCTGCTCCCTCTGGGGCCGGGCAGAGCAGGGCAGGGGCACAGCCGCATCCCCTGAGCTCGGGGACAGCGGCTCCCTTGGCCCTTGGCCTTTGCCACCACAAGGACCCGGCCTGCAGAGGCCACGGTGACTCCAAAGCCGTGGGCTCACTCCGGTTCCTGTCCCTTCCTTGCAGGAACAGGAATCTGAAGACCCTGCTGGCCATTGGAGGATGGAATTTCGGCACAGAGAAGTGAGTTCAGGGCAGCTCTTTGCAATGACGACTCCCGGGAAAGGGAGGGAAAGGAGGAAGAGGCTCCAAGCCAAGCCCAACTGTGTCCCGCTCTGCTTGCCCAGGTTCACCACCATGGTCTCCACACCCCAGAACCGCCAGACCTTCATCAACTCCGTGGTCAGGTTCCTGCGCCAGTACGGATTCGACGGGCTGGACCTGGACTGGGAATACCCCGGCTCCAGGGGCAGCCCAGCCCAGGACAAGGGGCTCTTCACCGTCCTGGTTAAGGTGGGCTTGGCTCCAGGCCTGTGAGCCCTGGGTGGATGCAAAGCCCCATCCCAGAGCCCCCGGGTGATTCCTGTCCCTGGGATCCCTCAGGAACTGCTGGAAGCCTTCGAGCAGGAAGCCAGACAGACCAACCAGCCCCGGCTCATGGTCACCGCCGCTGTGGCCGGAGGACTTTCCACCATCCAGGCTGGCTACGAGATTGCTGAGCTGGGCAAGTGAGTGGCAAAGCTGGGCTCACCGGTGGGACTGGGGTGGGTTCCTGCAAGGGAAAGCTCCGGAGAGCCCCTGAGGGAGCCCCACGGGCAGCAGGAGGGGCCGGGGCTGGGGGGTGAGCGGGCACGCAGAGCTCCGGTGCCTGCCTCGGGTCAGGACACAGCCCCTGCTCCCTGCAGGTACCTGGATTACATCCACGTCATGACCTACGACTTCCACGGGCCCTGGGACGGCTCCACGGGCGAGAACAGCCCCCTGTTCAGCAGCGGCACCCTCAGCGTTGTGAGTGCCTCTGGGGCCTCTGGGCCAGGGCTCCTCTTGCCGCCGGCCCCTCCCGGCCCGGCCCTGACCCGCGCCGGCTCTTGCAGGAATACGCCATGAACTACTGGAAGAACAACGGCGCCCCAGCTCAGAAGCTCCTGGTGGGATTCCCAACCTACGGGAAAACCTTCACCCTGCAGAACCCATCCAGCACTGCCATCGGGGCCCCGACCTCCGGCCCCGGCCCCGCGGGCCCCTACACCAGGGAGGCCGGGCTCTTGGCTTACTACGAGGTGCGCGTGGGACTCGCCCCCGGCGCCGCGAGGGCAGCGCAGGCACTGCTGGCACTTCCCAGCACGGAGCTCCCGACCCGGCCCACATTCCCTCTGCCCTTGCCACAGCCCCTGGCTGACTGCGCTGCTCTGCCCTTTCCCCAGATCTGCACCTTCCTCAACTCCGGAGCCACCCAGGCTTGGGATGCCCCCGAGGACGTTCCCTACGCCTACAAGGGCAGCGAATGGGTCGGCTACGACAACGTCATGAGCTTCGGCCTCAAGGTCTGGGGGTTGCAGGGCCGTGCTGGGACAGGGCCGGAGCCTTCAGTGGCATCAGCTCCTGGGGCTCACCGGGATTTCTCCTTGGCACCCCACAGGTGGATTGGCTGAAGAGGAACAACTTTGCCGGGGCCATGGTCTGGACCATCGACCTGGACGACTTCACGGGCACCTTCTGCCACGAGGGCAAATACCCGCTGATCTCCACGCTGAAGAAGGGCCTGGGGCTGTGAACGCGCCGTGAGTGAGCCGGGAACCACCCAGGCTTTGTGCCCCTTCCCTCGGCTCCAGAGGCCTGGGAGGGCTGGGAACGCCGTGGGGCCGTGGGAGGGGGGCAGGGAGGAGGAGGGGGCACTGAAACCCCGTCCCTTCCCCAAGGAAAATGCTGCTTTCTTTGCAGGCTGCAGGAGCTCTGCACGGCGCCGGCCTCACGGGCCTGCGGCTGCGGAAGGCGCGGGTGCGAGTGGGAGCGCAGGAGGAGCTGCAGTGCCCATGGTGGGGCCCGGCCATGGAGATCCCGATCCCGTTCCAGCCCAGTGATCCCTCTGATCCAACTGCACACAATAACAATGATTCAATAAAGCTTTCTGCAAATCCAACAACTTCCTGTCTCGTCTGTCCTTTATATTTTGGTGCTCCAAGATTCTCGGGTGATTCCTACAATTATGGTCAGGGAAGGGAAGGGCCTGAAGCCACAATCTCTGCTTTAAAGATCCATAACAGGACGTTTTCCAAGGATTTCTTCCAGTTCCAGCAGGGCAGGTGTTGAGAGGGAAAAAAATATCAGAAAGCACCGGGAAGGTCCTGAAAGAGGACAGGGAGAAGGGTCAGAGTGTCACAAGCAGGACTCTGCCTCCCCACCCAGCCCTTTTCCAGCCCATTTGTCCAGGAAAAGATTCTCCCCTTGGAAAAGTCCCATTCCAAAGGGAGCCCTCTCAAAAACTCCCCAGCCCTGGTGCTCTGGCTCAGAGGCAGCTGTAGGAATTCTCCCTTCAGGAATTGTTTAACCCTGCACATCCCAACCCACCCCAGGCTCCTGATGTGTCCTGGAGCCCCAGAAATCCAGTCCTGTCCCAATCCAGCCGCCTGAGGGTGGAATTGCAGACCCGGGGGCTTCAAAACGCCAACGAGTGGCTTCTGCTTTCACCTGGCTGGGCAGGAGCCTCAGAGCATCCCCACAAAAGCCCCCAGAGAGCAGGGAAAGCTCCGTGACAGCAGCAGCAGCAACCCAGGGGAGGAAAAGCAGCAGAGCCAGAGGCTGTTCCCAGCTCCCATTCCCAGTTTTTCATCCCAGGTGCAGCATTCCAGCCCCACGGGTCCCTCCGGGTGCCACAGCCACCCTCTGGGAGCTGTCCCGGGGCCCTGGGGCACAGGCAGCGCCCAGCTCAGCTCCTGGGAGCTGCAGGAAAATCCCTCGGGAACCTCCCAGCTCAGCTCCTGGGAGCTGCAGGAAAATCCCTCGGGAACCTCCCAGCTCAGCTCCTGGGAGCTGCAGGAAAATCCCTCGGGAATCTCCCAGCTCAGCTCCTGGGAGCTGCAGGAAAATCCCTCGGGAGTCTCCCAGCTCAGTTGCCCCACCTTGGATGTTTTTTTCCAGGAGCAGGGAGGGAGATGGGAATGCTGCAGGCTTTGAGGTGCTGGTGGCCGTGGCACGCTGGGAAACACGGATCCATCTCCAGGGAAATCCTGGAGCTGAGCCCGGGGCCTCGTGGATCATATGGTACAGAGCATAAATACATATGGATGTGGAGAAATTGAAATAAATTTGTATGGATGCGGAAAAAATTTAAATAAATTTATTTTATATGTCCATATATCCATATTTATCCATATCCATTTATGGGTATGGATAAATTGAAATAAATAGGTACATGCAGAGAAATAGAAATAAATAAATAAATACATGCAGAGAAATAGAAATAGACATGTGCAGAGAAATAGAAAAATATATGCAGAAGAAATATAAATATGAATATAAGCATGAATAACTATAACTATAACTATAACTATAAATAACTAAAACTAAAACTAAAACTAACTATAAAACTGACTATAAATATAAATATAAATATAGATATAGATATAGATATAGATATAGATATAGATATAGATATAAATATAAATATAAATATAAATATAAATATAAATATAAATATAAATATAAATATAAATATATGCAGAGAAACAGAAGTAAATACATATAGAAACAGAAATAGCTATGTTTACACCTATAAATATAAATATATATGTATATGAAGAGACATCAATCAATCAATCAATCAATCAATAAATATGCAGACATTTTTGGGACAGGGCTTTCCCAAGGACACAGCTCCATTCCAGTGACCCTTCCCTTTGTCCCCTGGAGCTTTCCATGGTGACATTCCAAGTGTCCCCAGCAAGGGCAGGGAAAGCCAAACAACTTCCTTGAAGGAATGGCTGGGGCATAGTGAGATCAGCTGGGCTGGGGTGGGTGAGGTTTTGGGGGAAAACAGCAGGATTTGGGGGTATTTCCTGTCAGACACGTCTCAGGGAGTGAGTTTTCCATTTGGCCCCGTGGAGCTTTCCATGGTGACATTCCAAGTGTCTCCAGCAAGGGCAGGGAGAGCTAAAAAATCTCCATGAAGGGTTGATTTGGGCACAGCAAGATCAGCTGGGCTGAGATGGGTGAGGTTTTGGGGGAAAACAGCAGGATTTGGGGGTTTTTCCTGTCAGACACGTCTCAGGGAGTGAGTTTTCCATTTGGCCCCGTGGAGCTTTCCATGGTGACATTCCAAGTGTCTCCAGCAAGGGCAGGGAGAGCTAAAAAACCTCCATGAAGGAATGGCTGGGGCATAGTGAGATCAGCTGGGCTGGGGTGGGTGAGGTTTTTGGGGAAAACAGCAGGATTTTAGGGTTTTTCTGAGTGCCACCTGTCAGACACATCTCAGGGAGTGAGTTTTCCGTTTGGCCCCACAGAGCTTTCCATGGTGACATTCCAAGTGTCTCCAGCCAGGGCAGGGAGAGACAAAAAACCTCCATGAAGGGTTGATTTGGGCACAGTGAGATCAGCTGGGCTGGGGTGGGTGAGGTTTTTGGGGAAAACAGCAGGATTTTAGGGTTTTTCTCAGTGCCAGCTGTCAGACACATCTCAGGGAGTGAGTTTTCCGTTTGTACTCTGGAGCTTCCCATGGTGACATTCCAAGTGTCTCCAGCAAGGGCAGGGAGAGCTAAAAAACCTCTCTGAAGGGATGATTTGGGCACAGCTGGGCTGGGGTGGGTGAGGTTTTGGGGGAAAACAGCAGGATTTGGGGGTATTTCCTGTCAGACACGTCTCAGGGAGTGAGTTTTCCATTTGGCCCCGTGGAGCTTTCCATGGTGACATTCCAAGTGTCTCCAGCAAGGGCAGGGAGAGCTAAAAAATCTCCATGAAGGGTTGATTTGGGCACAGCAAGATCAGCTGGGCTGAGATGGGTGAGGTTTTGGGGGAAAACAGCAGGATTTTAGGGTTTTTCCTGTCAGACACGTCTCAGGGAGTGAGTTTTCCCTTTGTCCCCTGGAGCTTTCCATGGTGACATTCCAAGTGTCCCCAGCAAGGGCAGGGAAAGCCAAACAACTTCCTTGAAGGAATGGCTGGGGCACAGCAAGATCAGCTGGGCTGAGATGGGTGAGGTTTTGGGAGAAAACAGCAGGATTTTAGGGTTTTTCCCATCAGACACATCTCACTGAGTGAGTTTTCCGTTTGTCCCCTGGAGCTTTCCATGGTGACGTTCCAAGCATCCCCAGCCAGGGCAGGGAGAGCCAAAGAAACTCCCTGAAGGGTTGATTTGGAAACAGCTGGGCTGGGGTGGGTGAGGTTTTGGGGGAAAACAGCAGGATTTGGGGGTTTTTCCCATCAGACACATCTCTGGCTGTGCCGGTGCCATCCCTGAATGTGCCAAACGTCCAGGACAAAAAGGAGGAGAACGTTTAAGGAATCATTCTGGAAGGAGCAGCTGGGCACCACCAAAGGTCAGGCTCTGCTCTCCGTGAGCCGTCAGGAGAGAGCAGAAGGACAGACAGACCCAATCCCAGCCCCAATCCCAGCAGCCACGGAATCAGCAGGATCCGAGTTTTGGAGGGAAGATGCAGCAGGAGCAGCCCAGAGGGGTAAAATCTCCCTGCAACCCAACACTGGAGCAGCTGGAAGGTCTCAGTCTGCTCTTTTTAACTGGAATTCTTTCAGCAAGGACCAGTTCTTGTGCCCACAGCAAAGCAGCTTTGTTAGAACAGATAAAAGCAGGAAAAATCCCGAAGGGAAATGGCAGAATTTGCCCCATTCCCGTTTGTTACCCCCATGTGAGGACGAGCGCCCTTGAGCCGGCCCCAAACGTTCTCCTTTCCACACCAAAACACCTCCCATGGATAACAGAGCTGAAAAGGCTCCAGAGGTCACCGAGGGTGGGATTTTCCAGCTCTGTCCCGGTCGAATTTGTACCTTGTGACTTTATCAACCAAGAAAAACACTGGAAAAATACTCCTCGAGGATGTTGTCCTGTTATCAGCCGTATCCCACCCCGTGCCTGCACCAAATCCCAAAGCCTCAGGCTGGCACATTTAATCTGCAGGTCGGCCAGCATCTGATACCAGGCTGTTTTCCAGGCTCCCGTTCATCCAAGGCTGGGTGACCTCCTGGAAAGTCACCTCCGTGTCACCCAGCAGGAATTAAACAAGGTCCCAGAGCAGGGACACGGCCGTGTCCCCGCTGTGTCCTGCTCCCGAGTGAGGGAAAGGGAAGAAATCCCCCATTTCCTCACACAGGGTGAGAGCTTGGAGTCTCCACCCGGGCAGAAGGGGAAATAAAAATGTGGGAAGGAGATTTGGAGGCGTTCAGCTGATGGAGTGGCACTTCAGGAAAAACAGGAATGCTCGGCAAACACAGGGGTGTCACAGTTTGGGAAAGAGCTGAGCGGGAAGAGGAGGGGATAAACGGGAAAGGAAAATGAACCTGCCCCATCTTCTGGGGTCTCCTTTATAGAGTTTGACGCCCAAGAAATAAAGAAACTTCCTCTGCTTCCCTGAGAGACCCCACCTCAGCTGGGAGGGCCAGAGACAGCTCCGACCACAGAGGCGCCTCTGTGCCAACGCTGCCCACAGCGAGTGAGCCCAGACCCCAGAGCCTCCAACATTCCCCGTGCTGGGAGCCAGAGCCCCGCTCAGCCCGGCCTTGGCACGGCCCCACCAAGGACACCCGAGCCTGGCAAAGCCCAAAGCTCGGCTTTGGCACTGCCACCATCTCTGGAAGGGCTCAAGGACAGCACAAGGTCCCTCACTTCAGCCATCGCTCCCTGCGCCAGCGGGGACACAAAGCTGTCCTCAAAAACAGCATTTGAACAATCGCAGCAATCTAATCCCATTCTTTATCTGCCCTTGCAGCACCAGGACGTGGCACGGCCCCACACCAGTGACCCCTCCAGCGGGGCTGCCCAGGCCCATTGTCCTGGTGTCAGATTTGGTGACACTGCTCTCTGCCAAGTTTCGTAATGTTTGTCCATCGCCGTTGATGTGAGGCTGGCAGGAGGAAGGAGCAGGCTATAAAAGTGGGAGAGAGCCTGAGCACATCAGTCCTGGTCCAAGATGGCCAAGCTCACTCTGCTCACCGGTGAGTGCCGCTGCCCAGCGCAGCTCTGCCCTCCTGCCCAGGCCTGGGGGCTCTGGCACTGCCACTCTGCTGCCTGTTCGGGGGGTGGGAGGGATAAAAATGCTGCTCGCTCTTTTCTGTCAAAGGTTTCACAGGGATTTCCTTTGGGGATGGAAACTTCCATTCTTTAGTGCTGCTGCTGTTGGGGATCTGTTCTGCTTTGAACATGGACAGAGTCCATCCCAGGCTGGGATCGAAACGTGCTTTTAAATATGAATCTAAGAATCAAATGACTGCTTGGGCACCTGTTTGGGCTCTTTTCTGTGCTTTTACCTGAAATGCTTTGACAAGACTCCTGTGCCTGAGCTTGGGAGCAGAGTCTTGCACAAGACCTTTGCGTTTGTAAGAGCAATCAGTGACGCCTTTGTTGTTTCCTTGTGCCCCGCCAGGCCTGGCCCTGCTGCTGAACGCCCACCTCGGTAGGTGCTTCTTCCCTCCGAGCTGCCCCGAGAGCTCCCGGCTGCCTCCTGCTGCTCCCCGGGCAGGAGGGGCCCGTGTGGGGCACCGAGCCCGAGGCAGGAGCTGAAGGGCCCCGGAGGCTGCGGGGCCGAGCCGTGCCCAGGCCCAGAGGAGGAAGGCGCCGGCGCGGGGCTGTGCCGGGAGCCCGGCAGCGTCCGAGGCCCCGCCGGCCCCGCTGCCCTTTCCCTGAGCTCCCGGCCCGCACTGGGAGCCCGTGGCCGCTGCTCGCCCGCAGCTCCGGGGGCTGCTGTGCCCGCAGGGGCCGGGCTGTGCCCAGGGCACTGCAGGCCCCTCCATGCCCTGTGTCTCCCCGCAGGCACTGCCTATGTGCTGACCTGTTACTTCACCAACTGGGCCCAGTACAGGCCTGGCCTGGGTAAATACACCCCCGAAAATGTCGACCCTTGCCTGTGCAACCACCTGATCTACGCCTTCGCCGGCATGAACAACAACGAGATCACCACCTACGAGTGGAACGACGAGACCCTGTACAAGTCCTTCAACGGCCTCAAGAACCAGTGAGTGCTGGGAGCTTGGGCAGGGCTGCTGCTCCCTCCCAGTCCTGCCCTGAGCTTCGGTCTCTGCTCGGTGACGGCAGCTCCGGGCGAGGGACACTGAGAGAAGAGGGAGGGAGACACGGACAGGGCGGGGCAGGGGCACAGCCCCGAGCCCTGAGCTCAGGGACAGCGGTTCTGGGCGCCATGGACTTGCAATAACTCCGGTTCCTGCCTCTTCCCTTTCAGGAACAAAGATCTGAAGACCCTGCTGGCCATTGGAGGATGGAATTTCGGCACACAGAAGTGAGTGCAAACCATGTCCTGCCCTAAACCGCAGCATGGAAAGGAAAGGAGAGAAAGGAGAGAAAGGAGAGGCTCCAAGCCAAGCCCAACTGTGTCCCGCTCTGCTTGCCCAGGTTCACCACCATGGTCTCCACACCCCAGAACCGCCAGACCTTCATCAACTCCGTCATCAAATTCCTGCGCCAGTATCAGTTTGATGGGCTGGACCTGGACTGGGAATACCCCGGCTCCAGGGGCAGCCCAGCCCAGGACAAGGGGCTCTTCACCGTCCTGGTTAAGGTGGGCTTGGCTCCAGGCCTGTGAGCCCTGGGTGGATGCAAAGCCCCATCCCAGAGCCCCCGGGTGATTCCTGTCCCTGGGATCCCTCAGGAACTGCTGGAAGCCTTCGAGCAGGAAGCCAAAGAGACCAACCGGCCCCGGCTCATGGTCACTGCTGCTGTTGCTGCTGGACTTTCCACCATCCAGGCTGGCTACGAGATTGCTGAGCTGGGCAAGTGAGTGGCAAAGCTGGGCTCACCGGTGGGACTGGGGTGGGTTCCTGCAAGGGAAAGCTCCGGAGAGCCCCTGAGGGAGCCCCACGGGCAGCAGGAGGGGCCGGGGCTGGGGGGTGAGCGGGCACGCAGAGCTCCGGTGCCTGCCTCGGGTCAGGACACAGCCCCTGCTCCCTGCAGGTACCTGGATTACATCCACGTCATGACCTACGACTTCCACGGCTCCTGGGAGAAGAACACTGGTGAGAACAGCCCCCTGTTTGCTGGCCCTGCTGACACCGGGGACTACAAATACTTCAACGTTGTGAGTGTTTCTGTGGGACCCTCATGGGTGTCAGATCCCTCGCGGCTCCCCCGAGGAAGTTCTGAGGAATTCATCCCACAAATCCCGGCAAAGACTTGAGCGGGAGTGGTTTCTTGCAGGAATACGCCATGAATTATTGGAAGAGCAACGGTGCCCCAGCGGAGAAGCTCCTGGTGGGATTCCCAACCTATGGAAAGAGCTTCACCCTGCAGGACCCATCCGACACCTCCGTTGGAGCTCCGGCCTCCGGCCCTGGCCCAGCTGGGCCCTACACCAGGGAGGCTGGAACCCTGGCTTACTACGAGGTATGGATGTTCCCATCACATTCCTTTCCCAAATCACTTGAAGGAATTTATCAGGAAGCTCCCATGGAGTTTTCAGACACAAAGCTGTCCATGGGATCGCTAGGGAAAAGTTAAATACTCAGGGGCCAGAGAAACGGCACAAAACCAGAGGACGAAGCCAAGACAAGGGCAGAGCCTGGGCTTTTCCCTTTCTGTGGATAACATTCCTGCTTCCTTCTCCCCAGATCTGCACTCTCCTCAGCTCTGGAGCCACCCAGGCTTGGGATGAACCCCAGGACGTTCCCTACGCCTACAAGGGCAGCGAATGGGTCGGCTACGACAACGTCAAGAGCTTCGGCCTCAAGGTCTGGGGGCTGCAGGGCCGTGCTGGGACAGGGCCGGAGCCTTCAGTGGGATCAGCTCCTGGGGCTCACCGGGATTTCTCCTTGGCACCCCACAGGTGGATTGGCTGAAGAAGAACAACTTTGGCGGGGCCATGGTCTGGGCCCTGGACATGGACGACTTCACGGGCACCTTCTGCCACGAGGGCAAATACCCGCTGATCTCCACGCTGAAGAAGGGCCTGGGGCTGGAGAGCGGCGGTGAGTGGCTCTGGGAGGGCAGGAGCAGCTCCTTGATGGAGACTCCCAAGCTCCCCATGAAGGGATGGGGAGGAATGAAACACTCCCAACCCTTTCCTGCCTGAATTCCAGGCTCTGCTCCCCCTTCCTCCCCATTTGAGGCTCCCACCACCACCAGCAGGAGCAGCTCCTTCATGGAGTCTCCCAAGCTTCCTGTGGAGCCGTGGGAGGGACGAAACACTGGGAACACGAAAATAAACCTTCTCCTGCTTGAATCCTTGAATTGCAGACTGCGTTCCCCCCGCTGAGCCCCTGCCTCCCATCACTGAGGCTCCCACCACCACCAGCGGCGGCTCCGGAGGCTCCGGCGGCTCCGGTGGCTCCGGTTTCTGTGCTGGGAAACCCAACGGGATCTACGCAGACCCCGACAACAACAGGAACTTCTACAACTGCGTGAACGGCCAGACCTTCATGCAGAGCTGCGAGCAGGGGCTGGTCTTCGACCCCGTCTGCTTCTGCTGCAACTGGCCCCAGTGATCCCAACCCTTCTCCAGCCGATCCCTCCCTCAGATCCAGCTGTACACAGCGGCGGTGATTCAATAAAGCTTTCTGCAAAGGATCCTCCTTGTTTCTACTCTTTTTTCTTCCGGCTGGTTCTCATGCTCTGGGCTCTCCGGGAATCCTGGAGTGTGTGGCTGTTTGAATTCCCGACGGCAGGGGTCAATGTTGACTGCTCTTCTTCCCAGCCCTGTGGGGCTGCAGGGATTTTCCAGGAGTCTTCCGACAACATTTGGAGGTGAAAAGTGGTGGCAGGCCAGAAAGCGGAGTTGTTGTTCCTCTTTGTTCAGTCACAGGTCGAGATCTGAGGTGAAGAGGAATTTTTTTTGCAGTTTTGTATAAAAATGGAGCACTCTGGCCTTGCTATAGGTAAAATAAAAAACAGGATAAAGGCAGTTTTTGTCTCCAGGGTTTTAAACCCCTGTAAGACATGGAATCATGGAATCCCAGACTGGTTAGAAGGGACCTCAAAGTTCATCCCCTGCCATGGGCAGGGACAACTTCCACCATCCCAGGTGGCTCCAGCCTGGCCTTGGGCACTTGCAGGAATCCAGGGGCAGCCACAGCTTCTCTGGGAAATCCATTCCTGGGCCTCCCCACCCTCACAGGGAAGAATTCCTTCCCAATATCCCATCTAACCCTGCCCTCCTTCACCCCAAGGAAGGGAAAAAGGAAATTCCCCCTCTTTCCTGTCACTCCAGGCCCTTCTCCAAAATCCCTCTCCAAGCCATGACTGCTTTGGGGTTAAAGAGAAATTATTCAATGCATCCATCCCAAAGCTCACCCAACCCTGCCAGGACGCCTGCTGAGGCATCCATTCATTTATTCCCCCACCCAGGAATCCCATCCCCTACAGCAGAGCATCCCGGAGCCTGGGCAGAGATAAATCCGTCCTTTCTGCCCGTCTCAAATGTCCCATTGCCTCATCCCTGCGTGTGTCCGTCCCTCCCTGCTGGAAGAGGGGCGAGGAATGGCTGGAATGCTGGCAGGGCTGGCATCTGCTCAGCTGCCTCAGGAGAGGGATTTGGGAGCTGGCCTGGTCCCAATTTCTTCCTGTTCTTCCAAGCAGAACATTTGGGGTGGTCGCAGGATGTCCTGAGATCCATCCTGTGGATGAGGGTCCGGCATCGTTACTGGAGCTGCAGCACAGAATCCCAGAATCCCTGAGGCTGGAAAAGCCCTCCAGGAGCATCGAGTCCAAGCTGTGCCCCATCCCCACCTTGTCACCAGCCCAGGAGTTCCTTGGACACCTCCAGGAGTTCCTTGGACACCTCCTGGGATGGGGATTCCAGCCCCTCACGGTGTCTCCAGGAGCACAGCAAATATCTGGCAGCTGGTTTGGGTGGGATTCATGGCAAAAAAACTCCTCAAATTCCCTCCTCCCAAAGGTCTTGGTCAGGAGATCCATGAAGTTCAGGGCATTTCTCCTGTTTGGGACAGCCAGGAACGCTCCTCTCTCCCCAAATCCCATCAGCTCCATGGGAAGGATTCTATTTCCGAGCTGTTTTCCCCAATCCCAACTCCTCATTCCTCTGTTCCCATCTTCCCCTGGCATTTGAATTCCCTTCTCTCCACAGCTCGTGGAAGAGGCGCTGATTTTCAGCCCTCCCCTGCTCCCGGGGGAGATTCCTGGCTCCTTCCCTCATTCCCAAAAATGCCAGCTCTGACTCACCCCGATTACAAAATCCTGCAGCCACTCATTCCCCACCTTCTCCAGCGTGCTCTGCTCACCTCTTGTCCCCAGGGATGTTCCAGGAGGACTCAGAGGAGTTTTTCCATGAGGATTCCACTCGGTGCTGCCACCTCCCATTATCCATCCCTCCCTTCCAGCGCATCTTTCATCATTCCTGGTTTCCCCCCCCCCGCCCTCGGGGCGCTCGGCTCGGCTCTCATCGGGCTCTGTAAACAAATCTCGAGCCTCTGGGATGTTGTGAAACGGCTCCCGCTCCATTTCTGGCCGTCCTGTTCCCCAAATAACCCTGGCTCTGCTCTGCTGGCAGCTCCCTGCCGTTCCCTGGGGCTCGGCATCGCCTTCCCCTGGGCTGGAGAGCTCCAGGCAGCTCCCTGTGCCTGGGAATGGGCTGCAGACGCTTCCACCTATCCCAAAAATCAACCCTGACGTTATTTCTTGTCTTTCCAGGGCTGCAGATCCTTCCACCTATCCCAAAAATCAATCCCAACGTTATTTCTTGTCTTTCCAGGGCTGCAGATGTTTCCACCTATCCCAAAAATCAATCCTGACATTATTTCCCGCCCTTCCAGGGCTGCAGACGCTTCCACCTATCCCAAAAATCAATCCCAGTGTTGTTTCTTGCCCGTCCAGGGCTGCAGATCCTTCCACCTATCCCAAAAATCAATCCCAACGTTATTTCCCACCTTTCCAGGGCTGCAGATCCTTCCACCTATCCCAAAAATCAATCCTGAAGTTATTTCCCACCTTTCCAGGGCTTCAGACACTTCCACCTATCCCAAAAATCAATCCCAATGTTATTTTTTGCCTTCCCAGGGCTGCAGACGCTTCCACCTATCCCAAAAATCAATCCCAACGTTATTTCCCACCTTTCCAGGCCCTCGGACACATTCCCAAATCCCTTCCCTGCACACAAATGTATCCATGCTCAGCACAGGTGGGAAAAAGGACTCCAGAAATGCTGAATTCACAGGAATGAGCAGGCCCTGGGTGTTGTTTTGGCTCCGGGAGTATCTCGTGGATAATTGGAGCTTCGTTTCAGCCACTCTGGATTTTCCTTGATTTTATTTTTTTTTTTTTACCCGTGGGCCTCATGTTGCATGAAATGTTATTTATTTATTTTATTTAATAGAGCCCGATCTTTCAAAGATTGGATTTATTAAAACGTGTAATCTCCCCAAATCCTTTTAGGATTGGTAACGCATCTCCCAGCCCAAGCCCGAGTTATTTAGGGAAAAATAAAATAAATAAAAATATCAGAGCACTGGGCAGGTCCTGAGCTCCTCCCAGCCAGGATTCCAAGGGGCAGCTCCCAGCATTTTCCTCATCCATCCCCATCCCCATCCCCATCACCCACCAGGGAAGCACCAGATCCTCTGAACTGGGAGCTGAGACAAACTGGGAGAGCTGGGGGTTGATCCATGCCCCAACACAGCGATGTAGGGATGACATCCTGCATTTCATCCCGGGGTTTTTTGGGGTTTTTTTTGGAGGTTCAGAGCTCACCAGGAGCTCAGGAAGCGCCTCCCTTGTCCCCCTGAACCCTTCCGAGGATGCTCTGCCTCCACAGCCCCATCCCAGCTCATGGAATTACAGCCTAAGCCCTCCTGGTGAGGCCACATCTGCCCATTCCTGATTAATCCGTGCTCCCGAGCTCCACACCCGGAGCCATCTGGGCACGGATAAACTTCCCAGGAAACATCCACAGCGACATTGAGGTGACTGCTGCTGAGACAACCCCACCCTGATCCCGCCTGATCCCAACATCCCACGCTGCCAAAAAAACGCCCCAGGACCATAAAACAGAGGGGTCTGAAAAATAAAGGGATCGTCACATCCCCTCCTCTTTGGTGGGGTGTGGACTCCTCTCGTTCCCATCCTCAAATTCCTGCCGCGTTAAAAGAAAGGATTTTGAATAATTTAAGGATGTTTTGGCTCTGCTCAAGCAACCAAATAGCCTTTAAATAAAACATTCCCTGCTGGAGCTGGTGCCCTTCAACCTCTCCAGGCTTAAAATAGCTCCGGAGTCAGGCTGAGCCCCCAGTTCAGCTTTCCTGAGCGGGGCTTAACGTGACCTTAATTCTGGGCAGGGACCTTATCTCCGTCCCCAGGCTGCAGCAGCCGCTCGGCCTTGGGTGGAAACAGCGAATTTTCCTTCCAAATCCTGCTGGATGGGGTTTATCTCCCTTTTTTTTTCTCTTTCCCCCACTCAAGGTTTTTTTATTTTGGGACAGAGTATCCCATTCCCTCACTGCTGAGCGTGGAGAGCCTCAAACTCGGCGTGAAAATTAAGGAACGAAGCCAAAAATTGGGAATATTTCCAGGGGGGAGGGTTGGGGATGGCTTTTGAGGGTCACGAAATCCCACAGCTGTGCTCAGTGTTGGGCTCCTCAAAGACTTGGAGGAGAATGGAGCTGGAGAAGGATCTGGAAAGGATCCAAAGGGTTTTTTGGAAGAGCTTTTCCTCACGGATACAGGAGCTTCCTGTCCCAGGACCTTTGAGTCCCTTCCAACCCAGCCCTGTCTGGGATTCCTGGTGTCACTCGAAGCAGATTCAGCAAAAAAAAAACCCTCTGGAATTTTGCAGCCAGGAGAGAAAAACCCCGGCGGGCCGAGGACTTGAAAGGAATAAAAGTGAAATTCCTCCAAGAAGCTGCCAATTATCCCAACACTCCGGGCTGTGCTGGGAGCAGCGGGATTGGGGTGTGGGAATCCGGTTGGGATCAGGGTTTGTGGGACTGGGGAATCTGGGGAGAGGGAATTGCCCTGGGTTTTGTCTGTAATTCCTGATTTTCACTGCCAGGCCTCTCCTGGAGCATCCAGGGAGGCTCCGGGGGTTTGCGGGGGAGAGGAGGAAGTGGAAGTGGAAATTTTTGTATAATGATTTCTTGGATCAGGCAACATTTTCCCTCATGGATCAGACTCAGGGATCTTTGTGTTTCCTGATCCTTTATTTCACCCACAGAACAGCAAACTCCCCCTGATCCCATCCATAAACAGGATAAGGAACAGGCCCTGTTTTCCTGCTGAAAATTCCCATTATTTGCCAGGAAAGTCCCAGACTCCCTGGCAACCACCCCCCACCCACACACCCCCCCCACACCCACCCCCCCCCACCACCACACCCACAACACAACCCCCCACCCACCAAACAAAAACACCCCCCACAACCCAACCAAAAACCCAACCCCCAACCCACCCCCCCACCCACACACCCCCCCCACACCCACCCCACCCCCCCCAACCCAAAAACCAAAAACCACCCAACCCACAAACCCCCACCCCCCCCCCCACCAACCCACCCACAACCCCACCCACCCCACCAAACCAAAAACACACAACCCAACCCCAAAACCCAACACCATTGGATATTTCCCACTCCTTCCTCACTTCCAGGCTGGATTCAGACCCCTCTTCCAGGAATCCCTGATGTTCCTCTCTTCTCCTCTATTTCCTGATCCTTTATTTCACCCACAGAGCAGCGAACTCCCCCTGATTCCATCCATAACTGGGATAAGGAACAGGCTGATAATTCCCATTATTTGCCAGGAAAGTCCCAGACTCCCTGGCTTGGATGTTTCCCACTCCTTCCTCACTTCCAGGCTGGATTCAGCCCCCTCCTCCAGACATCCCTGATGTTCCTCTCATCCCTTTGCTCTGCTGCCAATCCCTATAAAACCAGGAAAATCCACCCAGAGCCCTGCTAGCAGAACCCTCGGCATTCCCGGGGCTCCGGGGGCTCTCCCAGCACTGGAATCTCAGCGGGATCTCCATCTTTGGAAGCGTGGCCGTGCTCTGGAGGCCCTGACCCCATCCATAACCGGGATAAGGAACAGGCTGACAATTCCCATTATTTGCCAGAAAAGTGGGATTGGATATTTCCCACTCCTTCCTCACTTCCAGGCTGGATTCAGACCCCTCTTCCAGGCATCCCTGATGTTCCTCTCTCCTCCTCTATTCCCTGGTCCTTTAATTCACCCTCAGAGCAGCGAACTCCCCCTGATTCCATCCATAACCGGGACAGGGAACAGGCCCTGTTGTCCCACTGACAATTCCCATTATTTGCCAGAAAAGTCCCAGACTCCCTGGCTTGGATATTTCCCACTCCCTCCTCACTTCCAGGCTGGATTCAGCCCCCTCTTCCAGGCATCCCTGATGTTCCTCTCATCCCTTTGCTCTTCTGCCAATCCCAATAAAACTATACAATCCCTAAAATCCACCCAGAGCCCTGCTAGCAGAACCCTCGGCATTCCCGGGGCTCCGGGGGCTCTCCCAGGGCCGGAATCTCGGCGGGATCTCCATCTTTGGAAGCGTGGCCGTGCTCCAGAGCTCTCTGTGGGAGGCTTTGGCTCCACGTCACTTGTTTTGGAGCAGGCCCTGGCAGCTTCCTGCTGCTCCTCTGACGTCCGTGGGGCCACGTCAGGCCCCGGGAAGGGAAGCTCGGCCCTTTTTTGGGAGCAAAGGCTGTGGGATTCAGGATTTGGGATTCGGTAGCAGCTGGGCTCTGTCAGTAATTCAGAGCTCCAGGGATAAACACTCCAGGCCTTGGCAGAGCTGCAGTGTTTTTTTTTCCCCCTCTGCTCAGCAGAATATTTTCCTTTCTCTTTAGGAAGTGTTTTGCTGCCCAGTGTTAATTTGGGTTAAATTTGCTTTTTTCCCCCATTCCAGCCTCTCCAAGGCAGCTGTGGCCCCTTTGGAAATGGGGAAGGATCCTTTGGCTCCCGTAGAATTTGGGAGTTTTGTGTCCTGAGGGGGAACTGAGGCGCTTTTAGGGGGTTTTGTGGAGGAAAAGAGGTGGAGGAAGGAAGGAGAATTGGGGATTTCAAATGTCTGGGAAAGGGGGATGAAAAAAAGGAGGGGTAAAAAAAGAGGGAATAAAAAAGGGGATAAAAAGGGGAGATAAAAAAATAAAGGGGGATTTTAAAAAGGGGGTGAACAATAAAGGGGAATAAAAAAAGGGGGATAAAAAATAAAGGAGGATTTAAAAAGGGGGGAAATAATGGGGAATAAAAAAATTCAGTGGGATAGAAAAAATGGGGGATAAAAATAAAGGGGGATAAAAAAAGGGGGATAATAAAAACAGGGATGAAAAAGGGGGTAAAAATAAAGGGGGATAAAAAAGGGGGATAGAAAAAGAGGATAAAAGGGGTGTAAAGAAAGGGGGAGAAAAAATAAAGGGGGATAAAAAGGGGTAAAAAAAATAAATGGGAATAAAAAAATAAATCGGGCTAAAACCAGGGGGATAAAAAAAAGTGGGGTAAAAATAAAGGGGGATAAAAAAAGGGGTTTAAAAAAAAGGGGAATAAAAAAGAGGGGGACAAAAAAAGGAGGATAAAAAATAAAGGGGGGTAAAAATAAAGGGGGATTAAAAAGGGGTGAAAACTAAAGGGGATAAAAAAGGGGGTTAAAAAAAGGGGGGATAAAAAATGGGGATAAAAAAAGGGGGATAAAAAAAGGGGGGATAAAATCCAAGCACGCTGACAGTGGTGCGTTATCCCAAACAAATTTGACAGAAATGCAGAAATATTTGGAAATCTGAGCACTTGACAACAAACCTTTCAGCCAGGCTGAAGTCAAATCCCCACCTGACTCCTCCTCGGCTCTTGGGAAAACCCCAAATCCATGGCAAAGCCTTTTCCTCCCTCCTTTCATGTGGGTGGCGGGGAGATAAGGCAGGCCCAGCTCCTGAAAAGAAAGAAATCAGCGGAAAATAAAGAAATCAGCGGGAAATAAAGAAATCAGCGGGAAATAAATCAGATTACAGAGCCAGGAGGAGGAGCTGGCTCACCTGGGACAGCCCCAGCTGGAGGACAGTGACACTGGGAGATGCTTCCTGCCTGGAAAATCCCTTTATTCCAACCTGGAGAGATCCAAAAGCGAGGATCCCACCCAGGGCTTTCATCTTATCTGGGAGCTGGGAACCTGCTGGGCAAGGAGGGAACAGGAGTGGGTCCAGCAGGAGCTTCTCACCTTGGGCCAGATGTGGTCAGAGCCTTTTTTTATCCCACGTGTGCTGCTTTTCTTTGCATAGCCCGAGTGTCATTAGGGGTAATTAAGGCAATTACGGCGAATTTTAGCAGCCCACAGAGTAATTGGGGGCAATTTTTAGCATCCCCAGGGGCATTTAGGAAGCCCCAAGTGGCCCTGCTGATGATTTTCCTGCTCGAGCGTGGCTCAGGTGACACCTTTGAAGTGGACGTTGTTGTGCTGCTGGGATAAAGCTGGAGAATAAAAATTTCCATTTTCCCCTTCCTTCTCGTTAAAAAAAAAGGGATTTTGCCTCTTATTTCAGCTCTGAACAAAATGAAACCTGAGGCTTCAGGTGGGACACAACGGAGATGGGAGGGCCTTGGAGCTGTCACCCCCCCAGGGGACAACGTGAGGCTCCTTTTGTCCTCCCTCCCTCACTTTGGATGAGAAATTCCAGCCTGGCTCCCAAAAACCTTCCCAAAAAAACCCAAAAAATGGGAAAAAACCTCCTTGAAGTGTTTGCAGCAGAAGGATCTGCCCAGTTGTGCAGATCCCTCCCTCAGATGCTGCTCTTGGGAGGCCAAAGGCAGCTCCCTGGTTTTCTTCCCCAGCCTTTTCCAGCTTCCTCCATGGAATTTTATCCCTTCCCTGCCTGAGGAGTGACCTCTGCTCGGCAGCAAAATTCCTGGGGCCACTCAGAGATCCTCACCCCAGCTCTAAATCTGGCTCTGGCCTCATCCAGAGAAATCTGAGCCCCCCTCGGGACGTCAGCACCTGATCCGGAGTCACCTGAGCACCGGGAAGGGCAAAATCCCAAGGGTGGATTGGGAAAAATTGCATCAGGAGGGAGGAAAAGCCTCCCTGGCTGTGGTTGGAGCAGGGGGGAAAAAGGGGACCCAGCTCTGAGGTGAGGAAATTCTGAGCATCTCCCTCTGCTCCCAATCCAGGTGTCCACAGGGGAAAATCAGGGATTTAATGGCTTCTAAAATCCTTAAAATCCTTAAAATCCCGGTGGTTTTACTCTGGCTGTGCTTGGAGCACGGGCAAAAAAGAGGACCCAGCTCTGAGGTGAGGAAATTCTGAGCATCTCCCTCTGCTCCCTGTCCAGGTATCTACAAGGAAAATCAGGAATTTAATGGCTTTGGCAGTGTCTAAAAGCCTTAAAATCCCAATGGTTTTACTCTGGCTGTGCTTGGAGCAGGAGGAGCAGAGGGAGATGAAATTCTGGAAATTCTGGGGTGAGGAAATTCGGAGCATCTTCCTCTGCTCCCAGTCCAGGTATCCATAGGGAAAATCAGGGATTTAAGGGCTTCTAAAATCCTTAAAATCCCGGTGGTTTTTCTCTACCCTCTCCCCACCCCAAAGCACCACCAGCCCAAAGGGAACTTTGGGGTTTATTCCTCATTCCCTGCTTCCCTCAGCTGACTCCTGCATTTCAGGCCTTCACCAGGACCGGTTCCCATTCCCAGCTTTTTCCTCAGCCACAACCTTCTCTTCATTAAAGCCTCACCCCTCACAGGAGGAGGCAAGAAAAGCCTCAAACAGGGCGAGATTTAAGGAGCTCGGAGCTGGAATTCCTGACTCTGGAGCAGAGCCCTTGGAGCACGACGTGGCCTTGCTGGAAAAAGGGGGGGAAAAGAAAAAAGAAAAAAAAACCATTTATGGCTGACAAACGTGGCCAGAGGCCAAGGAAAACCCTCCTGGGCTCCGGATCCAGCAGGGAGAGGGGGTGGGAGTTATTTTTAGCTGCTTTTTTTCCTGCTCCAGAGGCCTTTCGCTGTTGCCTTGGGCCCTGCGAGAGCTGCTGGGCTCAGGAGCTCTCCTGAGGAGGAGGAGGAGGAGGAGGGAGTGGAAAAGCTGGAATTTGAGACCCTTTTAAGGTCTGTTTACTCTTCCAGCCTCCGCAGGTTCCAAGGGCACGGCCGTGAGGGATCCGGAGCTCTTATCTCAGGAAAGGCTTCGGGCACAGGAGGGAAGGGAGAGCCTCAGAGCAATCCTGGGGGATTTTTCCCTGCTCCTCCGGGTCATTCCCATCCCAAATGTCCCCAGTCCCGGCTGGGAACGACCCCTCTGCAAGGGATCATAAGGGAAAAAAAGCCTGGGATGTGTTTTCCCATGGTTTGCTGCTCCAAGGAAAATGGATTTTCGCCCTCCCTTCCCCTCTTGTGCAAGGTTTGACCTTCCCAGGCTCAGCCCCTTTCCAGGCCTTGCCTCACATTCCCAGCTCCTTCCCCTCCTTTGAAAATTCACTTTTCCAGGTTCTCAAATCCCCAGGTGCTGGCTGCTCACTCCCAGCTCCAGCTCCCAGGCCGCATTCCTGCTCCGGCCTCCTGGATTTTCTGGACTGACAGAATTTTTCTGTGGGATTTTGGGACCAAAACCACATTTGCTTCCTCCTCGGAGCCTTCAAGAGAGACAGAAACGCTTCTGGAGGGCGATGCTCAGCCTGTCCTTGCTCTGGTGCTCATCCAGCTCCCGCAATTCCCTGCCGAGCAGATTCAGGAGCCGTGGATTTTTCTGAGGACTTTTCCAAAGCCCTGGAGGGAAAATCCATGTGGTTCACCCTGGCCCTGCATCACCCCAACAAGCCCAACCCTGGGAAGGGCGAGAGCTCCTTGGGAACAGCCCAGAGCCATCCCACAAAAGTCCCCCCTGTGCCACCCAGGAGGGATCTCCCCGAGCCAAGGATCAGCTTGGGAAGAGGCACCACCCGGATTTAAGCCCGGCCTGGGTGTTGCCCGGCTTTATCTGGGCCTCCTTTGTGCCCTAATTGCTGCTTGCAGGGCCCAGGAGCCCGGCTGGGCCTTGGGAAGCCGAGGCCTCTTTCATATTTTGTGGGTGTAGCCTGAGAAGATCCCCCAGGAGTTTCTCCCACCGTCCCTTCCCTCCCACGCCGCAGCCTGGACTGTCCCCAGGACAAAAATCCAGCGTGGATTTGGGGGCACGGGAAGAGTGGGATGGATTGGGCAGAGTTTTGGGTTATTCCTGACTTAATCCAGCCTGTGGAGGGAGAAGGGGCTGGTGGGCACGAAGGTGTGGATCCCTCTGGGCAGATCCAGAGCCTGTGGAGGAAATGAGGTCTGGAATCAACCCTGGATGGGTCAGTTTGCCACCAACTGGCCCAAATCTGAAGTCTGGAGCCTTCTCTTCGTCTTAGCAGCACCTGGGACTGATTTGATCCCTTCAGCCTTGTGGGAAGGCACAGAACATCCCAGAGAAATCCCATGCGGACACCGTGCATCCCACAAAACCCCACAGCTCAGCACAGGCCTGTGGCAGCAGCTCAGGCCTGTGCTGCTCAATAAAAATCCCTTTAACCTGTGACCGTCTCCCCCTCCAAAACGGGCAGAATAAATTGCTTTTCACAGCCTTTTAAAAAAGCACATTCAAGCCCAGCCGAGGCTGCAGGCGGCTCTGAGCAGGGTCAGGAAATTCCCTTCCCAGCTGCTGCAGCCACGGAGGCTTTGGTGCTCTTGGCCTTGTTTTTGTGCCGGTGATTGGGGTTGCCATGGAGCTGCACCACACGTTCCCCTCTCTTCGTGCTCCCCGAGCAAAGAAACGAGCAAAAAAACCCCACAGATTTCGGGCAATGTGCTGCCCTGGCAGCTCCTCCCAGCCTGGCTGAGCTGCGCTTTGGCAGCCCAGTCACATTCTCAGCATCTTTAAAAAAAAAAAAAAATCAAAAATTCTTGTCTTGTGGCTTCAGCCAAAGAGGTTTTAGTTTGGTTTTTTTTTTTTTTCCTTTGTGTTGGGCTTTTTTTTTTTTTTTTTAATAAACTTCTCGTTTCTAAGAAAAGCAAAATCCCTTTTTCGTAGCTGCGTGTCAGCAGGGAAGGGGGAAATCCTTAAATCCACCCCTGCAGCCTGCCTGCCTTAGAAGGAAAGGTGTGGACAGCCCTGAGGAGGAGGGAGAGAGGTCTGGCCTGAAAAATTCAGGGAGATGAGAGGAATTTTGACCTCTTATCCCACCGCTGCCGTGTCCTGCCTGTGTTTGGTGCCTTGGGACAGGACGTGGCATCTCCCAGGCTCGGATTTCTCCATCCCAAACCCACGTTGGCCCCGAATTCCTTGGAAACGTTGAAATCCCAACAGGGAGGGATTTCAGTGGCTCTGACCCGAAATGTGGGGCTCCAAACCCAGAGGACTGGGTGCCATCCTGCCCGTGGGTGAAGGTGATTTGTGGTGGTGGTGAAGAGGATCCTGTGCCATCCCCGCGGTGCCTTCACCTGTCCCCAGGTGTGTGGGGGAGGGAGTGGCTGTTTTGACTGGAGCCGAGTGTTTATCCTGGGAGTTTCCAGAGGGGAAAGAGCAAGGCCTGGCCCGGCAGCCACACCCCGATAAGGGGGAATTAACGAGGGGCAATTTGCCTGTGCCCAGCTGTGGCCCCACGTGCTGTTTACCCTGGGCTTGGGGTAAGAGCAGATTTTATCACCCAGGCCACAAGGTTTGGGGTGCGGCAGCACCGTCTCACCTCCGTCCCTTCCCCCCTGCTCCGCTTCCAGGTCTCTGGAGTCCTTTGATCTCCTCAACCCAACACGTCTGCTCCAGGTTTTCCAGCTGCCAGCTTTCCTTGGAGCTTGCCTGGGCAAACACCTCCATCCCCAGCCCCTCTGTGTCCCCTCTGTGTCCCCCATGCCAAGGACACGAGATGGGTGGAGGCAGTGGCGTTGTGTGGGGAGGATGTGGAAAAAAAAAAAAAGAACAGGAAACCATCTCTGAGCTCATCTCCACACCTTCCCCGCCGAGGCGGCTTCGGGAGGAACCCGAGGCTGAGGTTTCCTCTCCGAAAATGCCGAGCTCTCAACAAATTCTTCTCGCCCAACGTGACGTCAGCAGGGCCTCAGCGGGGAGAAACCCACCCTGAGCGCCCTGGGAGCTCGGCAGCGGCGGAAAACGAGGTCCAAAGTCCTCATTTGGGTGAAAAAAAAGCGAATTTGCTTCCCAAAATACTCCAGAGCAGATGGGGCATTGCCAGTGGGGTTTTTTTCCATGAGGGAATGGGGCACAGAGGAAGAAAAGTGGAGCAGAGGGAGGTTGTTGTGTGAGGGGTGGCTCTGAGAGATCGCTGTGCTCCCTTGGGCTCCAGAAGCTCCTGGCTGGGTGGAAATGCAGCTCCCAGCCACACAAATCCACCCAGGAGCCCAGGGGAATATTTAAAGCTACTTTATAGGACGAGGGAAGCTGCCTGGACATGTCCTGAGTGTGTCCTGGCACGTCCCAAAGTCCCCAGGGCTCCCCTTACAGGCGACAAACAAAGGACGGGGCTGACAAAAGCCTCCAAAAATCGGGGCTGGACGAGCAGAGTTGGGGGTTGAGAAACTCCTGGAATTGCCTGGAGTGCCGGGAATCCAGACCACGGAGCAGCCCCGTGGGTTTGGTTGGGTTGGGTTGGGTTGGGTTTGGTTTGGTGTCCCTGTCCTGCCTTCTCCCCCCCCTGTTTCACACGGTTCCCGCATTTCACAACCCTCTTTTGAAAAAGCCCTGATGATCCATAAGTGTAGGTTGGGCTTTAAACCCTTGCCTTATTGTTTACCCTGCCTGCCAGGCCCTGTTCCTGGGGTCAGAGCCGGGTTACCAATTACAGCCGCGATTAAACATCTTAAGCCTGGCTTAACCCTGCGCTTCTTTCCCCTCCAATTCCCACTGCTTGTGCTCAGCTGGTGTCACCAGCCAGGTGCCTGCTGGCACTGCCGGCTCAGTGTCTGTCCCTCCTCCGCCACAGCCACATAATGAGATTTAAGCCGGGCCAATACATCCATTATTTTTACAGTTCTGGACCGTTCCCAGCGATTTCCCCACCCTAAACTGAAAGAAAAGCATCCCTTGGCTGCTCAGATCGACAGAGAGAACCTTCAGATCCTTCCCAAAGGTTGGGGTGGCTGCAGGGGAGGTGGCAGCTGATTTAGCAAGTGGGGCACGGCTGATGAGCAGGATTTGGATGTTAATTCTTAATTCTGAGTCCCCCTGCAGCCCCGTGATGGGCAGCTGGCTCTGCTGGGGTTCCAGGCCAGCTGGGAATTGGGGTTTTGTGCCTCATGCCCTATAAACTTCAAACTCGAGGGTGTCGTCACCCCCAAAAAAAAAACCCCGCAACGAGTCCAAGCGTGGGAACTGATTCCTTTTGGGTGAACATAAAACACCCCGAGCTGCTGACTTGCAAAGCCTCAGTCCCTGCGAGCAGCTCGGCTTTTAACCCTTGTCTGAAAGCCAAATATTCCCCCACTTCTTTTTTTTTTTTTAATTGTAAAATTTCCAGCTCGACTGGTTTGGAGCCTCATTTGGATAAGCAGGAGCGTTTGGGAGCCTATCTGAACTCCTGGTTCCTGTCAGACCAGTTCCAGCCCCAGCCTGGCCAATCCCTGGGCAGAAATTTATTGAGTTTGGGTCCTTTTTTGTTTGTTTTCTTTTTCTTCAAATTGAAATCGAAATGCTCTCAGCAAAACCCAGCCAGAACCGCCTCCAGCTCAGCTCTCTCTTTTTTTAAACCCAATTTTATTTTCTGGTGGTTTGGCTGCTCCCTAACTCCTCCGAGCTCTTTCTAAGGGTGCTTTAAGCCTCATGCTCTGCATGAAAAACCCCGGCCTTGTAACAGGGCCAGAAATTAGGGGCACATAACCCGCTTAGAGGGCCCTGAGCTCCACAGGAAATCTCCTATTGGAAGGGCTTAACGGGGCCAAGCTGATTTGGGAGCGCTGGGTCCCACCGGGAATTGGGAGCCAAGGGGGAAACTGGGAACCAGTGGAAGCTGTGAATTTGGGGAATGGTGCCACCACTTCCCTCCCCAGGCCTGTGGGGGAACCTGCTGGGTCAGGTTGGCTCATCCTCGTCAGCAGCTAACGAGCACAGTTAGCCCCTAATGGCCAATTAATAGCCCTGGTTATTAGAGCTGTTCCGGGCAGGCTGCAGGAGACCTCCAGCTCCATTCCAGTGACTCAGGGCTGGATGATTCCAGCCCAATGTTCCTTAGGATGGCAGGAACCAGCTCTTCTCCTTGCTGCCAGCTTGGATGGCCCAGCTCAGCTGAGTGAAAAAAAAAACAAAACTCGAGGAGTTTTTTAATTTTTGGATTTTTTAATTTTTTAAATTTTTAATTTTTTAATTTTTTCATTTTTTCATGTTTTCATGTTTTCATGTTTTCATGTTTTCAATTTTTTCGTTTTCGAATTTTTTCAATTTTTTAATTTTTAATTTTTTGTATTTTTTAGTATTTAAATGTTTTCACTTTTTCACTTTTTCATTTTTTCATTTTTTCATTTTTTCATTTTTTCATTTTTTCATTTTTAAATTTTTCATTTTTTTCAATTTTTTCAATTTTCTATTTTGGCTTTTCTGGCTGGTTTCACACAGGGATGTCTCCCACCGGGTTGGCTTTGCTGGATTCCCACTTTTCCCACCGATCCACGTGCCCTGAGCGTGGCTGCCCAGCAGCCCAGGTGTGTTCAAAGCTCTGGAGCTGTGCATGGACACGCTGGATGTTTATCCAACCTCTTCCAGGGGCCTCTGGAATAACCAACCCTGCTCCAGCTCTCCCGGGCCTCTTTCATGTGCGGTGCTGACTTTAAAAAAAAAAAAAAAAAAAAAAGCAAAAAAAAAAAAAAAAGAGTCTTTAGACTTTAATCCTTGGGTTTATTTCAAAGCTTACAAAGGCAAATCTGGTTTATGGCAAGAGATTTGCTTGATTTCTTCTGCTCTGGGGATGAAGGGGGTGGCAGATGGAGCACGGAGGGGAGGATTTGGGGACCCCTCAGCGCCGTCTCCTCGCCAACCTGACCCTAACCCAGGGCCTGCTGCACTTTGGGGCTGCCCAGGGCATGGATTGGGGTCAGTGAGATGCTGATCCCGCTCTTCCACGGCTCCCAAAGCCGCTTTTCCCTTCCCCTGCTTCCCCCCTCATTCCCGATTCCTGTTCCCGGTGCTGCACAGCCCTCGGCTCGTGCTTGGGGTGGGAAATCCCGTGTGCAGAGCAGGAATAAACCCAGCTGCAGAGTGGAGGGGAAAAGGCCTCAAAAAATCCTATTAGACCCCAGAATGCTGGGAAATAATTGGGAATTCGAGCTCTACAAAAAGGAGGTGCTGGAAAACCTCGATGCCATCCACCCTTTTGGGGTGGGCACAGCTGGGGGATGCTCTCAGTGAGTCCATAACAATTTTCCAGCGGGACAGGACCCCTGAGGGGCTTGGGAAGAACCCCGGGAGAGGTGGGATGTGCTGGCAGGACCCCGAGGGGCTTGGGAAGAACCCCGGGAGAGGTGGGATGTGCTGGCAGGACCCCGAGGGGCTCGGGAAGAGCCCCGGGAGAGGTGGGATGTGCTGGCAGGCCCCAGTGGCTCGGGAAGAGCCCCGGGAGAGGTGGGATGTGCTGGCAGGCCCCGGTGGCTCAGGAAGAACCCCGGGAGAGGTGGGATGTGCTGGCAGGACCCCGAGGGGCTTGGGAAGAACCCCGGGAGAGGTGGGATGTGCTGGCAGGCCCCGGTGGCTCGGGAAGAACCCCGGGAGAGGTGGGATGTGCTGGCAGGACCCCGAGGGGCTCGGGAAGAGCCCCGGGAGAGGTGGGATGTGCTGGCAGGCCCCGAGTGGCTCGGGAAGAGCCCCGGGAGAGGTGGGATGTGCTGGCAGGACCCCGAGTGGCTCGGGAAGAGCCCCGGGAGAGGTGGGATGTGCTGGCAGGCCCTGGTGGCTCGGGAAGAACCCCGGGAGAGGTGGGATGTGCTGGCAGGACCCGGTGGCTCGGGAAGAGCCCCGGGAGAGGTGGGATGTGCTGGCAGGCCCCGGTGGCTCAGGAAGAGCCCCGGGAGAGGTGGGATGTGCTGGCAGGCCCTGGTGGCTCGGGAAGAGCCCCGGGAGAGGTGGGATGTGCTGGCAGGCCCCGGTGGCTCAGGAAGAACCCCGGGAGAGGTGGGATGTGCTGGCAGGCCCTGGTGGCTCAGGAAGAGCCCCGGGAGAGGTGGGATGTGCTGGCAGGCCCCGGTGGCTCGGGAAGAGCCCCGGGAGAGGTGGGATGTGCTGGCAGGCCCTGGTGGCTCGGGAAGAGCCCCGGGAGAGGTGGGATGTGCTGGCAGGCCCCGGTGGCTCGGGAAGAACCCCGGGAGAGGTGGGATGTGCTGGCAGGCCCCGGTGGCAGCAGCCACAGCTCCTCCAGCTCCGGGAATGCTGCGGGAGTGGCTCCGTGGGCACGGTGAGGCCTCCACAGCTCCTTCCCTGGCCCGGCTCCTTCCAGCTCTCATGGAGATGCCAAATGAGGCCCCAGCGTTCTCCTGGGGATCGCAGGCAGAGCTGTGGCTTCAGGTCCTCCCCCAGTGCGGGAGGAGGCTGCCAGACATGGGCTTGGAACGATCCCGGTTCTCTGGCAGGGAATATTCATCCAGGAGCCCGTCCTGCCTTGATAGGAACTCTCTCATGGTTGATCAAAGCACAGAGCTCGGCCTCCCACTGCTCCTTAGCTCGGGGCCAGTTTCAGCAGGAGCTCTCTGGGCAGCGTGGCTGGGCCAGCTGGGCCAGCTCCTGGGCTTGTGGTGGCTTCCAGGTGCTCCTTCATCTCCCACAGGATCAGGGCTTCTCCTCTCCCTGCTGCTGGGCTGGATGGGAGCACCTGGAGACTCCGTGTTCTGCTCCAGCCGTGCCTGCCTTGGCTTGTCCTCCCCGATTCCCTGGGGATGGGACACGTCCTGGGTGCTGCAGCTGCCTCCTCCTGCATCCTGCTCCTGCTCCTGCTCCGGCCCGGATTGGGGCTGGAAGCTCTCAGCCCTCACCTCAGACGCTCCCTCAGGCCAGGAGATGAAGGTGGTGATGGCAGTGTCACCCCTCATCTCCTCCGTGGGACACTCGGGAAGTTCTCCCTTCTCCAGGGATCTCTGGGAAGGGGCTGGGCTCGTCCAAGGGACTCAGATCCATGGATGTGTCTCGAGGAGGGAAATCTGGTGGTGGAAACGCTGCTGGGAAGAGCCTGCCCTGTGCAGGGGGGTTTCAGTGGGGTGGCACAGGGCAGCTGCAGGAGGTTTCTGGAAGGGAGAGCTTGGAGTCTCTTCCAGGTTTTCCAGCACCTCCTTTTCCAGGTCTCAAATTCCCAATTGGAGCCTCTTCCAGTGGGCACTGAGGTTTTCCAGCACCTCCTTTTCCAGGTCTCAAATTCCCAATTGGAGCCTCTTCCAGGGGGCATTGAGGTTTTCCAGCACCTCCTTTTCCCTTTTCCAGGTCTCAAATTCCCAATTGGAGCCTCTTCCAGTGGGCACTGAGGTTTTCCAGCACCTCCTTTTCCAGGTCCCAAATTCCCAATTGGAGCCTCTTCCAGGGGGCACTGAGGTTTTCCAGCACCTCCTTTTCCCTTTTCCAGGTCTCAAATTCCCAATTGGAGCCTCTTCCAGTGGGCACTGAGGTTTTCCAGCACCTCCTTTTCCCTTTTCCAGGTCCCAAATTCCCAATTGGAGCCTCTTCCAGGGGGCACTGAGGTTTTCCAGCACCTCCTTTTCCCTTTTCCAGGTCCCAAATTCCCAATTGGAGCCTCTTCCAGGGGGCATTGAGGTTTTCCAGCACCTCATTTTTCCAGGTCTCAAATTCCCAACTGGAGCCTCTTCCAGGGGGCATTGAGGTTTTCCAGCACCTCCTTTTGCAGGTCTCAAATTCCCAATTATTCCCCAGGATTCTGGGGTCTAAGAGGAGCCGGAGAGGGACCTGGCACGCAGGATGGAGGGACAGGACGAGTGGGAATGGCTTCAAACTGAAAGGGGGAAGGTTTAGGTTGGATATTGGGAGGGAATCGTTCCCTGTGAGGGTGGGCAGGCCCAGGAATGGAATTCCCAGAGAAGCCGTGGCTGCCCCATCCCTGGAAGCGCCCAGAGCCAGCTTGGAGCAGCCTGGGATGGTGGAAAGTGTCCCTTCCATGGCTGGGGGTGGCACTGGGGGAGCTTTAAGCTCCCTTTTCCCTCTCCTGGCCATGACTCGATGCTTCCATGCCCAGCACGGCTCTGCCCCCCCCCCGCCCCTGGAGCAGACCTGGAGCAGCAGCGGCTGCCCGGGAGCCCCGGCCCCTCTGAGGGGCCTTGCCGAGGGGGCCTGGGGGGCTGGGGGTGTTCCTGCGTCCCTGTCCTGGCCCTGTGTCCCATCCCTGTGTCCCTGTTCCTGTATCCTTATCCTGTGTCCCTGTCCCTGTGTCCCATCCCTGTCCTGTCTCTGTCCTTGTCCTGTATCCCAGTTCCCATCCCTGTATCCCTGTCCCTGTGTCCCTGTGTCCCTGTCCCTGTATCCTTGTCCCTGTCCCATATCCCTGTCCCTGTCCCTGTGTCCCTGTCCCTGTCCCTGTCCCTATATCCTTGTCCCTGTCCTGTCCCGTCCCTTTATCCCTGTCCTGTCCCTGTATCCCCATCCCTGTATCCCTGTATCCCTGTCCCGTCCCTGTCCCTGTATCCCAGTTCCCATCCCTGTATCCCTGTCCTGTCCCTGTATCCCAGTTCCCATCCCTGTATCCCAATCCTGTCCCTATATCCCCGTCCCTGTATCCCAGTCCCTGTATCCCAATCCCTGTATCCCTGTCCTGTCCCTGTATCCCTGTCCCTGTATCCCAGTCCCTGTATCCCAATCCCTGTATCCCTGTCCTGTCCCTGTATCCCCGTCCCTGTATCCCAATCCCTGTATCCCAATCCCCGTATCCCAGTTCCCATCCCTGTATCCCAATCCCTGTATCCCTGTATCCCAATCCCTGTCCCTGTATCCCAATCCCTGTCCCTGTATCCCTGTCCCTGTATCCTAATCCCCGTCCCTGTATCCCTGTATCCCTGTATCCCTGTATCCCTGTATCCCTGTATCCCTGTATCCCTGTATCCCTGTCCCGTTCCCGTCCCTGTATCCCAATCCCTGTATCCCTGTATCCCAATCCCTGTGTCCCTGTGTCCCTTTCCCTGTATCCCAATCCCTGTCCCTGTATCCCTGTATCCCTGTATCCCTGTATCCCTGTATCCCTGTATCCCTGTATCCCTGTCCCGTCCCCGTTCCCGTCCCTGTATCCCTGTATCCCTGTATCCCAATCCCTGTATCCCAATCCCTGTATCCCTGTATCCCAATCCCTGTATCCCAGTATCCCAATCCCTGTATCCCAATCCCTGATCCCTGTATCCCAATCCCTGTATCCCTGTATCCCAATCCCTGTATCCCAATCCCTGTATCCCTGTATCCCAATCCCTGTATCCCAGTATCCCAATCCCTGTATCCCAATCCCTGTATCCCTGTATCCCAATCCCTGTATCCCTGTATCCCAATCCCTGTATCCCAATCCCTGTATCCCTGTATCCCAATCCCTGTATCCCAGTATCCCATTCCCATTCCCGATCCCGATCCCGCTCACCCCAAGCCCCCCCCCGGTAACCGCCCCCCCCCCTCCCCACCCCCGTTGTGACGTCACCGCGTGAGCTCAGCCGCTATTAGCATACCGCCATTTGCATTCCCTCATTTGCATGCGGCGCAGCCAATGGAACGCCGCGGCCGCGCCGTGACGTCACGCCCCGCCGCCCCTATATAAGGCGTGCGCGGCGGCGGCGGCGGCGCAGAGCGAGAGCGCAGCGGAGCCGCCGTGAGGTCGCGGGAGTTTCCCTTTGCCCCGTCCCCGCCGGGATGAGCCATCGCCACAGCCACCGCCGCGGCCCCCGCGCCGACATGGTGCCCGAGATCGCCGCCGCCGTGGGCTTCGTGTCCGGCCTGCTGCGGACGCGGGGCTGCGTCAGCGAGCAGCAGCTACAGGTCTTCAGCGGGGCGCTGCGGGAAGCGCTCACAGGTGAGCTTTGGGGGAAGGAGAAACGCGGCGATGGAAGCCAGCTCGTGGCCGGGCTCTTTCCGGAGCCCTCGGGACCTGGAGTCTGTTGGTGTCCCTCTTGAGTGCCCCCCGTGTGGCTTCCAGGACCTGGTGTCCCTTTGAGTGCCTTCTGTGTTCCTTCCAGGACCTGGTGTCCCTCCCAAATGCCCCATGTGTTCTTTCCAGGACCTACCACCACCACCACACCCCCCCAACCCCCAAACCCCCCCCCCCCCCACCCCCACACCCCCCCCCCCCCCACCGTTGTCCCTCCCGAGTGCCCCCCGTTGTTGGTACGAGGACCTGGTGTCCCTCCTGACTTGGTCCCGGGATCTGGTGTGCCCCCCGTGTTCCTTCCAGGACCCGCTGTCCCCTTCTCCTGTCGTTCCTGGGACCTGCTGTCCCTCCCGAGTGCCTCTGTGTCCCTTCCAGGACCTGCTGTCCCCTTCTCCTGTCGTTCCGGGACCTGCTGTCCCCTCCCGAGTGCCTCCCCTGTCCCTTCCAGGACCCGCTGTCCCCTCCCGAGTGCCTCCCCCTGTCCCTTCCAGGACCCGCTGTCCCCTCGGGCACACACCGGGGGCTCTCCGGTGCCCCCCCGGCTGTGCCACTCTCGGTGCCGGCTCCCTTTCCGTGCCCTTCGCTTCCCCGGCTGCCCCTGGGGTCCCCACCCGTGTCCCAGTGGGGTCCTGGGTGAAGCCGCCTCGCCGTGGGGCTGCGCAGACCCCACGGATGATCCCAATGCTGATCCCGATGCTGATCCCAAACCCCTCCTGTGGGCACCGCAGCCTGGCACTCCCCTCCCCACGGGCACCCGGCAGGATCTGGGTGGTTCAGGGGTCCCCTCCCAGCCCGGGGCTCTTATCAGCGCCAGGGAGGTTTGGTTGGTTTGTGATAAGGGGTAGCAAAGTGCTCCTGAGCTCGGGGAAGGGCCTGTGGGATGGGGGTGCTTTGGGGTGGGCGATACCGTATCTGCCCCGGCCACCCCGGCCCCGGCCCCGCCAGGGGTTTTTGGGGTGAAAGAGCTGCGTTTTGGGACAGGCTGAGCAGGGGAGCACTCGGCTCGGAAGCTGTGGGATGTGGGATGGCAGCGCTTCCCTGTCCCCCTTGGAAAAGGGATTTGGGTCCCCCCTCTTTGGGACAAAACTTTTTGAAGGATTGAATTCCTCTGCCCGGTTTCCTTTGGCACTCCGAGCGTTCAGGGAGGCTCTGCCCAGGCGTTGTTTGGGATTTGCCCTTTAAACCCTAAACTCGATACCAGCTAAAGGCCCTAAACTCCCCCTGCCAGCTGGGAAAAAGAAACCTTTTCCTGGGATTTTCCTTCTCACCGCTCTCCCCCTTCCCCTTTCAGAGCACTACAAACACCCCTGGCTCCCCGAGAAACCCTTCCAAGGGCATTGTTTAGTATTTACCCTTTAAACCCCAAACTCAGTGGCACCTACGGGCTCTGAACTCCCCCTGCCAGCTGGGAAAAGGAGCCTTTTCCTGGGATATTCCTGGGATTTTCCTTCTCACCGCTCTCCCCCTTCCCCTTTCAGAGCACTACAAACACCCCTGGCTCCTCGAGAAACCCTTTAAAGGGGGTTGTTTAGGATTTACCCTTTAAACCCCCAACTCAGTGGCAGCTAAAGGCCCTAAACTCCCCCTGCCAGCTGGGAGAAAGGAGCCTTTTCCTGGGATATTCCTGGGATTCTCCTGGGATTTTCCTGCTCACTGCTCTTCCCTACAAACACCCGTGGTTCCCTGAGAAATCGATTTCTTCCACAGCTGTTGTTTAGGATTTACCCTTTAAAACACCAAACTCAGTGGCACCTAAAGGCCCTAAACTCCACCTGCCAGCTGGGAAAAGGAGGATATTCCTGGGATTTTCCTTCTCACCACTGTCCCCCCTTCCCCTTTCAGAGCACTACAAACACCCCTGGCTCCCCGAGAAACCCTTCCATGGCCATTGTTTAGGATTTACCCTTTAAACCCCAAACTCAATACCAGCTAAAGGCCCTAAACTCCACCTGCCAGCTGGGAAAAGGAACCTTTTCCCGGGATTTTCCTTCTCACCACTGTCCCCCTTCCCCTTTCAGAGCACTACAAACACCCCTGGCTCCCCGAGAAACCCTTCCAAGGGCATTGTTTAGTATTTACCCTTTAAACCCCAAACTCAGTGGCACCTACGGGCCCTGAACTCCCCCTGCCAGCTGGGAAAAGGAGCCTTTTCCTGGGATATTCCTGGGATTCTCCTGGGATTTTCCTGCTCACTGCTCTTCCCTACAAACACCCCTGGTTCCCTGAGAAATCGATTTCTTCCACAGCTGTTGTTTAGGATTTACCCTTTAAAACACCAAACTCAGTGGCACCTAAAGGCCCTAAACTCCACCTGCCACCTGGGAAAAGGAGGATATTCCTGGGATTTTCCTTCTCACCACTGTCCCCCCTTCCCCTTTCAGAGCACTACAAACACCCCTGGCTCCCCGAGAAACCCTTCCAAAGCCATTTAGGATTTACCCTTTAAACCCCAAACTCAGTGGCAGCTAAAGGCCCTAAACTCCCCCTGCCAGCTGGGAAAAGGAGCCTATTCCTGGGATTCTCCTGCTCACTGCTCTTCCCTACAAATACCCCTGGTTCCCCAAGAAACCCTTCCACAGACGTTTAGGATTTACCCTTTAAACCCCAAACTCAGTGGCAGCTAAAGGCCCTAAACTCCACCTGCCAGCTGGGAAAAGGAGCCTTTTCCTGGGATATTCCTGAGATTTTCCTTCTCACAGCTCTTCCCCTTCCCCTTTCAGAGCACTACAAACACCCCATGTTCCCCAAGAAACCCTTCCGAGGGCATTGTTTAGGATTTACCCTTTAAACCCCAAACTCGATACCAGCTGCTGGGAAAAGGAGCCTATTCCTGGGATATTCCTGGGTTATTCCTGGGATTTTCCTTCTCACCACTGTCCCCCTTCCCCTTTCAGAGCACTACAAACACCACTGGTTCCCCGAGAAACCCTTCAAAGGCTCCGGCTACCGCTGCATCCGCATCAACCACAAAATGGACCCCATCATCAGCAAGGCAGCGAGGCAGATCGGACTGAGCCTGCCCCAGCTCTACCAGCTCCTGCCCAGCGAGCTCACGCTCTGGGTGGATCCCTACGAGGTCTCCTACCGCATCGGAGAGGACGGATCCATCTGTGTTTTGTACGAGGCGACGGCCTCCAAACCCCCCAGTTCCTACGGGATGCTCACCTGCAAGAACCAAATGATGCTGGGTCGTAGCAGCCCTTCTAAAAACTACATCATGACTGTCTCCAGCTAAAAAAAAAACCCAAAAAAAAAACCAACAAAAAAACCCCGAAAAAAAACCGACAAAAAAACCCAAAACCCACCAAAACAACAACAAAAAAAAAAAACAACCAACCAACCAAACCAACAACCAAATCTCCTCTTTGTCCTTACACTGCCAAGACACAGGCTACTGTAATACCTCAAGCTGAGGATCTATTTTTAAGATGAAGAGCTATTTATATATTTTTAAAAAAACAAAAATCCTCCAGGAAAAAAAAAAAAAAAAAAATCCAAAATTAAAATATCGGGTGCCTCCCCTGAGCCGAGGCGGTGCCCCAGGTGCCTTTTCTAAAGCTGTTGCGAGCTCGTGCGTTTCTTCTTTTTGGGGTTTGTTTTTAACTTTTCCCTCACGGAGCCGAGATCTACCTGATTGGAGGTCGGGTGGTAATTTTCGGGGAGTGGGGGCAATTTTGGGGTCGGTTTTACCCCAAAAACGCCTCAGAATTGGGGATGAGGAGCCAAAGCCGGGCTGGGAAGCGCGGCTGAGGTGTCGTGGAGTCGCTGATTTTCCCCTTCCCCGGCTGCTCTCACCTCTCTGGGGCCTGGATTTGGTGCTGCCTCGGGACTGGGTGACCTTGGGGATGTTGGGATTCCTCTCCTGGAGCTGCTTTGGGAATGCTGCAGCTCTGCCATGTCCCACTCCCAGCCTGTCCCCGACCTTTCCCTGCATCCTGGGAGCGTCCCCAGGGTGATTTGGGTGTTCCTGGTGCTTCCAGTCCCCTGCTCTTACCCACCCAGAGCATCCTGGCTGCTCCAGAGCCTGTGAATTCCAAAGTTTTTCTGCTCCCTGGGGCTCAGGCACCAGCCCAGCCCTGCCCTGGTGGCATCTCCTTGTCCCTTCTCCCGAAAATCTGAAGCCACTGCAGAGGTTGGTGTGTGACACCTCCTTTTTGCTGCCCTTTCTCCTCAAATTGGGAGGTTTTTTGGGGGGAATCTGTGGGATTTTCAGGTGTTTTGGTGCCCTGACGTTGCTTTGGAAGCTGCAGCACTTCACCTCCTTTTTGCTGCCCTTTCTCCTCAAGTAAGAAGGTTTTTTGGGGGAATCTGTGGGGTTTTCAGGTGTTTTGGTGCCCTGACATTGCTTTGGAAGCTGCAGTTTTGCTGCTGTTTCTCCTCAAACTGGGAAGTTTTTTGGGGTGGAATCTGTGGGATTTTCAGGTGTTTTGGTGCCCTGGCATTGCTTTGGAAGCTGCAACACTTCACTCCCTTTTTGCTGCCCTTTCTCCTCAAATAAGAAGGTTTTTTAGGGTGGAATCTGTGGGATTTTCAGGTGTTTTGGTGCCCTGATGTTGCTTTGGAGGCTGCAGCACTTCACCTCCTTTTTGCTGCCCTTTCTCCTCAAATAAGAAGGTTTTTTGGGGTGGAATCTGTGGGATTTTCAGGTGTTTTGGTGCCCTGATGTTGCTTTGGAAGCCACAGCACTTCACTCCCTTTTTGCTGCCCTTTCTCCTCAAATTGGGAGGTTTTTTGGGGGAATCTGTGGGATTTTCAGGTGTTTTGGTGCCCTGATGTTGCTTTGGAAGCTGCAGCACTTCACTCCCTTTTTGCTGCCCTTTCTCCTCAAATAAGAAGGTTTTTTGGGGGAATCTGTGGGATTTTTGGGTGTTTTGGTGCTTCTGATGTTGCTTTGGAAGCTGCAGTTTTGCTGCCGTTTCTCCTCAAATTGGGAGGTTTTTTGGGGGGAATCTGTGGGGTTTTCAGGTGTTTTGGTGCCCTGATGTTGCTTTGGAAGCTGCAGCACTTCCCTGTCCCCCTCTCCTGAAAAAGGGGATTTGGCTCCCACCTCTTGGGTACAAAACCTTTTGCACAATTCAATTCCTGCTCCAGCAAAGCTCCTCTGGCACTCCCAGCATCCAGGGAGCCTCTACCCAGGTGGATTTTTTTGGGATTTACCCTTTAAACCCCAAACTCTGCAGCAGCTGAAGGCCCTGAACTCCACCTGCCAGCTGGGAAAAGGAGCTTTTTCCTGGGATTTTGCCTTTTTCCCAACCCTCCTGGTGCTGCCCCAAAATCCTGGCAGAGGATTGGGGCACGGACGTGGAGCAAAACTTCCCGGATTTTTCTCTTCAGCGCTCTTTGAACCTTCCCCTTTTCCTGACCTGGCAAAACCAGAGCTGTTCTCGCCCAGCCCGTGATGATTCAAGTTCTCAGACATTTGTGCAATAAGATTTCCAAATCCTGGCTGCTCTGAGAGAGGAAGGAAGCTCCTATTATTTAATAAATTAAACCAAAAAAAATCTGAAAATTCAGATTTTTTTTTCCTTCTCTGCAAGCTCCAAACCGTCAAGTCCACGACTGGAAAATCAGCCTCGATCCTCAAAGGTTCTCAAAGATTCTCAAAGATTCTCAAATCCTTTTTTTTGTTTTTTTTTTGTTTAAGTGCCAGGCTGTTGTTTGTGCCCGAGGGGATCAGAGCAGAGCCTGGAGTTGCATCACTTCCCTCTTCACTCGAGTTTCTCACGTCAGCAAAGCCGAAACCAAGCACTGGGGGCTTTTTTTTGGGGTGAACTTGTGCAATAAAAGTGACCTCACCCACAGGGCGATGGCCAGAAAAGCAAATTCATGCCTTTTTTTTTCCAGGAAAAGGCGTCTCAGTGCTGCTTTTTTTTTTTTTTTTACTTTTCTTTTTTTAAAATTTCTTTTTTTTAATTTTAATTTTTTTTTTTTGGGAATTCTCAACCTTCCTGACGTGGAGGAGCTCGGGATGGAGGAGGAGCTTTGGGCTGGCACTTCCCTGGCTCGGAATTTGGGCAGGATCAAAGCAGCCCTGAAGATCTCCACCCCCTCCCTCTCTCTTTATTCCTTCCCTCTTCCCAAAGTTTTCCAGGATTTTCCCACCAAAGGAACATCCCAAAACCAAAACAGCCTCGTTCTCCTCAAGGTGTCTTTTTTTTGCCTCTTTTTTTTAAGCTTCAAAACCAACCCAATTTTGGGTAGAATCTGCTTTTCTCTCTCGTAGCTGGTGACACAAAAAGCTGTGAATTCCTGTGCTCTGTTGCCTTTTGCCTCCGAGCCTGATGCCACGTGGATTTTGAGACTGTGTCTTTTTCCGGGGGGGTTTCTGTCATTATTCCTATTTTATTTTATTTTATTTTTCTTTATTTTATTTTATTTTTCTTTATTTTATTTTATTTTACTTTATTTTATTTTACTTTATTTTATTTTTATTTCTTAACCAAGCTGGACTGTTGAACGGGACCTGCTTTTTTTTTGTTTTTTGGTGGTTTTTTCCCCTTTTCTTTTTTCTTTTCTTTGTTTTTTTGTCGTTTTTTTGGTGAAAAAAGTCGGAATTCCTCCAGGGCTGGCAGGAGGGAGCAGCTGGTCCCTGATGTGCAGCAGTGTTTTATCCCCACCGTGTACAGATCCCCATGCTTTTTTTTTTTTTTTTAAATTTTATTTTTTTTTGTTACTTTAATAAAAATGTAGCATTGGAACCGGGCCCTGCCTCGTTCCTGGGAGCTGCTCCGGGCTCGAGGAGAAGATTTGGGATTATTATTTGGGATTATTTGGGATATTTCAGCCCAAAGGGATCGTGGTGGGGGGTGACAGTGAATTTCCAGCTGAGTCAGAGAGGAAGGGGGCAGCAAAAATCTGCTGACTCAGCGTGCTGGCTCCGAGCCCAGCCTTCCAAACTCCAGGAATTCCGGGCGGGAATGACTCAGGGAAGGCTGTGGGACTCCTGCCCTTCTCCTTCCCCGTGGCTCTGCGTGGTTCAGCGGGGAAATTCTGTGTCTCTGAGGGTGTTACAAACCTTACAAGAGCTCCCCGATCCTGGGAATATCTGAAGGGAATCGTGGAAAAAATGGGGATTAATGGCAGGGCCTGGTGAAGCCTCCCAAAACTCACCTTTTTATGGAATTGGGGAGGGGTTGGGTGACCCTTTAAAGGGTTTTTTGGGAAGTCAGGGGGGTTTGTAGCGCTCTGGGAGGGAACAGGGAAAAGGGGTGAGCAGGAATATCCCTGGAATATCCTGGAAAAACCTAGGAAAATCCCAGGAAAAGGCTCCTTTTCCCAGCAGGCAGGGGGAGTTTAGGGCCTGTAGCTGGCACTGAGTTTGGGGTTTAAAGGGCAAATCCTAAACAACGCCCTTTAAAGGGTTTCTCGGGGAGCCAGGGGTGTTTGTAAGCACTCTGGGAGGGAACAGGGGAGAGTGGTGAGAAGGAATATCCCAGGAATATCCCAGGAAAAGGCCCTTTTTTCCAACTGGCAGGGGGAGTTTAGGGCCTTTAGCTGGTGTCGAGTTTGGGGTTTAAAGGGCAAATCCTAAACAATGCCCTTGGAAGGGTTTCTTGGGGAACCAGGGGTGTTTGTAGTGCTCTGAAAGGGGAAGGAGAAGAGCAGGGAGCAGGAATAACCCAGGAATATCCCAGCAAAATCCCAGGAATATCCCAGGAAAAGGCTCCTTTTCCCAGCTGGCAGGGGGAGTTTAGGGCTCTCAGCTGCCACCGAGTTTGGGGTTTAAAGGGCAAATCCTCAGCCCTGTTTGTGGGGGGATGAAATCCTCGGAGCTGTGACCCCTCCCCGGGCTGGGCTCCCCCCTCTGCCCCCAAACCTCCTTTAAGGCCTTTGCTACACCAGCTTGTGTCATTTTGGGCCCAAAACTCCCTTTTTATGGACTTTGGGAGGGCTTGATTGGCCCTTTAAAGGGTTTCTCGGGGAATCAGGGGGGTTTGTAGCGCTCTGGGAGGGGAAGAGCAGTGAGCAGGAAAATCCCAGGAAAAGGCTCCTTTTCTCAGCTGGCAGGTGGAGTTTAGGGCCTGTAGCTGGCACTGAGTTTGGGGTTTAAAGGGCAAATCCTAAACAACGCCCTTGGAAGGGTTTCTCGGGGAGCCAGGGGTGTTTGTAGTGCTCTGGGAGGGAACAGGGGAGAGCGGTGAGAAGGAATATCCCAGGAATATCCCAGGAAAAGGCTCCTTTTCCCAGCAGGCAGGGGGAGTTTAGGGCCTGTAGCTGGCACCGAGTTTGGGGTTTAAAGGGCAAATCCTCAGCCGGGGCTGAGTCACGGCAGCTCCCGATTGTGGGGGTGAAATCCTCGGAGCTGTGACCCCTCCCCGGGCTGGGCTCCCCCCTCTGCCCCCAAACCTCCTTTAAGGCCTTGGCTACATCAGCTTGTGTCATTTTGGGCCCAAAACTCCCTTTTTATGGAATTCAGGAGGGCTTGATTGACCCTTTAAAGGGTTTTTCGGGAAACCAGGGGTGTTTGTAGTGCTCTGGGAGGGAACAGGGAAGAGCAGTGAGCAGGAATATTCCAGGAAAGGTGGAGCAGGGGGAGTTTAGGGCTTTCAACTCCCACCGAATTTGGGGTTTAAAGGGCGAATCCTCAGCCCTGTTTGTGGGGGGATGAAAACCTCGGAGCTGTGACCCCTCCCCGGGCTGGGCTCCCCCCTCTGCCCCCAAACCTCCTTTAAGAGCCTTGGCTACACCAGCTTGTGTCATTTTGGGCCCAAAACTCCCTTTTTATGGACTTTAGGCGGGTTCAATCCCCCTTGTGCGGCTCAGGGATGCCCAAAGCAGGGGGGGCTCAGCTCTGCTCCCCCTTTTTTTCCCCCTTTTTTCCCACCGAGCAGCTCCTCCCTTCCCTCTCCCATCCCGACCGCACCTCCTGGGCCAGGAAAAAAATCCTCGGCTGGATTCGGCTGCTGCTCCTCTTTTTCGACCTCAGCCCTTCATTAACTCCGGGAGCCGCACCCCAATTATCGCTTCGGGAGCTCATTACCTGCCGAGTCACGCGGCTTCAAAGGCTGCGCCGCTCAGCTGATGGAGCCTTTTCCTCCTTTTCCTCCCTCCTGCCTTCCCCAGCTCCAGCCCGGAGCTGAATTCCAGGCTCCCAGCCCGTTCCCAGGCTGCCCTGGCGTGCCCTGACCCGTGCTTGGCATTTGGGGCTTCTCAATTCTGAAATTTGGGGTCGCTGCCAGCGCAGATAAATAAAAATTCCGTGCTCTGACGGCACCGGGAGGGTGAGGAGTCAGCACAGCCCCAGCCCTCCCCGCCCTTGGAGCGCTGACGGAGCTGCTATTTTTAATTTCTCCGTCATTTTCCTCCTGGAAATCCACCTGGAACAGCGCCAGGATCGCGGTGCCTGCGCTGGGAGCTGCGGGAGCTTGAGGGGTTCATCCCCAATCCCTTTCCAGGCTGCCCGAGACCCACAGGATTGGGGAATCCTCAGGGAATGGGGGGCACACGGATACCCCTGGAGTGCTCAGAGCGGCTCTGGGAAAGACTGAAAGCAGGAAAATCCTCATCCCGGGGTCCCCAAAACGCCTCCCCTGGATCTGGGAACAAATCCCGGTCCCTTCCCAGTGGCTCAGGAGGGAGGGAAATGAGTGGGGACAGCGATGATGCTGAAATCTGGGATTGTTTCCCGCTGCTGTTGGGATTTTTTTTCCCGATCCAGGGAAGTGTCCGGTTCCAGGAGCTGGGGCAGGGCTGGGATGGGAGATCCGGGAATTGCATCAAGGAGCTTTTGCCTTGTCCTTGCTCGGCCCTGAGCCCGGCAGAGCTGCCCGGGCCTCCAGCTCCTTCCCGGGATCCCTCTGGAGAGAAAAACCATGGGAAATCCAGGATTTCAATCTGGAGTCCATCCCTCTGTGTGTGAATCTATCCCTATAAACTGGGATCCCTCCTTCCCAGGATCCCTCTGAAGAGAAAAACCATGAAAAATAAAGGATTTCAGTCTGGAATCCATCCCTCTCTGTGTGCAAATCCTGCCTAAAAACCGGGATCCCTCCTTCCCGGGATCCCTCTGGAGAGAGGAACCCGGGGAATCCAGGATTTCAATCCAGGGATTGTCCCTCTGTGTGTGAATCCTCCCTAAAAACCGGGATCCCTCTGGAGAGAGGAACCCAGGGAATCCAGGATTTCAATCCAGGGGTTGTCCTGTGTGTGGATCCTGCCTAAAAACCGGGATCCCCTGGCTCTGGGAGGGGGTGTTTTCCTTGATTCATGCCACAGTTCTTTGATTTTTTTGGGGTTTTCCTCGATTCATGCCACATTTATTTGATTTTTAGGAGTTGTCCTCAATTCATGCCACATTTCTTTGATATTTTGGGATTTTCCTCGCTTCGTGCCACATTTCTTTGTTTTTTGGGGGGGTTTGTGCTCCTCTTTCGGGGTCCCTCGCACAGAAATTGGGCGTCCCTCACTTCTGAGTTCCTCCAGCAGCGCTCGGGATGTGAAAGCGATTTCGTTCGGGCTCGTTCCTGCCCTTCCCACCCCGATCCCTCCCGGTGTCCCCACCCCCGCCCCGAGGAGCTTTCCCTGGAGCCGGGAGCTGATCCCAGTCCCCTCCGAGTGCCTCAGGAGGGAAATGAGTGGGAACAGCGATGGCACCGCATTTTTGGGGCTGCCCGCTGCAGCTGGAGAAGCCAAACCGAGCCCCCCGAGCCTCCTCCCCGCACCCCCGGGCTCGGGGCTCCTCCGGGTGTTCCCTGCCCTCGGTTTTTGCCTTTTTTTGCCATTTCGTGGGGCCGTGGAGGTCCCCAAAAGGGAGTAGTGGTCCCCAAAGTGGAGAGAGGGTCCTATAAGGGGAGTGGGGGTCCCCAAAGGACAATGAGGGTCCCCAAGGGGAAAAGGGCTCACCAAAGGACAGTGAGAGGGTCCTCGAAGTGGAGTGGGAGTCCCCAAAGGGCAGTGGAGGTCCCCAAAGTGGAGAGGGGATCCCCAAAGGGGAATGGGGGTCCCCAAAGGGGAATGGGGGTCCCCAAAGGGCAGTGGGAGTCGGCTCCTGCTGCCTCTCAGCCCTGGGAGCAGTTGGGATTTGGGAACACCCTGGGAGTGGTGATCCCCCAGCGGGAATGGGACACATCGGGGTCCGGCCAGGGACACCCCACCCTGGCCCTGCAGCGAGCCCCAAATCTCCCCCCTCGTGTGGTGTCACCTCAGGGCTCGTCCCGACCCCACGATGGGCAGGGGACAGGAGCCGCTTCAGCTGCTGGGTTGTGTCCCACTGAGCGTCCCGTGGGGACAGCCAGCCCCATCCCATCCCATCCCATCCCATCCCATCCCATCCCATCCCATCCCATCCCATCCCATCCCATCCCATCCCATCCCACCCCACCCCATCCCATCCCATCCCATCCCATCCCATCCCATCCCACCCCATCCCATCCCATCCCATCCCATGGATCCCATCCCATGGATCCCATCCCATCCCATCCCATGGATCCCATCCCATGGATCCCATCCCATCCCATCCCATCCCATGGATCCCATCCCATCCCATCCCATCCCATCCCATCCCATCCCATCCCATCCCATCCCATGGATCCCATCCCATCCCATTTTTCCCATCCCATTTTCCCCATCCCATCCCCTCCTCCGCGGCTGCTCCCGGGCCGGGCGCGGCTCCAGCGCTGCCGTTCCCGGCCCGAGGGGATAAAAGGAGGGGATAAAAGGAGGGGATAAAAGGAGCTTTGCTGGCGGCGGCGAGCGGCTGCCGTGCGGGGCCAGCTGCTGCCATCTGCCCGCTGCGGCGGGGCCGCGGTTTTGTCTCTCCTTTCATGCGCCGCTGAACTTTGCACCTTTTGTTTCCCCGGGAGCCGAGGGAAAGAGGCCTCGGCGCCGCACGGCTCAGGGCAGAGCCCGCCCGGCCCGGCCCCTCCGGGGGGGTGCGGAGGGGTTTTGTTGTTTGTGAAAATGGGAATTGTTGGTGTTTGAGGGGGGGTCTCGGTGCCGAGCCCCTCGTGGCACCCAGCTCGCCCAGAGGTGGCCCCGTGCCGTGGCTGCTGGGTGGCCTTGGAGGGACAGCGGGGCCCTGCCAGCCCCGGGGAGCTGTGCCTCGACCCCGAGGGACGCGGGGGCTCTGTCCCCATGGAATTCTGTGTCCCTGTCCCCAAGGGATGCTCTGCTCCTCTCCCCAGGGGTTGCTGTGTCCCCATCCCCAAGGGATTCTCTGCCCCCATCCCCAAGGATGCTGTTCCCACATCTCAAATGATTTCTGTGTCCCTGTCCCCAAGGGATGCTGTGCCCACATCTCAAAGGAATTCTGTGTTCCCATCCCCAAGGAATTCTGTGTCCCCATCCCCAAGGAATTCTGTCCCTGTCCCCAAGGGATGCTCTGCTCCTGTCCCCAAGGGGGGCTGAGTCCCTGTCCCCAAGGACATCTTGTCCCTGTCCCCAAGGATGCTGTTCCCACATCTCAAAGGAATTCTGTGTCCCTGTCCCCAAGGGATGCTCTGCTCCTGTCCCCAGGGGTTGCTGTGTCCCCATCCCCAAGGGATTCTCTGCCCTCATCCCCAAGGATGCTGTTCCCACATCTCAAAGGAATTCTGTGTCCCCATCCCCAAGGAATTCTGTGTCCCCATCCCCAAGGAATTCTGTGTCCCTGTCCCCAAGGATGCTGTTCCCACATCTCAGAGGAATTCTGTGTCCCTGTCCCCAAGGGATGCTCTGCTCCTGTCCCCAAGGGGGGCTGAGTCCCCATCCCCAAGGAATTCTGTGTCCCCATCTCCAAGGAGATCCTGTCCCTGCCCCGTCCCCAAGGAATTTCTGTGTCCCCATCCCCAAAGATATCTTGTCCCTGTCCCCAGAGGATGCTGTTTCCAGTTCCAAGGGCATCTTGTCCCCCACATCCCAGGGATGCTCTGCTCCTGTCCCCAAGGGGGGCTGGGTCCCCATCCCCAAGGGATATCTTGTCCCTGTCCCAGGGATGCTGTTCCCACATCTCAAAGGAATTCTGTGTCCCTGTCCCCAAGGAATTCTGTGTCCCTATTCCCAAGGGATGCTGGGTCCCCATCCCCAAGGAATTGTGTCCCCATCCCCAAGGGACATCTTGTCCCCGTCCCCATCCCTGTCCCTGTCCCTGTCCCTGTCCCCATCCCTGTCCCTGTCCCTGTCCCTGTCCCTGTCCCTATCCCTGTCCCTGTCCCTGTCCCTGTCCCCATCCCTGTCCCTGTCCCAATCCCTGTCCCTGTCCCTGTCCCTGTCCCCATCCCTGTCCCTGTCCCCATCCCTGTCCCCATCCCTATCCCTATCCCCATCCCCATCCCTGTCCCTGTCCCTATCCCTATCCCTGTCCCTGTCCCTATCCCTGTCCCCGTCCCTGTCCCTGTCCCTGTCCCTATCCCGTCCCCGTCCCATCCCCAAGGAATTCCGTGCCTGGAGCAGCAGCAATGGGGCCGCTCCCGGTGTCGCTGCTCCCGCTCCTTTTGGGGACATCCAGGAAACGGCACCGGGAACGGGCTGAAGGGAACAAAATCCCGGAGCCCGCGGCGTTCCCGGCCGCCAGACGGAGGGCGAGGCTCCTTTCCCCGGGGACAATGCCCTGGGAGCCGGGAGTTTGTTCCCTTTATGGCACGGGATAAAACAGGGAAGGGCGAGGCCGCGGCTGGAGCGGAGCAGCTGCGCCGCCTGGGCTCGGCCCTGCTTTGTTGGGATTAAAAAAGGCTGGATTGGGATGAGGCGCCCCTGTGGGGCTCCCTCCAAACTCATCCCCGGCTCCTTCCCAGGGATTGTCCCTCTGGGTGCGAATCCTGCTTAAAAACCGGGATTCCCTGGCTTTGGGAGGGCGTTTTCCTCCATTTATGGCGCATTTCTTTGATTTTTAGGGGTTTGAGCCTCCCCCTTTTGAGGGGATCTCACAGAGGGTTTGCCCCACAAATTCCCCTCGGCCGCTGCTTTGTTGGGATTAAAAAAGACTGGATTGGGATGAGGCACCCCTGTGGGGCTCCCTCCAAACTCATCCCTCCCCTCACTTCCCAGGGATTGTCCCTCTGGGTGCGAATCCTGCTTAAAAACCGGGATTCCCTGGCTTTGGGAGGGCGTTTTCCTCCATTTATGGCGCATTTCTTTGATTTTTAGGGGTTTGTGCCCGCCCCTTTTGAGGGGATCTCACAGAGAGTTTGCCCCACAAATTCCCCTCGGGGTGCTCAGCGCAGCTTTTGGGGTGCAACCACGGAGCTCCGCCCCAACATTCCAGCTAAGAATTCCCATTTCTCCCTTTTTTTTTTTTTCCCCGTTTGCTGTCGGGGTTCAGCCCCATCCCAAGGCCTTGCTCACAGATCCCATGGCCGGTTGTGGGGTCAGAGCAGTTCCTCTCTCGTGGGTGGAGAGACCCAAAATCCCAAAATCCCAGCTCCCGTTTTTCTCCTGACGTGGAGCTGCACAGATCGGGAATTTCCTGCCCAAACCTCTCCTCCCCAAACCCAAAACGCTGCTTGGGAGGGTTTGGGGAGCAGAACATTCCCCATGGACCCCACAAAGCGTTTGGGATCTCAGAGGGAGAAGCCACACACCTCCTAGTCTGGATTTCCACCCAAAATCCCCCCAAATCCCAAAATTTCGCCCCAATTTCGGAGCTGTGGGATCCCCCCCACCCCAAAAACCTCCTGGGGCAGGAGGAGGGGGGCGATGCTGAGCCCGTGCCCTCCCCCCAAACCAGAGACCCCTCGGTGCCCCCCTCATGGCTGTGCCAGCCCCCAGCAGCTTTAGGGGGGCTTTAGGGGCCTTTTGGGGCCTTTTGGGGCCTTTTGGGGCCTTTTGGGGCCGAGACAAAGCCCGGTTTGATATTTATGGCACGCGCGGGGCCGCGGGACAGATGGCCCGGGGAACAAAAGGGGCGGCGACAATGGGAGCAGAACGGATCGGGAATTTCCTGCCCAAACCTCTCCCTCCTCCGACCCCCAAAACGCTGCTGGGGGTGTGTGGGGGGAGCGGGATATTCCCAATGATCCCGACAAAGTGTTCGGGATCTCAGAGGGGGGAGCATCATCCCAGAGTGGGTGGAGAGACCCAAAATCCCAAAATCTCAACTCCCATTTTTCTCCTGATGTGGAGCTGCACAGATCGGGAATTTCCTGCCCAAATCTCTCCTCCCTAAACCCAAACTCCTGATTGGGAGGGTTTGGGGAGCAGCACTAAACCCAAACTCCTGCTTCAGAGAGTTTGGGGAGCAGAACATTCCCCATGGACCCCACAAAGTGTTTGGGGATCTCAGGGGGAAGCATCTTCTCAATGTGGATGGAAAGACAAAAAAATCCCAATATCCCAACTTTGTTTTTCTCCTGATGTGGAGCAGCACAGATCGGGAATTTCCTGCCCAAATCTCTCCTCCCCAAACCCAAAACGCTGCTTGGGAGGGTTTGGGGAGCAGAACATTCCCCATGGACCCCACAAAGTGTTTGGGATCTCAGAGGGAGGAGCCACGCACCTTCCTAGACTGGAGACACCCAAAACCCTCCAAATCCCAAAATTCCACCCCAATTTTGGAGCTGTGGGACTCCCCCCACCCCAATCCCTGCAATCCTCAGCCTCTCCCAGGAGTGGGGTCTCCCCTCCCGGGATCTTTTCCCGAAGTTCCCTTATCTCCTCCCAGCTGCTGCCGCCGGCTCCCGGCAGTTGATAATTAATTATCAACTTTAATTACAGTCCCCACCCACCCCGCATCCCTTTGGCCCCGGCCGGGAGAGGTTTTGGGTTAAATCCGGGAAGAATCGGGCAAAAAGGACAGCGGAGGATGCGGCAGCGGCGCCGCTTTGGGGCGCAGGGAGCTCCCGACCCCATCCCATTCCTGGGGGTTTTTTCCATCCTGGATCCCTCTGGAAGCGCTGGGATGATCCCATATCCCGCTGCTTCGCTGCCTGTTTGGGGGTTTTTTGGGGTTTTTTTGGTGCTTCTCCGAAAAGGAAATATTTGGAGGGGTTGTTTTCCAACAGAAATCGGCGCTTCCTGAGGAAACATCCTCCGGGGAATGTTTGCAAACAGGCTGGGAAGTGTCGGAGCTGAGGGAGGGAGGTTGCAAAGGGGGGGAAAAAAAAGCGAGGGGAGGAGGAGAATTAGAGGGAGAAAAGGTGGAAAGGAGTAAATGTGGAATTTGGGGGTTTTTAGGGAAAAATTTGAGGCTTTTTAAGGAAAAATCTGGGTTTTTTAGGGAAAAATCTGGGGTTTTTTAGGGAAAATTCTGAGCTTTTTTAGGGAAAAAATCTGGGTTTTTTTAGGGAGAATTCTGAGCTTTTTTAGGGAAAAATCTGAGTTTTTTTAGGGAAAAATCTGAGGTTTTTTAGGGAAAAATCTGGGTTTTTTTAGGGAAAAAACTGAGGTTTTTTAGGGAAAAATTCTGAGGTTTTTTAGGGAAAATTCTGAGGTTTTTTTAGGGAAAATCTGGGGTTTTTTAGGGAAAAATCTGAGGTTTTTTAGGGAAAAATCTGGGGATTTTAGGGAAAAATCTGAGGATTTTAGGGAAATTTCTGAGTTTTTTTTAGGGAAAAATCTGAGTTTTTTAGGGAAAAAACTGAGGTTTTTAGGGAAATTTCTGAGTTTTTTTTAGGGAAAAATCTGAGGTTTTTTAGGGAAAAAACTGAGGTTTTTAGGGAAAAATCTGGGGATTTAAGGGAAAAATCTGGGGGGATTCTGGAGAAATCCTGCTGGTGCCCATGGGGCAGCCGCTGGGAGCTGCTGGGTTTGGACATCCCCGGCCCCAGGAGGGTCCTTGGGAGAACCCCACAGCCCAAATGGGATTTTGGGGGGAGCTGCAGCTGCCGGTCCCGTCCCCCCTTCCTCCGGCAGCGCCCCAAAATCTCCTCCCGTGGGGGTTTTTTGGGGTGGTTTGGGGTTTTTTTTTTTTCTGTTCTGTGGGTCTGGACAAAGCCCTGAACTCCTTCTTCCTCCTCCTCCTCCTCCTCATCCTCATCACCCTCCTCCTCCTCTTTCCCATCCTCTTCCTCCTCCTCCTCTTCCTCCTCCTTCCCGGTGGGATCCAGAGCTCCCCCGGACCCCGCAGCTCCTCCCGGCGACAGGAGGAGGAGGAGGAGGAGGAGGAGGAGGAGGATGAGGAAGATGAGGATGAGGATGAGGAGGGGGATCCCAGCCCCCGTTCCCTGCTGTTCCCACCACAACAAGGCGCGGATTGGGCGCCTGTGGGACCAATGGGGGCAGTCCCTGGATTTTTTGGGGGCAGTCCCTGGATTTTTTGGGGCCGCGATGGGGATGAAGCAGGGCAGGGGGGGTGCCCTGACCCTCTGCCCCCTCCCCTTTTGCCCCCACAGCCGGTGGGAATCGGGAATTCCCGGCCCTGCCTGGATCCAGCGGCTGCTGGAGGAGCTTTGGAGCTCCAGGGTTTTGTTTGTTCCCTTCCCAGACGGCCCTGAAATGATGGGATTTGGGATCCCTAAAAAAACTTCCCCCACCACTTTGGGTCCTGCAGGCCGGGATTTGGGAAGGAGATTCTGGATTGCTGAGCCAGGAATGAGGGGAGATGGGATCCCCGGATTTTCCCCCAAAACCCCAAATTCCATTTCTTTTTCTTTCCACATTTTTTCCCCCCTTAATTCTCTCGACCGTGCAGACCCCAAACCTCAGCGCTGCTCCCAGCCAGGGATTTGGGGTTTTCTGGAATCCCAACTCCATCATCCCACAAAATCTGGCAAGCTTTGCTTCCCTGGCTGCTCTCAACCAGGGATTTAGGGTTTTTTGGAATCCCAAATCCAGCATCCCACAGGGATCCTGCGGGCTCTGCCTCTCTGGCTGCTCCCAGCCAGGGATTTGGGGTTTTTGGAATCCCAAATCCTGCATCCCACAGAATCCTGCGGGCTCTGTCTCCCTGGCTGCTCCCAGCCTGGGATTTGGGGTTTTTGGAATCCCAAATCCTGTATCCCACAGAATCCTGCGGGCTCTGTCTCCCTGGCTGCTCCCAGCCTGACCAACGGCACTTTTTGCTCCCCTCCATGTGAAATTCCTATTTTTCCCCCAATTTTTTAAGCACCCCTGGCTCAGCTGTGAAAAATCCTCAGGCACGAATCCTGGGGGACCAGGAAAACACCCGGAAAAATCCCCTCGGCGGTGCCTCCCTCCCTCCCTGACCCTTTCCAGGGATATTTTCCCCTCTATTTTTTCGGGATGCGGTGGAGCCGCAGCTCCTCGGGAAAGCTCCGTGCCGTGCCCGGCACAGCCGCTAGACGGCAATTCCAGCCTGGATTTCTGGCTGGAAAAACCCTCTGGAGCACAGGAGAGGCTGCGGAGCTGCCGGGACGCGCTGGCTGCAGGTACGGGAAGGGTTTTATTGATGCCTTTGGAGTTTACAGTTCATGCGGCTGAAATTAGAGGGTTTTGGGGTTTTTTTGGTTTTTTTTTTTAATGTTTTTTTGCATGCAGGGACGACGCGGAGGGGTCACCCCCAAAGCTCAGCTGCCCCTTCTGTCCTCAAACTCAGCCGGCCGAGGGTCCGATTTGGGGAATTTGGGATTTTTTTTTTGGGAATTCCAGCGTGGATCTGTGATTGTTTTTGGGCGGTTTTAATTGGGATATCCCGGGGGTCTGGGCAGGGAGGGAGCTCAGGGTGCCCAGGCAGCCGGGGATGACAGCACCAGGAATTTCCCCACCCTGCCCCTGATCCAGGGCTTTGGGATGAAGATTTGGGACCCCCTCCCATGCCCAGGCTGCTCCTCAGGGGATTTCTCTCTTTTTGGGTTTCTCTCCGTTAATTCCGGAGCAGGAGGTTGATGGAAAAGGGGGGAAAAAGGAAGGGAAGGGGTGGATTCGCTCCTCCTCATCCCACTCTGAGGGATCCTCCAGCCTGGAGATCTTCAACCCTTCACTCCTGCAGCTCCCAACCCCTTGGGATTGCTGGCCCAGGGGGTTCAGATCCGCTTTTGGGATCGGGATTGGGATCAGGGCCGGCATTCCCAAGGTGGGACGAGCCCCATCCCTGCCCTGTCCCACCCCAGTCCGGGCGAGGAGGTGACGGTGGGCACGGGGCTTTTTGTGGGGCGGCTGTGGCAGGCTCAGAGAGGGATCAGAGCCGGGATCTGCCCCAGCCCGAGTGGGAAGAGGGAGAATTCAGGGAGAATCGGGCGCGGATTGGAGCAGCCCGGGATTGCGCTGCTGCGGAAAAGCCGAGTCGGGGAGGGGGGAAACGGGGGATTCCCTGGGAAACGAGGGATTCCCTGGGAGTGTGGGATTCCCTGGGGATGTGGGATTCCCTGGGAATGCGGCACACGAGTCCGGAGGGTGGCGGGGCCGGCTCAGATCTCGATGACCGTGGCCCGGCGCAGGCACAGGGGCGCGTCCGGGGGCACCGCGTTGCGCTTGATCTCGTTGCCGTCGAGCCGCAGCACCTGGAGCCGGGAGTAGTTCATGACATCCACCACGGAGCAGAAGCTGCTGATGGAGAACTCTGGGAAGGAGAGGAGATGGGAGCTGAACTCCCTCCGACCTTCCCAGACAGGGCCGATTTTAGGGGATCCGTGTGGGATCGCGGGATCGGCCTCGCTGAGCTGCTTTGGGGGAAGGCGGGCAGGGAAAAGGGGAAAAAATCAATGGGAGCAGCCCAAATTCGCTGATTTTTTCCCGTGGATTTGGACTCAACCCCTCAAGCTCAAGGGCTCCTGGTGCTCGTGGCCGCAGCCAGAAGGGTTTGTGCCTATCCCAGGCTTTGGAATCAGCGCCCTCGGCTCCCCTGGATGCAGTGCTCGGAGGGAAAACGTCGCTTTCCATCAGGATTTGCCTTTCCAGCCTCTTTTGGAGGCTCCCTGAGCTGCAGCCTCCATCCCCTGCCCGCCCTGGCCGCCGTGGGACCCCCGGGATCAGGGATATCCCTGTCCCATCCCAGCCGTGCCCTCTGCTGCCAGCGCCGGGCGGGGAAATTCCAGGGCCGGGTTTGGAAGCGGGAGATGAAACAAACTCCCAAACTAGATTTCATTTGTTGGGTTTTTTTTCGGGATCTGGTGCCTAGAGGGCAGCAGAGCTCCAGGCCGGAATGCTGCTGGAAAAGGCAGCGGGATGCTGGGGGAGCCACGTCGGGATTTGGGGGGAGGCTGCAGCCCCAGAGGGGACCCTCGGTGGGGCGGAGGGGCTCGAGCGAGGTGTGGCTGCTCCAGAGGGGTTGGAATGGAGCTCCTGGAGCCGCATCCCTGAGCTGGGAGGGCTGCGGGGGTCAGCGGGACCCGCAGCGGGAGGAGGAGGAGGAGGAGGAGGAGGAGGAGCCGGCGTTTGTGGGCAGACGGCGGCAGCTCCGGCTTTGGAAAGCAAACATTTGGGAATCTGTTCCCGTGTCTGTGCTGCTGGCAGCTCCGCGCTGCGGGGTTCTGGGTTTTCCCTGCAACAGCTGATGGCTGCACGGACACATTCCCATTCCCACATCCCATCCCAATCCAAATTCCCATCCCAATCCAAATTCCCATCCCCATCCCCATTCCCTGTTCCCCGTTCCCATTCCCATTCCCATTCCCACCCACATCCCATCCCCTGTTCCCTGTTCCCCATTCTCATCCCCATCCCAATCCAAATTCCCGTTCCCACCCACATCCCATCCCCATCCCCTGTTCCCATTCCCATCCCCATTCCCATCCCCATCCCCTGTTCCCCATCCCCATTCCCATCCCATCCCATCCCATCCCATCCCATCCCATCCCCATCCCCATTCCCACCCTCCCGATCCCATCCCCTGCCCTCCGCTCCTGGCAGGTGAGGGGAGCAAGGCCGGGTTTTTCCGGGCGGTTTTGCTCGGGGGTTTTATTTTCCCAGCCCGTTTTTATAAATAGCAGCCCCAGAACAATCCGTTCCCGTTATTTATTTGTGTGCCGGGGCGAGGGAGCAGGGGCCTGGCAGGAGCTCGGGATCGCGGCGCCGGGAGCTCCGGCGTGTCCCCGGGGGAGGGAGGGAGGGAGCCCTCGGCTGCAGGGGGACCCTCGGGGGGTTTGGGGCACGGGGATGGGGCTGTGGAGGGGACAGAGGGGCTGTGATAGCCCCGGGCACTGGGGAGTGTCCCTGTGCTGGCCCCGGGCACTGGGGAGTGTCCCTGTGCTGGCCCCTGGGCAATGTCCCCGTGCCCTGTGCTGGCCCTGGGCACTGGGGAGTGTCCCTGTGCTGGCCCCTGGGCAATGTCCCCGTGCCCTGTGCTGGCCCTGGGCAATGTCCCCGTGCCCTGTGCTGGCTCTGGGCAATGTCCCCGTGCCCTGTGCTGCCCGGGCCCTGGGCAATGTCCCTGTACCCTCTGATGGCCCCGGGCACTGGGCAATGATCCTGTGCCCTGTGCTGGCTCTGGGCAATGTCCCTGGGCGGCCCCGGGCCCTGGGCAATGTCCCTTGCCTTGCTGGCCCCGGGCACTGGGGAGTGTCTTGTGCTGGCCCCTGGGCAATGTCCCCGTGCCCTGTGCTGGCCCCTGGGCAATGTCCCTGTGCCCTGTGCGGCCCCTGGCCTTGGCAATGTCCCCATGCCCTGTGCTGGCCCTGGGCACTGAGGAATGTCCCCGTACCCTGTGCTGGCCCCTGGGCAATGTCCCTGTGCCCTGTGCTGGCCCTGGGGAACGTCCCGAGCCCTGTGCTAGCCCTGGGCACTGGGCAATGTCCCTGTGCTCTGGGCAATGTCCCTGTGCCCAGTGCTGGCCCTGGGCAATGTCCCCGTGCCCTGCACTGGCCCTGTGACCCCTCCTGACCTCCCAGACCCCTCCCCAGCCCGTTCATCCCCCGCTTTCTGCCATCCCCAACCCCAGGAGTCGCTCGGGCTCCTGAGAAAAACCCCAAGAAGGCAGCGCAGCGACGCCGCAGCAGCAGCGCAGTGACCCCACAGCAGCAGCGCAGTGACCCCACAGCAATGCAGTGACCCCACAGCAGTGCAGCGACCCCACAGCAGTGCAGCGACCCCACAACAATGCAGCGACCCCACAGCAGTGCAAAGACCCCACATCAGCACAGCGACCACCCCACAGCAGCTCAGCGATCGCACAGCAGTGCAGCAACCCCACAGCAGCAGTGCAGCGACCCCACAGCAGCGCAGCGACCCCACAACAATGCAGCGATCCCACAGCAGCACAGCGACCCCGCAGCAGCGCAGCGACCCCACAGCAGCAGTGCAGCGACCCCACAGCAGCAGTGCAGTGACCCCACAGCAGTGCAGCGACCCCACAGCAGTGCAAAGACCCCACATCAGCACAGTGACCACCCCACAGCAGCTCAGCGATCGCACAGCAGCACAGAGACCCCACAGCAATGCAGCGACCCCACAGCAGCAGCGCAGCGATCCCACAGCAGCGCAGCGATCCCACAGCAGCGCAGCGATCTCACAGCAGCGCAGCGATCTCACAGCAGCGCAGCGATCTCACAGCAGCGCAGCGACCTCACAGCAGCAGTGCAGCGACCTCACAGCAGCAGTGCAGCGACCCCACAGCAGCAGTGCAGCGACCCCACAGCAGTGCAAAGACCCCACATCAGCACAGTGACCACCCCACAGCAGCTCAGCGATCGCACAGCAGCACAGAGACCCCACAGCAATGCAGCGACCCCACAGCAGCAGCGCAGCGATCCCACAGCAGCGCAGCGATCCCACAGCAGCGCAGCGACCTCACAGCAGCGCAGCGATCCCACAGCAGCGCAGCGACCCCACAGCAGCGCAGCGACCCCACAGCAGCAGTGCAGCGACCTCACAGCAGCAGGCAGCGACCCCACAGCAGCAGCGCAGCGACCCCACAGCAGGCAGACCCCACACAGCACAGGACCCCCACAGCAGCCAGCGACCACAGCAGCACAGAGACCCCACAACAATGCAGCGACCCCACAGCAGCTCAGTGACCCCACAGCAGCGCTCCGGGCTGGGACACGACACCTCCCACCCCTGCCCTGCTCAGGGCTACTCGGAATCCTCACAAATCCCCAAATTCCTGCTCCAACCACCACCACCCCAGGCACCTTCCCCGGGGGGGGGTTTTTTTTTCCACCCCCATTCCCCCAGCCCCTCTCACCGTTGATCTGGTTCCCCTGCAGGTAGAGGTTCTCCAGGTTGGTGTTGACCCGCGGGATCTTCTGGAGCCGGTTGTAGGACAGGTCGAGCTCCAGGATGCTGCTGCTGTTGAAGGTGTTGCTGGAGAGCCCTTGGTTGGTGAGGCCGTTGTGGGACATCCTCACGTAGAGCAGCCGAGGGGACAGCTGGAAATAATCCTCGGGGATGGCGTTGATGTAGTTGTACTCCAGGTACAGCTGCTCCAGGGACGCCGGGAGCCCGTCCGGGACCTTCCTGAGGTTGTTGTAGCTCAGGTCGGCGAGGATCAACGATTTGAGCCCTTTGAGGGACGCGGCCATCTCGAAGATGAAGTTGTGGCTGAGGTAGAGCGCCGTGAGGTTCTCCAGCCCCTCCAGAGCGCTGGGAGGCACCTTGGAGATGTGGTTGTAGGAGAGGTGCAGCTCCCGCAGCGAGCGCGGCAGCGGGCTGGGCAACCTCGTCAGGTTGTTGTTGTTCATGTAGAGCCTCTCCAAGCGCTGCAACTTCCCGAAAACCCTTCTCCCCACCTTTTCGCTGCTGATCTGGTTGTTGTGCAGCGCCAGCCACTCCAGCTCCGTGGCGTTGTCGAAGGCTCCCTCCTGGATGGCCGTGACCATGTTGTTCTGGAAGTAGACGTATTTCATCCGCGACGGCACGAAGGGGAGGTAGCGCAGGTTCCGCGTGTCGCAGTACATGGCCGACGAGAAGTTGGGGGGACAATCACACTCCTGGGGACACCTCCAGGGCGCCGCCTGCTGCGGCTCCGGCTCCGGCTCGGGCTCCACGTCGGTGGCAGAGGGGTAGGAGTAGGCGTACGCGGGGCTTTCCTCCTCGTAGTAGGGCACGTAGTTGTAGGAGGAGGCGCGGGACTGCCGCAGGTAGTACTGGAGCCACGCCAGGTCCTCCTCCTCGTTGTACTGGCCCAGCGAGGAGCCGCAGAGCCCAATGAGGATGAGGATGAGGGTGGTGGCCCGAGGCATGGTGCTGGAGGGACCTGCGAGGGGATGAAGGCGCGGGAGGATGAGCTGTTGGGTGGGAGGTGGAGGATTGGGAGATGAGGGAATTCTACCCAAAAAATCCCCCGGTTGTGGACACCTCCCCTGTGGGCAGCTGGCTGATGTTGCCTCTTTTCACCTCGGAGAAACGTCCAGCCCGTTGGAGATTTGGGAGGAAAGTCCCTGATAGTGGAGATTTGGGAGGAACCAGTGGAGATTTGGGAGGAACCAGTGGAGATTTGGGAGGAACCAGTGGAGGTTTGGGGAAAACCAGTGGAGATTTGGGAGAAACCAGTGGAGGTTTGGGGAAAACCAGTGGAGATTTGGGAGAAACCAGTGGAGATTTGGGAGAAACCAGTGGAAATATGGGGAAAACTCCATCCTGGTGGAGATTTGGGAAAAACTCCATCCTGGTGGAGATCTGGGAGAAACCAGTGGAAATTTGTGAGAAATCAGTGGAGATTTGAGAGAAATCTTCATCCCCAGTGGAGATTTTGGAGGAAATTCCCCCGAGGAGATTTGAGGAAATTCCGTCTGGTGGAGATTTGGGGAAAACCAGTGGAGATTTGGGAGAAACCAGTGGAGATTTGGGAGAAACCAGTGGAGATTTGGGAAAAACTCCATCCTGGTGGAGATTTGGGAGAAATCAGTGGAAATTTGGGAAAAATCTTCATCCCTGGTGGAGATTTTGGAGGAAATTCCACTCCTGGTGGAGATTTGGGAGAAAACTCCCTGACAGTGGAAATTTGGGAGAAACCAGTGGAGATTTGGGAGGAACCAGTGGAAATTCGGGAAAAACTTCCATCCTGAGGAGATTGGAGAAATCAGTGGAGATTTGGGAGGAATCAGTGGAAATTTGGGAAAAACTTCCATCCTGGTGGAGAAATGGGAGAAAGCAGTGGAGATTTGGGAAAAAACTCCATCCTGGTGGAGATTTGGGGAAAACCAGTGGAGATTTGGGGAAAACCAGTGGAGATTTGGGAAAAACCAGTGGAAATATGGGAAAAACTCCATCCTGGTGGAGATTTGAGAGAAATCAGTGGAGATTTGAGAGAAATCTTCATCCCTGGTGGAGATTTTGGAGGAAATTCCACTCCTGGTGGAGATTTGGGAAGAAACTCCCTGACAGTGGAAATTTGGGAGAAACCAGTGGAGATTTGGGAGGAACCAGTGGATATTTGAGAGAAATCTTCATCCCTGGTGGAGATTTTGGAGGAAATTCCACTCCTGGTGGAGATTTGGGAGAAACCCGTGGAGATCTGGGAGGAACCTCCATCCCCAGTGGAAATTTGGGAGAAACCTCCACCCTCGGTGCAGATTTGCTTGTGAAATCCTGATTTTGGGGGTTTTCCTGGTGCAATTCCTGGGTGGAGGACGGAGATTGGGGACCCACGCGTTTGTGCGAGGTCACACGAGCTCTGCACGGGAAGGAGGAGAAGGAACCTGGATTCCCTCGGAGAAGGGATTTGATTTCTGTGGCTGGGAGGGGGAAGCTGCCAGCTCAGGGTGATTTTTTGGGAGCTCGAGGCATCGTTTGAAGGAGCTATTTATGCTCGGCTGGCTGGTGACAGGAACCGCTGTGGGTTTCATCCAGCTCTCCCTTCCCCCACGGAAAAGCAGGATGCAGATCCCGGTAAACAAAAAAACAAATCCTGCCTCATTTTGGAGCCGAAATCTCTTCCAAACCTCGATTTCCCTCGAGACACGAGAAGGGGCAACACCCTCGGTGTGGCTGGGGAGAGGGGAAATCTGCTGGTGATGGATCCAGAGGAGAGCAGGGAATGAGGCAAACCCTGATCCCTGTGGCCTCCTGCCGTGCTCAGGTGGGGCCGATTCCAGCTCTGGAATCATCCCAACTCCTCATCCCGGGATAAATGAGCGCAGGGGCTGTTCCTGCAGCCAGGCAGCTTTGAAATCCCTCCAGGAATTCGGCTGCTGGGAGCGGGAGAGGATCCGACGTGGCTGGGAGGGCGTCACTGCCAGCTCTGCTCCAGCAGGGACAGTAAGGACCAGTAAGGACCAGTAACGACCAGTAAGGACCAGTAACGACCAGTAAGGACCAGTGTCCCCCTTCTGCCATGCCAGGGGTGGCCCTGAGGTCACCTGCTGACCGCTGGCCGCGTCCCCAGCCCGCAGCAGGGAGGGGATGCCCGGGCCTGGCACGCACGGAGGGCATGGAGTGCCCAGCCCCTGGCACGGGAGAAAAAAGAGGGATGGAAGTGGTGGATTTCTCCCTTTTTTTCCCTGCTTCCCGCTCTGTGTGCTCGGGATGGGATTCTGCGGGATGCTGAGTGCCACGGGGAGCTTGGCAGGGGCAGAGGAGTTTCTCCTCCTCCTCCTGCTGCTGCTGCTGCTCCAGGGCTCTGTGCCTGCTCTCATACCAGAGCCTCTGGCTTCTCCACCCTCTTGGCAGCCCCTTGTCAGGGGCCCCTCTGGGGCAAAAATCCATCCCTGGGGGCAAAACTCTGATCCCTGAGGGAAAGAACCCCATCCCTGGGGGCAAAAACCCCATCCCTGGGGGCAAAACCCCATCCTTGAGGGGAAAACCCCATCCCTGGGGGCAAAACCCCATCCTTGAGGGGAAAACCCCATCCCTGGGGGCAAAAACCCGATCCCTGGGAGCAAAAACCCATCCCTGGGGGCAAAAACTTCATCCCTGGGGGCAAAAACCACACCCCTGTGGGCGAAACTCCATCTCTGGGGGGAAAACCCCATCCCTGGGGGCAAAAACCCCATCCCTGGGGTCCCCCCACCTTTCCCAGTGCCCCCCTTCAAGCCACTGGTGACCCCAAAACCTGTCCCCAGCAGACCCCGCTGTCCCCTCGTTGTTTGTGGGGTGCTCCTCCCCTCCCGGGGGTTCATCCCCGGATTTGGGGTGGGACATGGCCCTGAGGTCCCTGTCCCCTCCTGGTGTCCCTGCACTGTGCCAGGAGCTGCTGGGATAACGGGATCAGCTCCTCATTCCAAGGATTTGGGGAGAGGGACTTCCCGGGCACCCATGGGGTCATCCCGGTGCTGCTGCGCCAGGCATGGAACCCGTTCCTATTTCCCGGGGGATGGGGTGGGATGGGATCCATGGGATGGGATGGGATGGGATGGGATCCATGGGATGGGATGGGATGGGATGGGATCCATGGGATGGGATGGGATGGGATCCATGGGATGAGATGGGATGGGATCGGATCCATGGGATGGGATCCATGGGATGGGATGGGATCCATGGGATGGGATCCAATGGGATGGGATGGGATCCATGGGATGGGATGGGGGGCACTGCCCAGCCTGGATGGACATCAGGGAAGGTGTCCAGATCCCAGAGAAGCGGGCATGGAGATGGCAGAGGGGCGGGAGGGGAGATGGGCAGGAGGAGAAGTGGGAAGGAGGGGAGGTGGGATGGGGAGATGGATGGGAAGGGAGAGGGATGGTGGGAAAAGTGGGTGGGAAGGGAGAGGGGCATCAGGAGAAATGGGCAGGAGAGAGGGACATCAGGAAAAAAATGGGCAGGAGGAGAGAAGGGCATCAGGAAAAGGCTGGGAAGGGAGATGGGCATCGGGAGAAATGGATGGGATGGGAGAGGGGCAGCAGGAGAATTGGGCATCAGGAAAAGTGGGCAGGAGAGAAGAGCAGCAGGAGGAGAGATGGGCATTGGGAGAAGTGGGCAGGAGAGAGGGGCATCAGGAAAAGCGGGTGGGAAAGGAGATGGGCATCAGGAGAAATGGGCAGGAGGAGAGAGGGGCATCGGGAAAAATGGATGGGAAGGGAGAAGGGCATCAGGAAAAGTGGGCAGGAGGAGAGAGGGGCATCAGGAAAAGGGTGGGAAGGGAGAGGGGCATCAGGAAAAGGGTGGGAAGGGAGATGGGCACTGGGAGAAGTGGGCAGCAGGAGAGGTGGGCAGGAGAGAAGAGCAGCAGGAAAAGTGGGCAGGAAGGGAGATGGGCACCGGGAGAGGTGGGCAGGAGGAGAGGAGCAGGAAGGGAGATGGGCACGGGAGAAGTGGGCAGCAGGAGAGGTGGGCAGGAGAGAGGAGCAGGAAGGGAGATGGGCACCGGGAGAAGTGGGCAGGAGGAGAGGAGCAGGAAGGGAGATGGGCACCGGGAGAAGTGGGCAGCAGGAGAGGAGCAGGAAGGGAGATGGGCACCGGGAGAAGTGGGCAGCAGGAGAGGAGCAGGAGGAGAGATGGGCACCGGGAGAAGTGGGCAGGAGGGAAGCGCTCCCCTGGCAGCGCTGCAGCTCCCTCTCTCCAAGCTGTGCCACCCCTGCCAGGCGCTTCCCGCGGCCGCCAGCTTTTTTTTTTTCTCCAAAATCCGCTTTTTTTCTCCAAAAACCCCCCCAACCAAATAAGAATAAAAACTCCCTAAAACAAAACAAAACAAAACCCAAACCCAGCCGGACTTACCGAGCTGAGCTCCTCCTGTGCAAAGGCTGCTCGGGGCTGTGCCGCGGCACCGGCAGCATGGGAGGGAGGGTGGCTCCCGAGCCGCAGCGCCGGGTGCCCGCCCCAGATCCCAAATCCCGGATCCCAGAGCAAAAAATTGAGCTGGCGGGGCACGGGCTGGGCCGGGATTTTCGGCAGTGACCTCGGAGCTGCTGCTGCGGCTTTGCAGGAGAGACTGGAGAGCCCCTGGTGCTGCCTGTTATAAATAACCTGCGATTTCTTTCCTCCCTCTCCCTCTCTCTCTCCCTCTCCCTCTCTCTCCCGTCTTTTCTCTCAGGAGTGTTGGCACTTTCCAGGCTCCCTCTGTTTAACGACTTAGCGGGATCGGGATGTTGTTTTCCAGGGCTCTCCTGCGTTTCTCATCAGGGAGCCGTGAGGAGGCCGCTGGCCAGATCAGGGAATATTGGGTTTTGGAGGTGTTGAGGGATGAGATTTTTGGGGAAAACGGGGAGTTATCCTTAAATTTTACACCACCTGGATATCAAATTTTGGAGGTGTTGAGGGATGGGGTTTTTGGGAAAAACGGGGAGTTATCGTTAATTTTAACAGTACCAGGAGGGGAGAGGTCGGTGCTGCTCCAGGAAGCCTCGGTTTGTGCAGTGCTGCTGTTAAATATTTGGGATAAACATTTCCATGGACGATAAGGTGGCGGCATCCAAGGTAAATAAACTCCTGACCAAAGGGGCCACTGTGACAGCGGGAATTTGTCTTGGCCTTGGCAGCACGGGAATGCCAGGCTGGCATTTCTGCAGGCTGGGAAAATCCACCGTGGGTTGGGGGGGTCTCATTCATCCCCCCTGGAATTGAGGGTCTCATCCATCCCTTGGGATTTGGGGTCTCATCCATCCCCCCTGGAACTGGGGGTCTCATTCATCCCTCCGAGATTGGGGGTCTCATCCATTCCCTGGAATTGGGGGGTCTCATCCATCCCCCTGGAATTGGGGGTCTCATCCACCCACCACACCCTCCCCTGGGATTGGGGGTCTCATACATCCTCTCAGGACTGGGGGTCTCATCCATCTCCCCGAGGCCGAGCCAAGGTGGGAATGGGGGAATAGAGAAGGGCAGGGTGTCCTGAGGGTGATCCATGGTTGGGAAGAGGGTTTGGGGCTCATCCTGGTGCCCCAGAGCCCATCCCGGTGTCCCAGGGCTCATCCTAGGGCTCATCCCGGTGCCCCAGGGCTCATCCCCGTGCCTCTGGGCTCATCCTGGGGCCCATCCCCGTGTCCCGGGGCTCATCCCGGTGTCCCAGGGCTCATCCCGGTGTCCCGGGGCTCATCCTGGGGCCCATCCCGGTGTCCCAGGGCTCATCCCGGTGTCCCGGGGCTCATCCCGGTGCCTCTGGGCTCATCCCGGGGCCCATCCCGGTATCCCAGGGCCCATCCCGGTGTCCCGGGGCTTATCCCGGTGTCCCAGGGCTCATCCCGGTGTCCCGGTGCCCATCCCGGTGCCAGCCTTGCCCTGCAGATCTGTCCCAGCCCTCCCATCCCAGTCCCCCCATCCCCATCCTGGCTCCCTGCGCACTTTGGAGCCGGCTCTTCCCGGCTTCTCCAAGCATTTCCTCCCCCAAGGAGAGGGAAGGGAAGGAGGAGCTCTGAGCGTCCCTTGCCCAGCTCCAGCCGCACTCCCGGATCCTCCCAGGAGCCTGGAATTATTTAGCGGAGCTCAGCAGGTGCCAGCTCCCCCCTCTGGGCTCCGTTTCTCCTTGTTTTCCAGAGAAAATTCCCAGCCAAAACATCCTCCCCGGGGGAGCCCTGCAGGGATCCCGAGCGATCCCGAGGAGCAGCAGGAGCAGGAGGAGGAGGAGGAGGAGCAGGGATGTGAGGGGAGTTTAGTGGCTGGGCTTGGAGGGACACGCTGTACACCGGGGACTTGGCCAGAAATCCCGAATATTTGGGAAGGGAAATGTGCCTGGAAAGCACGACCCGTCTGCAGGGCAGGAGGATGTGGAAAAAGTGGGAAAAGAGGACGGGGAAAGGGAGGAAAACCCCCGGGAAAGGAGCTGGGGGGGATTTTTTTGTCGACTCCGAGCGCTGCGGTGGCAGCTGGAGAAGGGAAGGGAAGGGAAGGGAAGGGAAGGGAAGGGAAGGGAAGGGAAGGGAAGGGAAGGGAAGGGAAGGGAAGGGAAGGGAAGGGAAGGGAAGGGCTGGAGGCTTTGGGATGATGGAGAGGATGGAGGGGTTGAAGGAGCTGAATTCCCAGGAAATTGGTGCGAGGGCAGTGGCAGCCAGGACCCTCTGCTGCTCCCTGCTCCGATGGTGTCGGAGCATCTCCGGCCAACAGCTCCAAGGATTTCAGGGCCTGGAGGTTTTTCTGGAAAAGCAGACTGGTGGACTAAGGAATTCCAGCCTCTGCAACTCCTGGAAGGATCCATGATCCGGGATATGCTCCCTTTGGAGCAGGAACCTGCCGTGGTGGCTCCCAGTGGTGCCCTGGGAATGCTGAGGAGCCCTCCCTGCAGGAGAAGGCTCCGAGTGGGGCCATTCCCGATGGCCACATTCCCTTTCCCAGCCTAAACCAGGGAATATCGGTGCTCCGGAGCTCAGTCCACGTGTTCCCCACCGAATCCAGGACTTTCTGTCCAATCTCATCCTGACCAGACCCGGGATTATCTCGGGGAAGGGAAAATTTTCCATCTGGAGGATCCCATGTGGCCTCTCCCTTTTTTTCTCCATCCAACCCTGGAATCTCATGCTCCCCCCGTGTCCCAGAGTTCCTGGCAGGGCTCCCTCAGCACGAGGCGGGTGTTGATAGGACCTCGTTGTTCCCACTCCTTTCATCCCAGCTCCTCGCGCTTCCAGAGTGAATTCTGTGAAATTTTTCCACATTTTTCCCCTCCAAAAAACACCAATTCCCCGTTGCTGGCTGCTCAAAGGAAGGCCAGAGCTGGTGACAGGAGCTGGGAATGTGCTGCCCTGGCTTCCTGGAATCCCAGGGTCCTTTATCACTGCCCAATCCCATCCGGAGTGGTTTTTCCAGGATCCCAGGCTGCATCTCATCCGTGCCTGCTTTGCTTTGGTTTTCCAGCCCAAACTGAGCAGGGATTGTTTTGGATGGATTTTTTCCAGCTGTTTTGATCAAACCCTTTGGAGCTTCGTATCTGGAAGGGACAAACCTGGCCCGGCTTTGCCTTTAATCCGCCAGTGCCGGGAGCCGGGAGCTTCCCCACGGATGGACAGGGATTTATCGGGATGCGGGGACTGGATGCTTCCCAACAAAACAAAGCCACAAAAAAGCATTTCCCTGCTGCTCCTGCCGAGGCTGAATCCTGCCTGGATGGATGTTGGAACCCAAGGCACACCTCGGGCTGCCCTGGGGGGTTCAGGAGCCCCAGCCCCGGAACCCCCCAGGAGCCACAACGCGAGCAGGGAGCGGGGAGAAGGGCAGGGAAAGGGAATCCTGAGGGGATTCAGGGATCGTAGGGGATCCTTTTGGGGCGGGGGGAGCCGGCCCCACATCTGGCCAACAACTGCCGGGGCGGGAAGGTCAGCGGGAAGAGCGGAGCCGAGCCTGCCTCGACCTCCCCGCTCACCCCGAGCCTCCCTGTTCCCTTTCTTCCTCCCCAGCCACGCATTCTTCAGCCCAAACAACATTCTTGGATCAAGATTTGAGGGAATCTGGAGGGAGTCGGTCACCCGGAGACGGAGCAACAGCTGAGAGAGGGCTGCTGGAAACTCTGAGCGGGGCCGCTCCGGTCTGGCAGCCCCGGATGCTCCCGGAGCTCCTGGAATCACCAGATTTCCATGGGAGGTGCTCCACGGATCCCCTGGCATGGGGAGAGATGCCCGTGCTGAGGGAGGGATGGCAAATCCTGCGTGGTCCCTTCTTCTTCCCGGCTGGGAAAGGCTGGGAGAGGTTGGGAAAGGCTGGGAGAGGCTGGGAGAGGCTGGGAGAGGCTGGGGCAGTGTTTTCCCCATCCTGCTGTAATTCCAGGCTTGGAATCTCGCGTGATTCCTGCCTGGTGTCTGTGGGTTGTTGTGGGGTGGGCTCGGTCCTGACAGTTCCCAGCCCCACGGAATGTCCTTGCAGCCCATCCCAAACTCCCAGCCCCATGGAATGTCCTTAGAGCCCATCCCAAACTCCCAGCCCCATGGAATGTCCTCACAGCTCATCCCAAACTCTCAGCCCCATGGAATGTCCTCACAGCTCATCCCAAACTCCCAGCCCCATGGAATGTCCTCACAGCTCATCCCAAACTCCCAGCCCCATGGAATGTCCTCACAGCCCGTTCCCTGCTCCCAGCCCCATGGAAGTGCCCCATGATCCCTGCTGGCCTCAGTGTGTGGGCTCCATCCCCTTCCCTGCGAATCCAAGGTGCTGGATTCCCTAAATCCCCCCAGCCAGGCCGTGCCGGGAGAGGCTGGCTTGGGTCAGAGCTCTGTGCAGCCACTGGAAAAAAGGGCTTGGAAAAAGGTTAAGGGATTCATGTGGAGCAGAGCTGGAAACTCTGAGGCGTTTCCTCATCCCGACGTTCCCTCCTGTCCCTGGACTGCGCTGACACCTCCATGGATACGCAGCCAAACACATCTGGGAGCTCCGGGCTTTCCAGAGGAGCCTGCCGGGATTATCCAGCGGCAAATCCCGCCGGGAGGGAGCTGCAGAGGCCACCAAGTCCCAGCCGGGATCACCCTTCCCTCCCCTCCCCTCCCCTCCCCTCCCCTCCCCTCCCCTTCCCTTCCCTTCCCTTCCCTTCCCTTCCCTTCCCTTCCCTTCCCTTCCCTTCCCTTCCCTTCCCTCCCCTCCCCTTCCCTCCCTTCCCTCCCTCCTTCCCTTCCCTTCCCTTCCCTTCCCTTCCCTTCCCTTCCCTTCCCTTCCCTTCCCTTCCCTTCCCTTCCCTTCCCTTCCCTTCCCTTCCCTTCCCTTCCCTTCCCTTCCCTTCCCTTCCCCCTGTGGATGGGCCGTGGATGTTCCCAGGGCTCTGGGGGTTCTCCAGGAGTGCCAGGGAGGTGCCAGGGCCAATCCCAGCAGGAAGCTGATCCCATTCCAACCCTTTTTTGTGGGCACCCTGGTGCGGATGTCCTGACCCCGAGCCTTGAGCTCCATCCCCGGATGGGATATGGAGCCACCTCCCTGTCCCTCGCTGGGCCCCAGGAGGGCACAGGAAGCTCCAGGATGTTTTCCAAGAGGGATTGATCTGGGATTTCATGTTCCAGCTGCCTCTCCCCTCCGGGACATCGAAGCTCCAAAGGCCTCCAGGTGCTGCCTGCAACTGTGCCAGGAGCAGCAGGAAAACAGCGGTGTTTCCACAATCGGGCCCAACCCCCAAACCAAACCACCAGGGCTCCCAATCCCTGTTTTCCAAGGCCTGTGGCATTTCCACAATCAGAGCTCCCAATCCCTGTTTTCCAAGGCCTGTGGAATTTCCATGCTCAGAGCTCCCCAATCCCTGTTTTCCAAGGCCTGAGGCATTTCCATTCTCAGAGCTCCCAATCCCTGTTTTCCAAGGCCTGTGGAATTTCGATGCTCAGAGCTCCCAACCCCTGTTTTCCAAGGCCTGTGGCATTTCCACAATCAGAGCTCCCAATCCCTGTTTTCCAAGGCCTGTGGCATTTCCATGCTCAGAGCTCCCAATCCCTGTTTTCCAAGGCCTGAGGGATTTCCATGCTCAGCTCTCCCAATCCCTGTTTTCCAAGGCCTGTGGCATTTCCACAATCAGAGCTCCCAATCCCTGTTTTCCAAGGCCTGTGGTGTTTCCATGCTTGGAGCTCCCAATCCCTGTTTTCCAAGGCCTGAGGAATTTCCATGCTCAGAGCTCCCAATCCCTGTTTTCCAAGGCCTGTGGAATTTCCATGCTCAGCATTCCCAATCCCTGTTTTCCAAGGCCTGTGGAATTTCCATGCTCAGAGCTCCCAATCCCTGTTTTCCAAGGCCTGTGGCATTTACACAATCAGAGCTCCCAATCCCTGTTTTCCAAGGCCTGTGGCATTTCCATGCTCAGAGCTCCCAATCCCTGTTTTCCAAGGCCTGTGGAATTTCCATGCTCAGAGATCCCAATCCCTGTTTTCCAAGGCCTGTGGCATTTCCACAATCAGAGCTCCCAATCCCTGTTTTCCAAGGCCTGTGGCATTTCCATGCTCAGAACTCCCAATCCCTGTTTTCCAAGGCCTGTGGAATTTCCATGCTCAGAGCTCCCAATCCCTGTTTTCCAAGGCCTGTGGCATTTCCATGCTCAGCTCTCCCAATCCCTGTTTTCCAAGGCCTGAGGAATTTCCATGCTCAGAACCCCCAATCCCTGTTTTCCAAGGCCTGAGGAATTTCCATGCTCAGAACTCCCAATCCCTGTTTTCCAAGGCCTGTGGAATTTCCATGCTCAGCTCTCCCAATCCCTGTTTTCCAAGGCCTGTGGAATTTCCATGCTCAGAGCCCCCAGTCCCTGTTTTCCAAGGCCTGTGGCATTTCCATGCTCAGAGCTCCCAATCCCTGTTTTCCAAGGCCTGTGGAATTTCCATGCTCAGCTCTCCCAATCCCTGTTTTCCAAGGCCTGTGGAATTTCCATGCTCAGAGCCCCCAGTCCCTGTTTTCCAAGGCCTGTGGCATTTCCATGCTCAGAGCTCCCAATCCCTGTTTTCCAAGGCCTGAGGAATTTCCATGCTCAGAGCTCCCAATCCCTGTTTTCCAAGGCCTGAGGAATTTCCATGCTCAGAACTCCCAATCCCTGTATTCCAAGGCCTGTGGCATTTCCATGCTCAGAGCTCCCAATCCCTGTTTTCCAAGGCCTGAGGAATTTCCATGCTCAGAGCTCCCCAATCCCTGTTTTCCAAGGCCTGTGGCATTTCCATGCTCAGAGCTCCCAATCCCTGTTTTCCAAGGCCTGCAGCATTTCCATGCTCAGAGCTCCCAACCCCTGTTTTCCAAGGCCTTTGGCATTTCCACAATCAGAGCTCCCAATCCCTGTTTTCCAAGGCCTGTGAAATTTCCATGCTCAGAGCTCCCAATCCCTGTTTTCCAAGGCCTGTGGCATTTCCATGCTCGAGCTCCCAATCCCTGTTTTCCAAGGCCTGAGGGATTTCCATGCTCAGCACTCCCAATCCCTGTTTTCCAAGGCCTTTGGCATTTCCATGCTCAGAGCTCCCAATCCCTGTTTTCCAAGGCCTGTGGCATTTCCATGCTCAGAGCTCCCAACCCCTGTTTTCCAAGGCCTGTGGCATTTCCACAATCAGAGCTCCCAATCCCTGTTTTCCAAGGCCTGTGGAATTTCGATGCTCAGAGCTCCCAACCCGTGTTTTCCAAGGCCTGTGGAATTTCGATGCTCAGAGCTCCCAACCCCTGTTTTCCAAGGCCTGTGGCATTTCCATGCTCAGAGCTCCCAATCCCTGTTTTCCAAGGCCTGAGGCATTTCCATGCTCAGAGCTCCCAATCCCTGTTTTCCAAGGCCTGTGGAATTTCGATGCTCAGCTCTCCCAACCCCTGTTTTCCAAGGCCTGTGGCATTTCCACAATCAGAGCTCCCAATCCCTGTTTTCCAAGGCCTGAGGAATTTCCACAATCAGAGCTCCCAATCCCTGTTTTCCAAGGCCTGTGAAATTTCCATGCTCAGAGCTCCCAATCCCTGTTTTCCAAGGCCTGTGGAATTTCCATGCTCAGAGCTCCCAATCCCTGTTTTCCAAGGCCTGAGGGATTTCCATGCTCAGCACTCCCAATCCCTGTTTTCCAAGGCCTGTGGCATTTCCACAATCAGAGCTCCCAATCCCTGTTTTCCAAGGCCTGTGGTGTTTCCATGCTTGGAGCTCCCAATCCCTGTTTTCCAAGGCCTGTGGTGTTTCCATGCTTGGAGCTCCCAATCCCTGTTTTCCAAGGCCTGAGGAATTTCCATGCTCAGAGCTCCCAATCCCTGTTTTCCAAGGCCTGTGGAATTTCCATGCTCAGAGCTCCCAACCCCTGTTTTCCAAGGCCTGTGGAATTTCCATGCTCAGAGCTCCCAATCCCTGTTTTCCAAGGCCTGTGGCATTTCCATGCTCAGAGCTCCCAATCCTTGTTTTCCAAGGCCTGTGGAATTTCCATGCTCAGAGCTCCCCAATCCCTGTTTTCCAAGGCCTGTGGCATTTCCATGCTCAGCATTCCCAATCCCTGTTTTCCAAGGCCTGAGGGATTTCCATGCTCAGCACTCCCAATCCCTGTTTTCCAAGGCCTGAGGAATTTCCATGCTCAGAGCTCCCAACCCCTGTTTTCCAAGGCCTGTGGCATTTCCACAATCAGAGCTCCCAATCCCTGTTTTCCAAGGCCTGTGGCATTTCCACAATCAGAGCTCCCAATCCCTGTTTTCCAAGGCCTGTGGAATTTCCATGCTCAGAGCTCCCAATCCCTGTTTTCCAAGGCCTGTGGATTTTCCATGCTCAGAGCTCCCAATCCCTGTTTTCCAAGGCCTGAGGAATTTCCATGCTCAGAGCTCCCAATCCCTGTTTTCCAAGGCCTGAGGAATTTCCACAATCAGAGCTCCCAATCCCTGTTTTCCAAGGCCTGAGGGATTTCCATGCTCAGCACTCCCAATCCCTGTTTTCCAAGGCCTGCAGCATTTCCATGCTCAGAGCTCCCAACCCCTGTTTTCCAAAGCCTGAGGCATTTCCATGCTCAGAGCTCCCAATCCCTGTTTTCCAAGGCCTGTGGCATTTCCATGCTCAGAGCTCCCAATCCCTGTTTTCCAAGGCCTGAGGAATTTCCATGCTCAGCACTCCCAATCCCTGTTTTCCAAGGCCTGCAGAATTTCCACAATCAGAGCTCCCAATCCCTGTTTTCCAAGGCCTGAGGAATTTCCATGCTCAGAGCTCCCAATCCCTGTTTTCCAAGGCCTGTGGAATTTCCATGCTCAGAGCTCCCAATCCCTGTTTTCCAAGGCCTGAGGAATTTCCATGCTCAGAGCTCCCAATCCCTGTTTTCCAAGGCCTGAGGAATTTCCATGCTCAGAACTCCCAATCCCTGTATTCCAAGGCCTGTGGCATTTCCATGCTCAGAGCTCCCAATCCCTGTTTTCCAAGGCCTGAGGGATTTCCATGCTCAGCACTCCCAATCCCTGTTTTCCAAGGCCTGTGGCATTTCCACAATCAGAGCTCCCAACCCCTGTTTTCCAAGGCCTGTGGCATTTCCACAATCAGAGCTCCCAACCCCTGTTTTCCAAGGCTGTGGCATTTCCACAATCAGAGCTCCACAACAACCCCAACCCCCAACCAACCACCACACCCAACCCCCAACCCACCACCAACCCCAACCCCCAACCAACCACCAACCCCCAGTCCCTGTTTTCCAAGGCCTTTGGAATGCCCAGCTCCTCTCCGTAGCCTCTCCAGGACAAACAGCAGGAGGGAGTGGGATCATTCCAGCCAGGAATGAGGACAGGAATGAGGCTCTGGATGGGGAAATTCCCACATCCCGTTCCCTCCGAGCCCTCCTGCCAAGGGCTGTCCCCAAACGTGTTCCCAACCCCGTTCCCAAACCTCGGGGCTCTTCTCTTTCTCCTCCTGGATGAGTTTGGGACCCAAAGGTCCCAGAAAGCAGGGCTGGAGTCAAACTGGGAATCAAATAAATCCATATAGGACAAATAAATTCCTATAGGAAAAATAAATCCATATGGGACAAATAAAATCCATATAGGAGAAATTGAAATCCATATAGGATAAATATAAATCCATATACAATTAAAATCCCTATAGGACAAATAAAATCCATATAGGAGAAATTTAATTCCCTATAAGGCAAATAAAATCCCTATAGGAAAAATAAATCCATATGGGACAAATAAATCCTTATAGGAAAAATAAAATCCTTATAAGACAAACAAAATCCCTATGGGACAAATTTAAATCCATATACAATTAATAAAACCCCTATAGGACAAACAAAATCCCTTTAGGACAGATTTAAATCCCTGTAGGGCAAACACAAATCCATGTAGGATAAATTAATTCCACGTTGAGGTTAATTAATTAAGAACTGCCCTTCCTGGATCCCTCTGGCTCCGGGAAGGTCACGGCCTTTGTGTTTGTGTCGGCGAAGCATCTCAAATATGAACCCAAAACCAGAAAAAAATCCAAAAAAAAATAAAGGGAAAAGAGAAACATCAGCTGCCTGGGAAAGCCATCAGCATTCCTGCCTGCTCCTGCCACCTGGCATCCCAAAAATTCCCAATCCCGGAGCCTCTCCGAGGTGCAGCTGAGCCCTGCCAGGGCACCGCAGCCCCCTCTGCCCTCTGTGCCCCTCTGCGGCTCCTCCCGGGCTGGGAAATTCCTCTGGGAGAAAGGGAGAAGGAATTGGGGGAGTTTTTGAAGAGGGGAAAAAAAAAAAAAGAAGAAAGGAAAAATCCTTGGAGATAAACAGGAGGAAGGAGCTGGGCGTGGGCGGACGCTGCTGCTGCTGCTGCTGCTGAACTGGGGGGGACTGGGGGGGACTGGGGGGGACTGGGGGGAACTGGGGGGGTCCTGGCAGCGATTTTGGGGCTAAAAGGAGCACCCGGGAGGAGGCGGCGCAGGGTGGGTGCATCCCCTGGGGTTTGGGGTCCCTCCGTGTCACCCCCCCGGGTTTTGGGGTGCATCCCCGCTGCCCTTTTCCCCTCAGAGGGCGGGTGCTGGGATTTGTGGGATCATTCCAGTAGGGTTGGGAGAGGCTGGGGGTGAGCTCTGGGATGTGTGGGGTCATTCTCTCATTCCCTGGGCCCCATGGAATCGGGATGGGCTGGAGCAGCCGCTCTGGGGGTGGGCTCAGGGGTGTGTGGGATCATTCCCGGGGCCCCCTGGAGCTGGGAAAGGCTGGATTGGGATCCGTGGGCAGCCACAGCCGGGCTGGGAATGGGAGCTGGGATATGTGGGATCATTTCCTCATTCCCTGGATCCCATGGAGCTGGGAAAGGCTGGATTGGGATCCGTGAGCAGCCGCAGCCGGGCCAGGGATAGGCTCAGGGATGTGTGGGATCATTCCCTCATTTCCTGGACCCCATGGAATCGGGATGGGCTGGAGCAGCCATGCTGGGGGTGAGCTCAGGGATGTGTGGGATCATTCCCTGGATCTCATGGAGTCGAAAAAGGCTGGACTGGGGTCTGTGGGCAGCCACAGCCGGGCCGGGGATGGGCTCTGGGATGTGTGGGATCTTTCCCTGGACCCCATGGAATTGGAAAAGGCTGGATTTGGGGTCTGTGGGCAGCCGCAGCTGGGCTGGGGATGGGCTCTGGGATGTGTGGGATCATTCCCTGGGCCCCACAGAGTTGGAAAAGGCTGGATTTGGGGTCCGTGGGCAGCCGCAGCCGGGCTGGGGATGGGCTCTGGGATATGTGGGATCATTCCCTGGACCCCATGGAGCTGGAAAAGGCTGGGAATGGGCTCTGGGATGTGTGGGATCATTCCCTGGACCCCATGGAGCTGGGAAAGGCTGGATTTGGGGTCCATGGGCAGCCGCAGCCAGGCCGGGGATGGGCTCTGGGATGTGTGGGATCATTCCCTGGACCCCATGGAGCTGGGAAAGGCTGGATTGGGGTCCGTGGGCAGCCGCAGCCGGGCTGGGGGCGGCCCGGGTGCCGCAGCGCTCGGGCGGGGGCTGTCAGGCCGTGAGCGATAATTAGCGATGATCAAAGCGGCTCCTTCCCGACAGCCCTGGATGCGGATGCTTGGAAATCTCCCGGCTGCTGGCGGGGAGGGGGGAAAACAAACCCCGCAGCCGGCTGAGCTGCTCCCGGGATTTCCAGCTCCAGGAATGGGATTTTGGAGGGGCTGTCACCATGGGCAGAGCTCTGCCGTGTCCGGGGATCCATCGGCTCATCCCTGCCGAGTGGAAAAATGAGGGGAATGAGGAGCCTGGAAGCTCCTTGGGATGTGGAGAAAGCGAGGAGGGGGCGATGGGGCAGCGGCCAGGCCGGGCCAGCCCCGCGTTCGGCCCCTCCAGTTATCCCACTGGATATCCCACTGGATATCCCACTGGATATTCCACTGGATATTCCACTGCCCCTGTCCCGGAGCGCTGCTCCCTCATCCCGGCCCGGTCCCTCGGGATGAGCCGTGCCCCGGTCACGCCCCTTGGGTTTTGATAAATTCCCCTCTTGTTTTCCCTGGATTTCCGCCTCTCCCAGGGTCGCGGGTGTTTGATGGGAGCCGGGATGGCTCCAGCGAGGCACCGCCGGCTCCTCCTGCCCCCGGGAGGTTGGGAAAAGCTGTTTAAAAGGGGTTTAGATCCTTCTCCTGCCCCGGGGACGTTGGGAAAAGCTCTTTATGGGGTTCAGCTCCTTCTCCTGCCCTGAGGAGGTTGGGAAAAGCTCTTTATGGGGTTCAGCTCCTTCTCCTGCCCCCGGGAGATTGGGAAAAGCTCTTTATGGGGTTCAGCTCCTTCTCCTGCCCCGGAGAGGCTGGGAAAAGCTGTTTAAAAGGGGTTCAGATCCTTCTCCTGCCCCGGGAAGGTTGGGAAAAGCTCTTTATGGGGTTCAGCTCCTTCTCCTGCCCTGAGGAGGTTGGGAAAAGCTCTTTATGGGGTTCAGCTCCTTCTCCTGCCCCCCCCCCGGGGAGGTTGGGAAAAGCTCTTTATGGGGTTCAGCTCCTTCTCCTGCCCCGGAGAGGTTGGGAAAAGCTCTTTATGGGGTTCAGCTCCTTCTCCTGCCCCGGGGAGGTTGGGAAAAGCTGTTTAAAAGGGTTTTAGCTCCTTCTCCTGCCCCGGGGAGGTTGGGAAAAGCTCTTTATGGGGTTCAGCTCTTCTCCGCCACGAGAGGTTAGCTCCTTCTCCTGCCCCGGAGAGGTTGGGAAAAGCTCTTTATGGGGTTCAGCTCCTTCTCCTGCCACGGAGAGGTTGGGAAAAGCTCTTTATGGGGTTCAGCTCCTTCTCCTGCCCCCGGGAGGTTGGGAAAAGCTCTTTAAAAGGGCTTCAGCTCCTTCTCCTGCCCCGGTGAGGTTGGGAAAAGCTGTTTAAATGGGTTTTAGCTCCTTCTCCTGCCCCACTGGCCCCGTGTGAGAGCAGAGCTGTCCCCACCCTCTGCTCCGAGGGAACACGCAGGAATCCACGGCTGCCTCTTCCCGGCCTCGTCCCACCGGCAGAATTATCTGGAAAAGCCCCTTTTTCCCCCCAAAATGGTTCCAACAACTCGGCTTTGACCCCTCCACGTGCTCAGGGTTTGTGCCTCGGCTCCATCCCAGCCCCCCGGGAATTGTCTCCCCCCTTTTCCCCCCCTCTCCATCCTTCCCTCTGGAATTGCACAAAGGAGCGCATTGTGCCTGGGAGCCTCTCCCTGGCTCCTGGGCTCGGTTTTATCTCTCCCTTCAAAGCTGGAGGGAGCCCTCCGAGCCAGACACACGGCCCCAGCTGGGCTGGGAATGAGGGAAGGGCTGAACCCGGGCCCAGCTCTGGATTTGGGATGCTCTGCATGTTCCCTTTGCTGTTCTGGGAAAGGCTGAACTCAGGGCCCAGCTCTGGATTTGAGATGATCTGAGCTTTCTCTTTGCTGTTCTGGGGATAAGGGAAGGGCTGAGCCCGGGCCTGGGTCTGGATTTGGGATGCTCCGAGTGCTCCCCTTGATGTGCTGGGAATGAGGGAAGGGCTGAGCCCGGGCCTGGCTCTGGATTTGGGATGCTCCGAGTGCTCCCTTTGCTGTGCTGGGAATGAGGGAAGGGCTGAACCCAGGCCCAGCTCTGGATTTGGGATGCTCCGAGCCCTCCCTTTGCTGTGCTGGGAATGAGGGAAGGGCTGAACCCGGGCCTGGCTCTGGATTTGGGATGCTCTGAGTGCTCCTTTGCTGTGCTGGGAATGAGGGAAGGGCTGAACCCCGGCCTGGGTCTGGATTTGGGATGCTCCGAGTGCTCCCCTTGATGTGCTGGGAATGAGGGAAGGGCTGAACCCGGACCCAGCTCTGGATTTGGGATGCTCTGAGCTCTCCCTTTGCTGTTCTGGGAATGAGGGAAAGGCTGAATTCGGACCCAGCTCTGGATTTGGGATGCTCTGAGCGCTCCCTTTGCTGTTCTGAGAATAAGGGAAAGACTGAACTCGGACCCAGCTCTGGATTTGGGATGCTCTGAGCCCTCCCTTTGCTGTCCCTCCACTGTCACAGGGACACGGGACAGCCCCGGGGTGTGAAAACACTGAAAATATTCCCAAAATTCCCAGGAAACACCACCCTGGCTGCCTTTACTCCCTCTGGAAACGCAGGGAAAGGGAAGGGGGTGCCCAAAACAAACCCCGGGGCTCAGAGTTGGGTGGGCTGCGAATTCCACCGGGTTATTCCCAGGAATAACCTGCGGGAAAAGCGCTCCCGCTGCCGGGATTTTCCTTCCTTTCCCGCTGAATTCGGGAGCTCCCGCTGCTCCCTGCCGGCGCTGCAGGGAGGGAGCCGCTTCCCTGCTGATGTGGAAGCGCTGGGTCTGCTCGGCTCCCCAGGTTCTCCTGCTGGGAGGAGGCAGCCGGAGGCCGCCCCGCTCTCCCCCTCTCTCCCTCTCTCCCTCCCTCTTTCCACGCTCCGATATTCCCAAATTTCCGCAGCAGGAACGTGCGGCTCCGGGATGATTCGCGCTGCAAGGAACAGCGCAGCTCCCACCCCTCTCCAGCAGCGAATCCTCCCATCCCAAAGCGATTTGTTTCTTTTATTCCCGACAATTCTCCGCTTTCCAGGGAGTCTGACCTTTTCATTAATAACTCAGCCGCGTTATTGGAGGGATGAATAATTCAGGATCACACCCAGCCCCGCGCTAAGCGCCGGCTGTAAAATTTAATTAATCCTCTCACGGAACGCCCCCGAGGGCTGGGGATGGATGGGGATGGATGGGGATGGATGGGGACGGTGCCAGCGGCTCCCAGCGATGCTCCAGGAGCATCCCAGCCCCGCCGATGGCTCCGGGATATTCCAGCAAAGCATCCCGGTCATTCCCTCCTGCGAGATTTTATTTCTCCTGGTGTTTTTTAAAAGGGGGGAAAAAAAAAATTCCCATTCGCTGCGGAGCTGCAGCAGGAAACCCCCGCAGGATCCTTTCGCTCCCTGAGTTTTTCCTCTGGGAAATAACCGCGGTTTCTTGATTTTCCCGACCTTTTTCGTGCCGCGGCTGTGAAATATCGGGAGATGCTGGGTAAATGTCTCCATCCAGGTGCGGAGCTGCCTCCTGCTGCTGGATTGGGAATCACCCCCCAAAATCCCGGCGCGCTCCTTCCCTCCCGCTGCCACTCGGGAAGGGTTTTTCCTTGGTTTTGGGCTCCATAAAATTTCCACCCCTGGATGGAGCCGGGGACAGCGTTGGGTTGATCCCGGGGGGGCTCCTCTCACTCCCTGGGGGGTTTTTCCATAATTTTCCTTGGCTCTTCCCAACCCCAAATCCATGAGCGGGGGTGGCAGGGAAAGCGTGGGGTTAATTAGCGCGCAGCCTAATGAGGTCTGGTACTAATTAGGCGCCCCCTCGGCCAGGAAGAAGCTGTGGGGTGACGTGGCCGGTGCGGGGCGGGCTCAGCTCAGCACCCTTGGGTGCGAGGGGACCCCAATTCCAGCTCTGCCGGGATTCCCAAATCCTGCAGGATTTGGGAAGCAGCTCCCACCCTCTCCTTTTAGCGGGCACCAGGACGGGGACCCCCAACTCGTGCTCCCACCCTCCCGGCAGGGATCTCCCGTGGGATTTTCGGGGTTGTCCCTCAGCCGGGAGAAAAAATCCCGGGGATTGTTCCGCTTGGAAAACACCTCCAAGGTCATCAATGAGGGATGCGGGGCGGCTTTCGGGGTGGATCCAGGGAAAGATTTTCTTGCTCTCTCCCAGCAGCCCTGGAGGCTCCTGGGTCGCTGCCTCTGCTCCGCGAGAGGGGCAGGGAATGCGCTGGAAAATCAGCGGGAATGCACTGGAAAATCAGCGGGGCAGGGAATGCGCTGGAAAATCAGCGGGGCAGGGAATGTGCTGGAAAATCAGTGGGGCAGGGAATGTGCTGGAAAATCAGCGGGAATGCGCTGGGAAATCAGCGGGGCAGGGAATGTCCTGGAAAATCAGCGGGGCAGGGAATGTGCTGGAAAATCAGTGGGGCAGGGAATGTCCTGGAAAATCAGTGGGGCAGGGAATGCGCTGGAAAATCAGTGGGGCAGGGAATGTCCTGGAAAATCAGCGGGAATGTGCTGGAAAATCAGCGGGGCAGGGAATGCGCTGGAAAATCAGCGGGGCAGGGAATGTGCTGGAAAATCAGCGCGTTTCCTGCAGCTCCAGAGGCGCAAATGTTGCCCTTGGCTGCGGCCGCTCGCGAGCAGCTGAAGGGGCTTTTTGTTGGGAAAACGGAATTATTCGGGATCTCCTTCCAGGTTTCTCTTCCTGCCCTCCTTCTCCCAACCTTTCCCAAACATGATCCCGGGGGATTCGTGGTGCTGGAGCATCACTGGGCCAGCCCCGAAGCCCAAATCCCTGCGCTTCCAGCTCTTTTCCAGCTCTTTTCCAGCTCTTTTCCAGCTCTTTTCCAGCTCTTTTCCAGCTCTTTTCCAGCTCTTTCCCAGCTCTTTTCCAGCTCTTTCCCAGCTCTTTTCCAGCTTTCCCCCGCCTTTCCCCGGCTCCCTCCTCGCTCCTTCCCAACCCTCCCAATTAAACGCTTCCCAGCGAGTTTGTCTGGGAGCTCGGCAGCTCCAGAAATCCCGGCAGGTCGCCTCTGAGGAGAACTTTCAAAGGATTTATCCACTCTCGGAGCTGCTGGAGCTCCAGGGTGGATGCAGGAATGCGGGAATGGGCACAGGGATAACAAAGGCAGGGCACGGCTCAGGTTTTTAGGGAATTCCAGGCCGAGATTCCAGCTCCCAGCGCCTCCCGCGGGGCTGGAGCCCGGGGTGCAGCTCCCAGGGCAGGGCTGGAGCATGGAAACATCCCGTGATTGCCTCCCTCGCTCAGGATTTGGCTCCCAGGGCTCCGTGAGGAGTTTGGATCCTGCCTCAGGAGGGCTCGGACACGTCCGGCTTTCCCTGCTGGGCTGTGTCCGTGTTCATTCCCAATCCCACGGGAAATCCATGGAAACCTGGGGGGTTTCCAGGAGCCAGAGCTCCAGGTGGGTGTGGGATTGTTCCTCCTTGGGAATGTCAGGGAAGTTGGGGGTGGAGTGTCAGAGGTTTTCCTTGGAGCTGGTGTGGTCACCTGTCCATCCGTCCATCCATGGATCCATGGATCCATCCCTCATCCCTCCTTCCATCCATCCATGGATCCATCCATCCATCCATGGATCTATCCCTCATTCATCCATCTATCCATGGATCCATCCATGGATCCATCCATCCATCCATGGATCCATCCATCCATGGATCCATCCATCCATCCATGGATCCATCCCTCATTCATCCATCCATGGATCCATCCCTCCATCCTACATCCATCCATCCATCCATGGATCCATCCATCCATCCCACATCCATCCCTCCATCCCTCCATGGATCCATCCATCCATCCCTCATCCATCCATCCATCCATCCCTCATCCATCCATCCATGGATCCATCCATCCATGGATCCCTCATCCCTCCATCCATCCATCCATGGATCCATCCATTCCTCACCCCTCCATCCATCCATGGATCCATGGATCCATCCATCCATGGATCCATGGATCCATCCATCCATCCATCCATCCATCCATCCATCCATCCATCCCTCATCCCTCCATCCATCCTTCATCCCTCCATCCATGGATCCATCCCTCATTCATCCATCCATCCATCCTTCATCCGTCCATCCATCCGTCCATCCATCCCTCATCCCTCATCCCTCCATCCATCCTTCATCCCTCCATCCATGGATCCATCCCTCCATCCCCCCATCCATCTCCCCATCCATCCATCCCTCCATCCATAGATACATCCTTCATCCCTCCATCCCTCATCCCTCCATCCATCCATCCATGGATCCATCCCTCATCCCTCTATCCATGGATCCATCCATCCATCCATCCATCCATCCATCCATCCCTCCATCCATCCCTCCATCCCTCCCTCCCCAGCATCCCAGGCCACCCCACACGGGCAGCAGGGGAGCACAGGGGCAGGGCGGGAGGTGAATCCCTATGGAGACTTTCGGGATATTCCCGTTGGGATCCGGGCACGGCCGAGGCCTCTGGAGCCGCTGGCAGCATCGGGGCTGCTGGCGAGACACATCTGGAGAGCTCTGCTTTTTTCCAGCCTGTCTCGCTTTCCCTTTATTTGCTGTGTTTTGATTTCCCATTAAAGCAGCGCTGTCTCATTTCCTCCGAGAAAAACAAGGCTCTTCCAGCGGGATGGATTCCTGCAGCTCTGGCAAAGAGCTGGAACACAAACAGGGGGCACCTGCCACCTCCTCTCCTCTCCTCTCCTCTCCTCTCCCTCTCCTCTCCTCTCCTCTCCTCTCCTCTCCTCTCCTCTCCTCTCCTCTCCTCTCCTCCTCCTCTCCTCTCCTCTCCTCTCCTCTCTCTCCTCTCCTCTCCTCTCCTCTCCTCTCCTCTCCTCTCCTCTCCTCTCCTCTCCTCTCCTCTCCTCTCCTCTCCTCTCCTCTCCTCTCCTCTCCTCTCCTCTCCTCTCCTCTCCTCTCCTCTCCTCTCCTCTCCTCTCCTCTCCTCTCCTCTCCTAGCCCCACGAGCCCTCTGGGGGATGTCGGATCCCCTTTCCAGAGGGAGATGGATGCAAATTCCCATCCATCCAACACCGGCTGCCTGTGCCTCCCCTTCCCTCCCGGATCCTTCCTCGTTCCGGGCAGCCTTTGGTGCTTTTTCAAGGAACAGGAAGGAACCCGCGATGCTTTTCCAGCCGCTCCATCCCTTTTCCCGCTCTGGGGGCTGCGGGAAAGGGCCTGGAGCATCCCCAGGAAGGAGGGATGGATGCTGGGAGGCGGCGGGAGCAGCTCCCGGAGCTGTCTGGAAGCAGCGGCGCGGATGCCTCGGGGATGAAAACACTTCCTGAGCCTCCACCTCCACCTGACATTTGGGAGCAGCGGGGCCGCGGCTCCCGGGAGCTTTCCAGATTCCTTTCGCTGGGAAGGAGACGGGGAGAGGGAGGGAGGGAGGAGGGAGGGAGAGAGGGAGGGAGAGAGGGAGGGAGGAGGGAGGAGGGAGGGAGGAGGTGTCGGGGCAGCGGCGGCTCCGGGACAGCCTGGACGGCAGCCGGGCCCGGCCGTTGTCCCGGGAACCGGGCTGTTTATCCCGGGAAACGGGGTTTATCCCGGGCCAGACCAGGGTTTATCCCGAAACTGGGGTTTATCACAGGCCAGAGTGGGGTTTATTCCGGGAACCGGGGCGTTTTTCCCGGGAACCGAGTGTTTATCCCGGGCCAAACCGGGTTTTTATCCCGGGAACTGGGGTTTATCCCTGCCCAGAGTGGGCTGTTTATCCCGGGAACTGGATTCTTATCCCGGGAACGGGGGTTTATCCCGGGCCAGAGCAGGATTTGTCCCCGGAGCCGGGTGTTTGTCCCAGGACAGGGTTTATCCCGGGCCAGAGCAGGGTTTATCCCGGGAACCGGGGTGTTTATCCCGGGCCAGACCAGGGTTTACCTCAGGAACAGGGTTTTTATCCCAGGAGCTGGGGTTTATCCCCGACCAGAGTGGGGTTTATCCCGAGAACCAGGTGTTTATCCCGGCGACCGAGTGTTATCCTGGGAACCGAGTGTTTATCCTGGGCCAGAGTGGGCTTTATCCCGAGAACCGGGGTGTTTATCCCGGGCCAGAGCGGGTTTTTATCCCAAGAACCAGGTTTTTATCCCAAGAACCGGGTCGTTTATCCCGAGAACTGGGTTTTTATCCCGTCCCATCCCTCCCTCCCTCCATCCCATCCCTCCATCTCTCCATCCCGTCCCCATCCCTCCATCCCCATCCCTCCATCCCCATCCCTCTCTCCATCCCCATCCTCCATCCCATCCCTCCATCCCCATCCATCCCTCCATCCATCCCATCCCTCCATCCCCATCCCTCCCTCCCTCCCTCCTTCTCCAGCCCCATCCACCTCCCTCCTCCACCCATCCCTCTCTCCCCCATCCATCCCTCCATCCCACCCCTCATCCATCCATCCCATCCCCATCCCATCCTCCCCATCCTCCATCCCATCCATCCCTCTCCATCCCTCCCACCCATCCTCCCTCCCCCCCCCTCCATCCCATCCCCACCCCATCCCTCCATCCCATCCCTCCTCCCCATCCCCATCCTCCATCCCTCCCTCCCTCCATCCCCATCCCTCCCTCCCATCCCTGCCTCCATCCCAGCCCCAAAATCCGTGGGTGACTCCCCCGGGGTCGCTCCCTCCTGGGGCCCGGCTCAGCCCCAGCAGAGCCCCCCCCAGGGCTTCGGAGCGTCCCCGGTTTGGGGTCAAATCCCCTTTTTTTGGCCCCGCTGCAATTCGGCATCCCCACATTGGGAGCAGATTTTGGGATGCAGAGCAGAGCACCCTGGGGATCCCGGGATTTGCTCCGGATCTGCTCCGGATCTGCTCCAGCCTCTGGAAAACACGGGGTGGGCACAGCCAGAGGGCAGCAGCTCCCGGGAAGGCTCCGGAGAGCGGATTTTATGGGATTGGCAGCTCCGTCTGGGGGATTGTGCAGCGCTGAAGGATGAGCCGAACTCCCCGGGACGAGGGAAGCAGGAAAATTCTCCTTTTCCAGCCTGGAGCTCTGGATTTGGGATGAAATGTTGGGGTGGAAGGGCTGGCAGGGCTCTGAGGCTGCAGCTCCAGGGGGGACACAGCAGGACAGGGAAAAAGCACCCAGGAGATTCCTGCCTGATCCCGGCTCCTGGGGATGGGATGAGGTGAGGGACGCTGCTGGGATTGTCCCTTGGGAAGGGAAAAAGGAGAGGAAGACGCGGGATGAGGAAGGCGGACGTGGCTTTGACACCTCGCCGAGGTTTCCTTGGAGCCCGAGGAGCGAATTCCCAAGGGATGGGGGATGCAGGGAGCTGGGAAAGGGGATGTGGCTGAGGTTGGGGCCATCCAAGGAAAGTCCTGAGGCCGGAATTCCCGGGTGTGGGATGAGCAGAACCCGAAGGAGAGCGATGCCTTTGACCAGGGAGTGACCAAACCACCCTGAGCTGCTCCAGCTCTGCTCCTTGAGGATGGAAATCTGCACCTCCAGCCAGAAATTCCAGCTGTTTTCCAAGTCTTCACCCCAGGCTGGAGCTTTCCTGGGATTTGGGGACACCTGGGACAGCAGGGAGCGGCTCCAGGTGAACTTTGAGTCTTGCCCGGAGGATTTTTAGTCGTGCCCGCGGGTCCACGGGCTGGGATTTGCTGTGGGAATTTTTGCGTGTCCATCCGAGGAATTTCGGGGTTCTGGAATGCCGGGAAGATGGAAAGAGCAGGTCCGGAGGTGGCCTCTGGGACCAGCTGTTTACTGAGGAACGGGGAACGAGGGAGGAAATAACACCAAAACCCTCCGAGGATGCCGGGCTGGGAGGATTCGCAAATTCCAGAGAGGACAGAGGGCTTAGAAAAAACCCACAGGAAGCACAAAAGGCCCAGAAGTTCGGAAAATGCGAAGCGAATCCATCTGGAAGAGACCCTGGAACAGCAGCAGAGCTGCGAGAGATCCCCGGGGTTTTTTTTGTTTGTTTGTTTGGGGTTTTTTGGGTATTTTTTTTTTTTTGGTGGGTTTTTTTGTTTTGGTTTGGTTTTTTTTGGGGGGAAGGGGCTCTGTCAGCTCTAATCCCAGCTTTTCCAAGGATTTCGGTTTAGGATTCGGTTTCGGGAGGGCTGAGCTCAGCCCAAAGCCGGCGCTGGCAGCAGCCCCTCGAGCTGACCCCGCTGTCTGGCCGCGGCCCCGGCATCCCGCGGGATCGCAATTCCCTGGATAAAAACATTTCCGGGGCTCCCAGCCCGGCCCCGGGGCCACCTCGGGGGTGGCGAGCGGCTCCCAGTCCCCGCTCCTGAGGTGAAAAAACGGGTGGGAATTGGGGATAAAAGTCTTGGAATGAAACAGCTCCAGCTCCCGGTGGAACCTGGAAGCCGGAACCTGCTCCTCCCGCTGGGTAAATCCCAATTAATTTTGGGGTTTTCGGGATGAGGAGCCTTTCTCCTGCTCCTTTTCCTGCTCCCCACAAACGCGGAGGGGCTCAGCACTTCCCTCCTTAATCCCTGCGGGAATTCCCTGGAATGGGAGAGCCCCGGGGATGCTCCAAGGGGGTGCCCGGACCTGCCCCATCCCTTGTGGCACTTCCAGGGAAGTTTTCCCTGGCCTGGGGGGGGCGAGGGACAGCGGGAAAGGTTCCGAGGGGGATTTGGGGAAGGTTTAGGGAGATTCCCGGAGATTAAACTGGGATTAATCGGGCCTCAATGGCTCTGCCGTGAATTCCTTGTGGGAGAGCTCCCAGAGCTGCCCCGCTAATTAAACAGCCTAATGAAGGGGTTTGATTAAAGGCAGCGGGGTCGTTGTGGCTGCCCCGGTGCCTTGTAGGAACCTGGGAATAAAACCTGGGAATAAAATTTGGGAATGCCGCCTGGGAATGGAACCTGGGAATAAAACCTGGGGTTAAAACCTGGGAATTCAACCTGGGAATGGAACCTGGGAATGCAACCTGGGGTTAAAACCTGGGAATAAGACCTGGGATTAAAACCTGGGAATAACACCTGGGAATAAAACCTGAGATTAAAACCTGGGAATAAAATTTGGGAATAAAACCTGGGAATGCCGCCCGGGAATGGAACCTGGGAACAAAACCTGGGAATGCAACCAGGGAATGCAACCTGGGAATAAAACCCTGGAAATAAAACCTGGGAATAAAACCCTGGAAATAAAACCTGGGATTAAAACCTGGGAATGCAACCAGGGAATGCAACCAGGGAATAAAACCTGGGAATGCAACCTGGGAATGCAACCAGGGAATAAAACCTGGGATTAAAACCTGGGAATGCAACCAGGGAATAAAACCTGGGAATAAAACCTGGGAATGCCACCTGGGAATGCAACCAGGGAAAAAAACCCTGGGAATAAAAACCTGGGAATGCCGATTCCTCGGGATCTGGAGCGCTTTAAACGCTGATTTTGCCGGGATTCTCTGCCCCGCTCCCTTTTTGCCACCTGCGGGGACACTCCGGAACCTGCCTGGATTCCAAGGGCTCGGAATCCGAGGGGCAGGCACCGAACCCGGGGGTTCCGTGGCTTTGTGGGGAAGAAATCCAAATAAATCCCGGTTTTTTTTCTTTTTTTCCTCTGGGAATGCCGCGATCCGGGGGCTCGAGTAGGGAGCGATGGATGGGAAGGGAAGGGAAGGGAAGGGAAGGGAAGGGAAGGGAAGGGAAGGGAAGGGAAGGGAAGGGAAGGGAAGGGAAGGGAAGGGAAGGGGGATTGTGGAGGCTCCTTGGCTCCCTCGGATGGGAGCTGGAAGCGGTGGGACGCAGCCAGGAGCCGCGGTAATTAACGGCAGTAATTAAAACAACTCAGATAATTAATTAAAATAATTAACAGCCAGGGTGCCAAAAGGAGGAAAGGGAGGAGGGGAGGGTCCGGGCTGCGCGGGGAGAGGGGGAAGGAGCCGCGGGAGCGGAGGAGGAGGCGCGGTGACCTCGGGAACGGGAATTACTCAGCTCCTGCGGCTGCGGCCGAATCCTCTGAGTCACAGAGCCGGGAATTAACCCCCGGAGGCCGGGATGGGCCGGGATGGGCCGGGATGAGGGGAGGCGGGGAGGCGGGGATGCGGGAATTTAGGGATGCGGGCATGTGGGGAGGCAGGGATTCAGGGATGTGGGGAGGCAGGGATTCAGGGATGTGGGGAGGCAGGGATTCAGGGATGTGGGGAGGCAGGGATTCAGGGATGTGGGGAGGCGGGGATTCGGGGATTCGGGGATTTGGATTCAGGGATTCAGGGATGCAGGGATTCAGGGACGCAGGGATTTGGATGCAGGGATGTAGGGATGTAGGGATTCAGGGATGCAGGGATTTGGATGCAGGGATTCAGGGATGCAGGGATGTAGGGATTCAGGGATTTGGGCATGCAGGGATGCAGGGAATTCGGGGAATTCAGGGATGCAGGGATGAGGGGATGCAGGGAGGCAGGGATGTAGGGATTCAGGAATTCACCAGTTCAGGAATTTGGGGATGCAGGGATTCAGGAATTCAGGGATGCAGGGATCAGGGATGCAGGGAATTCAGGGATTTGGATTCAGGAATTCGGGGATGCAGGGATTCAGGGATGCAGGGATTCGGGGATGTGGGGATGCGGGAATGTGGGGACTCAGGGATTCGGGGATTCATGAATGCGGGGAGGCAGGGATGCAGGGATTCGGGGATTCGGGGATTCAGGGATCAGGGATGCAGGGATGAAGCTGCTCCGGCTCCTGGAGGGATGCAGGGATTCAGGGATCAGGGATTTGGGGATGCAGGGATCAGGGGTTCAGGGATGTGGGGAGGCAGGGATTCAAGGATGCAGGAATGCAGGGGAGGGGAATTCAGGGATCAGGGATCAGGGATAGGGATGCAGGGATTCGGGGATTCAGGAAGGCAGGGATGCAGGGATTCAGGGATGCAGGAATTCATGGATTCAGGGATACAGGGATGAAGCTGCTCCGGCTCCTGGAGAGTGGCAGGGGCTGCCGGGTGTCCCCCAGGCTTTGGGTTTGGAGTGAGTGAGGAGCTGGAGGGATGAGGGATGAGGGATGAGGGATGAGGGATGAATCCAGACCCTCCCGGCTCCCTCCAGTGACAGATCCCAAAAATCCCAAATCCATCCTTCCTTCCTTCCTTCCTTCCTTCCTTCCTTCCTTCCTTCCTTCCTTCCTTCCTTCCTTCCTTCCTTCCTTCCTTCCTTCCTTCCTTCCTCCCTCCCTCCCTCCCTCCCTCCCTCATCCACATTCCCAGATTCTCCAGGAAAACCCCAAAAAATCCCATTTTATCCCAGTTCCAGCTTCACCTTCCCCACCCCTGTCCCTGCTGAGGATGAGGATGAAGATGAAGGATCCCAAATCCTGCAGAGGCGTCTCTCCCTCATCCCTTCCTCCCTCCCCTGATCCCTGGGACCAAGAGGGATCCGAATTCCCGGATTCTCCATGAAAACTCCAAAAAAATTCCTGTTTTATCCCATCCTTCACCCATCCCCATCCCTGCTGCTCCATCATCCCCATCCTTAACTCCCCCAGGCTCGGGGTTGTTCCTGCATCCATCCGGGAGAATAATTGGGAATAACTGGGAATAACTGGGAATTATTGGGAAATATTCAGAATAATTGGGAATAACTGGGAATTATTGGGAATAATTGGGAATAACTGGGAATAGTTGGGAATAATTGGGAATAACTGGGAATAACTGCGAATTATTGGGAATTATTGGGGATTATTTGGAATAATTGGGAATAATTTGGAATAATTGAGAATGGTTGTGAATGATTGGGAATAACTGGGAATAATTGGGAATAACTGGGAATTATTGAGAATAATTGGGAATAACTGGGAAATATTGAGAACAATTGGGAATTATTTGGAATAATTGGGAATTATTTGGAATAGTTGGGAATAATTTGGAATAGTTGGGAATAATTGGGAATAACTGGGAATAACCGGGAATAACTGGGAATAATTGGGAATAATTGGGAATGACTGGGAATAATTGGGAATATTTCTCACTTGGAGAACCTGAGCTGCTCCCCCCTCACTAAACCTGGCCCGGAATTCCTGGGAAGAGCCCAAAATTCTGCAGGACTGGGATCTGGGCTGTCCCTGCCCCCAGGGCACATCCCGAGGGACTCCAGCTGCTCCCGGATCTCCTGGAAAAACAGGAAAAAGGGGAAAGATTATTCCAGCAGAGAGGAAAAGCAGGAATCAGGAGTGGCTGGGAAGGGCTGGGATGGACTGAGCTGGGAAAAAACGGGAGCAGCTCCATTTATTTATTGTGTCCCTTCCCTTCCCTTCCCTTCCCTTCCCTTCCCTTCCCTTCCCTTCCCTTCCCTTCCCTTCCCTTCCCTTCCCTTCCCTTCCCTTCCCTTCCCTCCCTTTTCCAAGGAAAATTTTCCAGCCAGAGCTGGAACAAAACCATTCCCAGTAAAACAAACCCGGATTCCCCACCCTGGGATGGATCCATGAACCCTTGGGGGCCTCTGGAATTTGGATTTTCGACTTCCAGCTCTGATTTCCGGCTCTGCCATCCCAAAAATCCCGGCAGCTTCCGTGTCCCACCTTTGCCATTCCCAGATGATCCCACTGGAAAAGCAGAGGGAGAGCAGCGGAGCTGGACAAGCCCCGGGCTTTCATTTTCCCTGGAAAGGACCCACATTCCGCTTTTTTTTTGTGCTCCAAAATAATACAAAAACAGGGAAAAAAAAATCTCCCCTCGGAGCCGAAGGAAACATCAGATCCATCCAATTTTAGGGTTTTTGTTTTTTTGGTGTTTTTTTAAATACAATCAAAACATTTCTCTCCTATTTTATCCTTCAGCAAAGCCCTCGGTGGGAAATGGGAGCTGTTTTTGGGGATGAGGTTTCACTGGAATTTTCAGGGATGAAATTTCACTGGAATTTTCAGGGATGAGATTTCATCTGCAGCACTCGATTCCCTGGGGCGGGAGCTGAGGGATTTTGGGATATTTGGCAAAATTCTGTTTCCCCCCCGAAGGTGCTGCCTCATTTCCAGGCAAAGCCTGGGGCTGGATAAATGGAATTTTGGGATCTTTTCCCATTTTATGAGCGGTGTTTCCCAATTTCCCCACTCCTGGTGCTGCTGCTCCCACACAGGAGGTGCTGGGCCAAATTCTGTGGGATTCATCCCATTTATCCAGTGGGAATTTCCTGCCCCTTTCCCCTCTGGAATGGCTGAAATTATCCCTGCTCCATTTCCAGGCAAAACCTGGGGCTAAATAAAAGGAATTTCGGGATTTTCCCCCCACTTTTTGGGTGATAATTCCCATTTTCCCAGCTCCTGGAGCTGCTGCTCCAAACCAGGAGAGGCTGAACCCTCACCCAGGTGGAATTTCCTGCTCCATTCCCCTCTGGAATGGCTGAAATTATCCCTGCCCCATTTCCAGGCAAAAACTGGGGCTAAATAAAGGCATTTTCGGGATTTTTTTCCCCCCCACTTTATGAGTGATAATTCCCAATTTCCCAGCTCCTGGTGGAAAAAAAAATAAACGGGATTCTGGACTTTTCTCCCTGGGAGAAAGGAGCGGGATGATTTCATCCGCCAGAAATGCGAGGTTTGGTGGGGCCGGGATCCCTCCCTGCGCTTAAAGGGGCCGGGGGCAGCGGGGAGGGGGCGGGCGTGGGGTTTGGGGGTTCGGGGAGGGTTTGGGGTTCAAGGAGGGCTTGGGTGTTCAGAGAGGTTTTTGGGGGCTCAGGAAAGGTTTGGGGTTTTGGGGGGTTTTGGCGGGGTTTGGGGGTTCGGGGAGGGGTTTGGGGCTCAGAGAGGTTTTAGGGGGCTCAGGAAAGGTTTGGGGTTTTGGGGGGGTTTGGGGTTCTGGGGGGTTTGGGGGCTCAGGGAGGGTTTGGGGCTCAGGGAGGGTTTGGGGTTCAGGGGGGGTTTGGGGTTCTGGGGGGGTTTGGGGTTCAGGGAGGGTTTGGGGGCTCAGGGAGATTTTAGGGGGCTCAGGAAAGGTTTGGGGTTCAGGGAGGGTTTGGGATTCGGGGGGGTTTGGGGGCTCAGGGAGGGTTTGGGGCTCAGGGAGCTCAGGGAGGGTCTGGGGGCTCGGGGAGATTTTAGGAGGTTCAGGGAGGGTTTGGGGTTCAGGGAGGGTTTGGGGTTCTGGGGGGGTTTGGGGGTCAGGAAGGGTTTGGGGACTAGGGGAGATTTTAGGGGGTTCATGGAGGGTTTGGGGTTCAGGGAGGGTTTAGGGCATTCTGGGGGCGTTTGGGGGCTCAGAGAGGGTTTGGGGATCAGGGAGGTTTTCGGGGGCTCAGGGAAGGTTTGGGTTTCTGGGAGGGTTTGGGGATCAGGGAGGGTTTGGGTTTCTGGGAGGGTTTGGGGATCAGGGAGGTTTTAGGGGGTTCAGGGAGCTCAGGGAGGGTTTGGGGGTTCAAGGAGGGTTTGGGGTGCTCAGGGAAGATTTGGGGGGGGGGGTCCGGGGAGGGTTTGGGGTGCTCAGGGAGGGTTTGGGGGCTCGGGGAGGTTTTAGGGGGTGCAGGGAAGGTTTCGGGTTCAGAGAGGATTTGGGGGGTTCAAGGAGGGTTTGGAAGCTCCGGGAGGGTTTGGGGGTTCAAGGAGGGCAGTTTCAGGGAGGGTTTGGGGGGCTCAGGGAGGGTTTAGGGGGTGCAGGGCGGGTTTGGGGTTCTGGGGGGGTTTGAGGATCAGGGAGGTTTCAGAGGGCTCAGGGAAGGTTTGGGGTTCTGGGGGGATTTGGGGTTCAGAGAGGATTTGGGGGGCTCAGGGGGGCTTTGGGGGGCTCAGGGGGGCTTTGGGGGGTCGGTGCCGGGTGCGGGGCCGCCAGGGCCGGTGCCGGTCCCGGGGAGCTCCCGGGGCTGTCCCGGGTCTGTCCCGGTTCGGGGTCTCAGCCCAGTGCTCCCAGTCCAGCCCTGCCCTCCCCACACCGGAGCGGGAACCCCCGGGAATGGGATGGGAATTGTCCCGGGCCGGGGCTCCCACTGGGCGATGGGGGGGTGGGAGCCTGATTTTTCCATCCCAAACCCTTCCCTCCCCTTCCCAAACACTTTCCCTCATCCCCAAAATTTTCCATTCCCAAACCCCCCCACCCAAACCCCCCCACCAAACCCCCCCCCCCCATTCCCAAACCATTCCCAAACCCCATTCCCAAACTTTCCCCACCCCATTCCCAAATCTTCCCTTCTTCATTTCCTGACCCTCCCTTTCCATTCCCAAACCTTTCCATGCCCAACCTTTCCCTCCCATTCCCAACTCTCCCTTTCCATTCCCAACCCCTTCCCTGGCATTCCCAACCTCTTCCCTCCCCTTCCCAAACCCTTCCCTTTCCATTCCCAAACCTTCCTCTCCCATTCCCAACCCCTTCCCTCTCATTCCCAACCCCTTCCATTCCCAACCCCTTCCCTCTCATTCCCAACCTCTTCCCTCTCATTCCCAACCCCATCCCTCCCATTCCCAAACCCTTCCATTCCCAACCCCATCCCTCCCATTCCTAAACCCTTCCATTCCCAAACCCCTTCCCTCTCATTTCCAACCTCTTCCCTCTCATTCCCAACCCCTTCCATGCCCAAACCTTTCCCTCCCATTCCCAACTCTCCCTTTCCATTCCCAGCCCCTTCCCTGACATTCCCAAACTCTTCCCTCCCGTTCCCAAACCCTTCACCTTTCCCCTCATTCCCAACCCCATCTCTCCCATTCCCAAACCCTCTCATTTCCAAACCCTTCCATTCCCAAACCCCTTCCCTCTCATTCCCAACCCTTTTCCCTCATTCCCAAACCCTTTCCCCTCATTCCCAACCCTCCCCTGTCCCCCCAGCTCGGACACCCAGCCTCTTCCCCAGGGAGCTTTTCCCATGGATTTCACCCCCGGAGCAGCAGCCGAGCTCCATCCAGGGCAATTCCTTGTTTTCCCTCTTTCCTTCAAACACCTGGACGGGATCGGGATCAGCTCCTTTGGCTGCTTTTCCCTCTTGGAATGAGGAAAATTTGTCCTGTCCAGCCTGGCCCGGCCTCTGGCCAGCTGGGCTGAGGAGCTGCACGTCCTGGGATCCGCAGGGATCCTGCTCCAGGCCCAGGGATGCTCAGGGATGGATGGAGAGGCCTGGGAAGAAGGGATGGGGGTTTTTGGGATGGCTGGAATCTGCACGGAATTCCTCCTCCTCCTCCTCCTCCTCCTCCTCCTCCTCCTCCTCCTCCTCCCTGCCTGTGCTGGGATAACCAAACTCACGCCGAGCCCCAGCTGAATTCCCAAATCCCAAATCTCTGGAGCGCTCTGGGGCCGGCCCAGCTTTGCTCCAGCGCCTTCCACACCGCATTCCCGGCTGTTTTTTGGGATGAGGAGGTGGGCAGGGATCTGTTCCCCCCCTCCCCACGGATCCATCCCAGCCGCGTGAGCCGGGATCCGCGCGTCGCAGCCCGGAATTCTTTTCCCCTTCGCTCACTTCCCACTCCAGAGCTTTTCCCGGAGCCAAGAGCTTCTCCCGGGCTCCCGGTGACGCCGTCCCGGCCCTCTGGATTCGGCTCTGGCGTGCGGGGGCTGCCGGAGCTCCCGGAGGGGCCTCGGGGCAGGGCAGGAGCGGGATTTGGGGGAAGCTGACCGGGATTTTCCAGCCTGGCACCGCCGGGAACGCCCCGGGAAGGGCGGCACGGCCCCTCCCCACCGCATCCTGCGGGAACGGGGCCATCCCAAACTTCCAGGCATCCTTTTTCGGGGGGATCCCTGCGCTCCCTTCCCGAGGAGAGCTCCGAGGCTCGGAGGTTTTGTTGCCAAACACCCCGAATTTGCCGTTTTCCAGCTTTTTCTCCTGTTTTTTCCCCCTCTTTCCCTTTCTGAAATGGATTTTTTTTTTAGCTGTCCGAAGGGAATTTTGAAGATCCGGCCCTTGGAAAGACCCAGAAATGCCCCGGTTTTGTGGCACCGAGCGGGACAGGGAAAATACCAGGAATCGTCACCTCCCTGGGGCCAAATCAATGCTTTTATGCCAATATTCCCAAGGAATTGTCCGGCTTTCCTAAGTTTGGGATGGCCGGAGTGAGTGGGGCATGGCTGGAGTGACCAGAACATGGCCAGAGTGACCACGGAATGGCCAGAGTGACCACAGAACGGTCAAAATGACCAGAACATGGCCAGAATGACCAGGCAATGGCCAGAGTGACCAGAACACAGCCAGAGTGACCAGGGCATGGCTGAAATGATCAGAGAATGGCTGAAATGACCAGGGAATGGCCAGAGTGACCAGGACATGGCCAGAGTGACCAGAGAATGGCCAAAATGACCAGGACATGGCCAGAGCGACTACAACAAGGCCAGAGTGACCACAACATGGCCAAAGTGACCAGGACATGGCCAGAGTGACCAGAGAATGGCCAAAATGACCAGGACATGGCCAGAGCGACTACAGCAAGGCCAGAGTGACCAGAACATGGCCAAAATGACCATGGAATGGTCAAAATGACCAGAACATGGCCAGAGTGACCAGGGCATGGCTGAAATGACCAGGGAATGGCCAGAGTGACCACAACATGGCCAAAGTGACCAGGGAATGGCTGGAGTGACCAGAACATGGCCAGAGTGACCAGGGCATGGCTGAAATTATCAGAACATGGCTGGAGTGACCACAACAAGGCCAGAATGACCAGGGAATGGCCAAAATGACCAGGGAATGGCTGAAATGACCAGGGAATGGCTGAAATGACCAGGCAATGGCCAGAGTGAGCACAACATGGCCAAAGTGACCATGGAATGGTCAAAATGACCAGGACATGGCCAGAGTGACCAGGGAATGGCTGGAGTGACCAGAACATGGTCAGAGTGACCAGGGCATGGCTGAAATTATCAGAACATGGCTGGAGTGACCAGGGAATGGCCAGAATGACCAGGGAATGGCCAAAATGACCAGGGAATGGCCAGAATGACCAGGGAATGGCCGGAGTGACCACAACAAGGCTGGAGTGACCATGGAACAGTCAAAATGACCAGAACATGGTCAGAGTGACCAGGGCATGGCTGAAATTATCAGAACATGGCTGGAGTGACCAGGGAATGGCCAGAATGACCAGGGAATGGCTGGAGTGACCACAACAAGGCTGGAGTGACCAGAACATGGCCAGAGTGACCACAACATGGCCAAAGTGACCATGGAACGGTCAAAATGACCAGGACATGGCCAGAGTGACCAGAGAGTGGCCGAAATAACCAGGGAATGGCCGAAATGATCAGAACATGGCCAGAGTGACCACAACAAGGCCGGAGTGACCAGAACATGGCCAGAGTGACCAGTGACCAGAGAAAGGGGATCAACCACCGGGATTTGGGGCCTGGGCACCCCCTTTCCCTGCGGGAACAGGGCCGGGATTTGCTCCAGAGGTGGAAAATTCGGTGCCCGGAGCCACGTCCGAGGTTTGGGAACTGTAAAAGGGCGCCTTTGAAGGTGGATCCGAAACTTGGAGGCGGCCGGGGGAGGAATTCCTGGGGGGGAGGAATTCCTGGAGGGAGGAAATTCAACAAACCGAGCGCCCTGGCTGAGAGCAGAAGCACTGGGAGGGTTCGGTGCCTCCCAAAATTTGGAGCTTTCCCGGGATGGGAGCGGCCCCGCGGCTCGGGCAGGGCATGGAAAAGGGCTGGGATGTGACACCTCTCCATGCCTGGCATGGCTTTTGGGCAGGAACGGCCCCGTTTGGTGCCTCATTTTTCTCCCCATTTCCACGCTCTGGGGAGCAGCTGGAAATCGGCAGGGAAAGGAAAAAATCCCATGGGATCTGTCCCCATGGATTTGGGGGGGTTTTGGAGCGCTTTTTAAAGGAATTAGCATCGAATTCCAGCAGCGCATCATTCCCAAACAGCGCCTCCTTCCCCTATTGATCCTGGGCCGTTTCCAGCTGGCAAACTCGAGGCTCCATCCCGAGTTTTTGTTTGAAACAGACTGAAATTCCTCCCTGGGTCCCCTTGATCCCGTTTTTCCTGGCTCCCACTCCAGCTACCTGCTGGATTTCGGGATCCAGGAGAGGCCGTGCCCTGGGATCATCCTGCTCCAGGAGCTCAGCAAGGAGCAACCCCTCGGTTTTGGGGATACCAGGAAAAGCCCCGCGGTGGGAAAAAAATCCATTTAAGGCGAAGTGGGGCAGTCCAGAGAGTGGGAATTTTGGGAAAAGCTCCGATTTTGGCGGCCAGCCCCGTGTGGAAGGGCAGGAGCAGCCCCTCCTGGGCGGCTGCCAGCCCCTGGCAGGGTCGGGATTGGGATTTCGAGGAGCCAGAGCAGCTCAGGTTTCCCAGCTGGATGCAGATGGAGAGAGGAGGATGGCGAGGAGGGAGGGAAGGGACCCCTGGACCCCACATCCCAGGGATTTTGGGATCGGGATGGCTGTGGGACGGCACTTCCCAGGACTGGGGGACTGCTGTGCCTCCCTGGGGACACCCGGACCCCACATCCCAGGGATTTTGGGATCGGGATGGCTGTGGGGGATCCATTCCCAGGACTGGGGGGCTGCTGTGTCCCCTGGGGACACCCGGACCCCACATCCCAGGGATTTTGGGATCGGGGTGGCTGTGGGGCTGCAATTCCCAGGATTGGAGAGCTGCTGTGCCCCCCCTGGACCCCACATCCCAGGGATTTTGGGATCGGGATGGCTGTGGGACGGCAATTCCCAGGACTGGGGGGCTGCTGTGCCTCCCTGGGGACACCCGGACCCCAGATCCCAGGGATTTTGGGATCGGGATGGCTGTGGGGGATCCATTCCCAGGATTGGAGGGCTGCTGTGTCCCCTGGGGACACCCGGACCCCACATCCCAGGGATTTTGGGATCGGGGTGGCTGTGGGGGATCCATTCCCAGGACTGGGGGGCTGCTGTGTCCCCTGGGGACACCCGGACCCCAGATCCCAGGGATTTTGGGATCGGGGTGGCTGTGGGAGGGCAATTCCCAGGACTGGGGGGCTGCTGTGTCCCCCGGGACCCCTCAGAGCTCTGAACACGCAACAGATCCCGGGTTCCTCTGAGCCCCTCGGGGACAAAAAAAAACCCCAAAAAGTCATTTTTGGGGCAGAAATGTCCCCTCTGAGCCTTGCTGGCCGCGTCCCCTCGGTGCGAACGCCCCTGGGCAGGGACACTCCGCTCACGCCACCCCTGCCTCACCCTCCAGGAGGATTTCAACTAAATCCCCTCACAGCTAGCACCGAACCGAGCCCTGCATCCCATTTTCCAGCTTCCAGCTGCCGGGGGGGAGCCGGGAAAATCGGGATGTGTGCGGAGGGGGGACACAGCTCGGGGGAGTCCCTCTGGGTCGGTGACAGGGGACGCGCACCCGGCTGGAAAACTCCATCCCGACCTCCCTCTCCTGGGAAAGCGAGGGCAGGGCTTTATTGCAGTGATTAATTAGCTTTGTTTTGAAACAAGGAGCAGCGGGAGGAGGAGGAGGAGGAATAGGAATTGTTGCCGAGCTCGCCAGAGCCGCGTGTGCGCCGAGCCCGCCGCGCTCTCGGCTGCCAGAGAAAGACGTGATTGTTGTCACCGTGCCTCGCTCGCAGCCCTCCCAGTGCTCCCAGCCCTCCCAGTGCTCCCAGCCCTCCGCCCCCCGTGCTCCCAGTAACAAAACCCCCGCGCCCCGGCCGGGCTCGCTCGAGGAGGAGGAGGTGGAGGAGGAGGAGGAGGAGGAGGAGGGAGAGAGAAGCCAGAGAGAAACTTGTGCTGGGGATTAGGAGAGGCAGGAGGAGGGAGAGGTGCGCACAGGTAAGCTCTGGGCAGGTGTTTTGTCCTCCCCTCAGGTTTTTCTCACCTCGCCTGAGCCTCCCCAGCCAGGACGCCACCGCGCTCCTGCCCTCTCCAGCCTCCCTCCCATCCCAAAAAACATCTCTTCTCCCTCTTTTCCCCCCCCCCTCTCCTCTCGGTTCTTCTGTCCTGCAGCGCTCCGGAGTCTTTGTTCTCTCCCTCTGCTCCGCTCGCAGCGGTTTCTCTCGGCGTGGGGCGGAGAACGGGGGGGATTTTGGGGGGCTCTGGGGTCACAGGGAAGTCCCGGGGCTGTGACAGCGCTGCGGCCGCTGCCAGGCGATTTTTGGGGAGGGGGGGGGACCCTTTGTGTGTCCCCCGCACCCCCAACCCCAGCGCGTTTGGCTCTGTAACCAAACTGGGAGGGGTCGAGGGGGCTGCAAAGCCCAAACTGGGGGGGTCGGGGGCCAGAACTGGGGGAGCCCCGGGGGCTGCACAGCCCCAGCCGTGCCCAGGGCAATCCCCAGCCTTGGGAAGCAGGAGGGAAAACAAGCAAGGAAAGGGAGAGGCCGGGAGGGGAATGGACCCCTCCGGAGCCAGGAATGTCACCTCCGGGAACATCGGGGCACCGTGTCCCGCCTGCGGCAGGGGCTGAGGAGCCGGACGGGGTCTGGGGGGGCTCTGGGGGGCTGCTCCCGTCTCCCCGTGCCGGACTGGGAACAGGGAATTTCGGAGAGGACCGAAGCGAGCAGCCCGACATCTCCAAGGCCGCTTCCAGCGGGCTGCTTTTCAGCCCAAAATGTAGCTGCTAAAGCCCTTCTTTCCTGCCCCGAGCATTCCCAGGGAATTCAATCCCACTTTTCCTGCCCGGAGCCAGCTCGGCTCCAGGTGGGAGGGGAGGTGCAGCCCCCTCCCAGCGCCCCCCCAGAGTGAGGGTCCCGTTCGGAGCGGGATCTTTGTCCCCGCTCCGCCAGGAGACGATGGGAGGAACAACCGGGAAATGACCGCCGAAATCCTGGGAAAAGGGGTTTTGTTGCTTGGAACAGGCTCATCCCAAAGCTGCCCTTCCCCGCCGGCTGGAGAGGTTCAGGGAAAAGCAGCTCCAAAAGGGAAACATGGGAATTCATCCCCCCGGCGCTGCGGCACGTGAGGGCTCGGGAACTTCCCTGGGATCCTGGAATCGATCCCGGGATCCTGGAATCGATCCTGGAATCCTGGGATCCTGCGATCCCGGCCCTGCCTCGTGGGGCCCCCGTGGGCATCCCAGAGCTGTCCCCCGGGAAGCGCAGCGCCCTTTCCCGGGCCAGCCAAAATTCGGGAATGCTGCGGCTGCTCCCGGGGGAATGAGGGATCAGCGCTTCCAGCCGGGACGAGATAAAAGCGCAGCCGTGGGAGGTTTCCTCTGCCCTTGGAAGAGGCTGGAGAGGAGGGAATGAGGCGTCGGAGCCGCTTCCCAGCCTGAGGGAAAAGCGGAGAGGGGCGAGGCCGCTGTTTGGGGTGGGAGCGGGGCGCGTGTGGGGTCCGGGCCGGCGGCGCTTTGGCAGCGGCTCCTGCCGGGATTCGCTTTTGTCCCGGTCCAGCCAGGACCCGATCCAGTGGGATCCGAGCCGGGAGCGGCGCTGGGAAGGGTCGGGACACGCAGGGAAGGGAGGAATCGCAGCGGGGACGGAGCTCTCCCGTGCCAGCGCCGCCTTCCCACGGGCGCCGCTGCGGGAGGAGGGAGCAGAGGACGGGATGAGCCTTTGGGAATGATCCCGGGGGCTGCGGGATCGCTCCTGACACCCGGGAACCCCGCGTTGGTGTCCTGGCTGAGCCCCGGCGGGTGTCACCCATCCCCGCATGGACACAGCGCCTTTCCCAGCGGGAATGCGGCGGGACCGAGTCCCGGCTCCAGCCCGGCTCCGCTGCTCGCTGGAAAAGGGCTGGAAAAGGGCTGGGAAAGGGCTGGGAAAGGGCTGGAAAAGGGCTGGGAGAGGCCGAGAACCGCGGGGTTGTTGCATCAGGGCTGCGCCTCCCAGGGGACCCCGGCGACGCCTGGGTGACAGCCCGGCTGCCCTCTCCCTTTTCCACGATTCCCAGCGCTCCAGAGCCGCTGGAAAACGAGCTCCGGTGTTGGGCCGGGCTCTTGCAGAGCCACGAGCGGTGCTGGATGCGAGGGAAGCCAAGGAAGGAGCTTTGCCGGATCCTCGCGGTTATTTTTATCTCGCTCTCCTTGTTCTCCTCCGACATTCCCCTTCCCAGGCCGGGAGGGGGCTTTTCCCCCACCAGGAATGACGGGAATTGGGGGGAAGGTGCGAGAGGAGCTAACAACGAGCTGGAAAGGGGCCCTGCTCCAGCCATCCCGGCTTTTCCTGCCTCTCCCAGAGTTTAAATTCCCTTTATCCCTCGGCGGGAGCAGATCTCGGGCAAACACCGGGATCCGGCTGCTCCCTGCTCCCCTCACTGCTGCAGGAGGCACCCGAGGGGCAGCGCAGGGACCTCCGATGGTGACAAATCCCCCGCCCTCGGTGGCCTTTGCGCGGCTCCTGCTCGCCCCGGGCTGGCGGCTTCTCCCTGCCCTTGGCGCCCATCCCGGGGCTGGCAGCCGGCGCTGCTGGGAGCTGGGGGTTACTGGGATGCAGGGAACAGAAACTATGTGGAAAGCAAACCCCTGTGGCATTCGGGGCTGGAATTTCCAGCTGTTGCATCGTTGGGGGGAGGGGGGCGGTGTTTAATTTTTCTTTTTGTCCATTGTAAAGGGGGATGGTTGAGGAAGCAGCTGCCTCCTTCTGGGAAAAACCCCGGGATCTGCTGGGTGCCTCGGCCTTGCAGCCAGGCCAAGCTCAGCGGCTCCGGGAGGTGTCAGGACTGGTTTTATCCATGAATTGAGCCTTTTTTCCACGCCAGGCCCTCGGTTTCCTGAATTCCTCCGTTGCTCCATGACTTAACTTTGTTCCAGTGGCTCGGATTCCTTGTGGGCAGCTGGAATCGGAGCTGTCCCGTCCGTCGGGAGCGAGGGCAAAGCTCGGGAGGGGAGGCTGGCAGGATCAGGGGGCTCCGGTGGCTGCTCCTGCAGGATCGGGGGGCGAGATTTGGGAATTTGGCTCCTGGAACTCACGCCAGCAAATCCAGCTGGATGGAGAACAGACTTCCAAATGTTCCAGGTCCGGGGAGAGCCGGCTTGGAACCTTCCAGCGACGCTTGTGGTGGCCTCGGGCTCGTTGCATCCCTGGTTTTTTTTTTTTTTTGGGAATGTCACCGGTTTCCTGCAGTTTGCTTGGAAGTGGGTCCTGCTTTCCCCAGGCAGGCTGGGATTCGGGATCAGAGAAGGGTGGTGGCAGTGCCAGGGGCTGGGACGGTCCCCATGGGGATGTGGGGTGGATAAAAGGGACTGCGTCTGCCTCCATCCGTGCTGACAAAATCCCACAGGATGCTGTCACTCTCCAGCCGGGATTCCTGGCTCTGGGGCTGTTCCTGCTCCGAGCCGAGCCCCAGAACATCTGGGATGTGAAATCCTCGTGTGGAGGGGACGGGGAAGGCTCAGGAGGCTCCAGGCTCCTGACATTGCTGGGTGGCCTGAGCGGATCCAGCACCTGGATCACAGCGTGTCCCGGCTGGAATATTGTGTCCTGGATGGAATTTTGTGTCCTGGATGGAATTTTGTGTCCTGGATGGAAGATCAGCTCCCAGCTGGAATATCATGTCCCAGCTGGAATATCATGTCCCAGCTGCTTCCTCCACTCCGGGCCAAACTCAGCCCTCACCACTCCCTCGGGAGTTTGTGGGGGTTAAAATCCAGGTCCTGGAGCAGAGGAAAAACCCCATGGGAAGCTCTGGGACCCATGGAAAGCTCTGGGACCCCACAGGGAGCTCTGGGACCCATGGGAAGCTCTGGGACCCATGGGAAGCTCTGAGACCCATGGGAAGCTCTGGGACCCCATGGGAAGCTCTGGGATTCCATGGGAATCTCTGGGACCCCGTGGAAATCTCTGGGACCCCATGGAAAGCTCTGGGACCCCATGGAAAGCTCTGGGACCCCATGGGAAGCTCTGGGACCCCACAGGAAGCTCTGGGATCCATGGGAAGATCTGGGACCCCATGGGAAGCTCTGGGACCCTGTGGGAAGCTCTGGGACCCCACAGAAAGCTCTGGGACCCCATGGATAGCTCTGGGACCCCACGGGAAGCTCTGGGACCCCATGGAAGCTCTGGGACCCCATGGGAAGCTCTGGGACCCCACGGGAAGCTCTGGGACCCCATGGGAAGCTCTGGGACCCCATGGATAGCTCTGGGACCCCACGGGAAGCTCTGGGACCCCATGGAAGCTCTGGGACCCCATGGGAAGCTCTGGGACTCCATGGAAAGCTCTGGGACCCCATGGAAAGCTCTGGGATCCCATGGGAAGTTCTGAGACCCCATGGAAAACTCTGGGACAACACAGAGTGAGATCCACGTGCTGTGGCTGGGAAAGGAGCGGGATTCTGACGGAACTGGATGCCGGAGGAACAGGAAGGGCACTGCACAAGCAGATCCCTGTCCCGGATTTTCCCATTCTCCGGACACCGAATCGGGAATGCGGGGATGGGACCGAGTCCATCCCCAACCGGGACCTGCCTCAGCTCTGCTGGGCTCGGGATCCGGCAGCTTGGGGCTCCTGTGGCTCCTTCCCTGCTCCTCCCTTCCCCCAGCGAGATGCCAGAGCCCTGATGGAAAGCAGCCGGCTCCGGAGGTTAACCAGAGCCAGATGGGAGCCGGGAGGAGCAGGCTGGGCCAGCAGTGGGGAGCGAGAACGGGATCTTTTCCTGGAGAAAATCCATTCCTTGGAGCCCCAGGAAAGCGTGGGATGGCTCCAAAGGGAGCCGGGGCTGGCAGAGGCGGCCCTGGGAGCGGGTGGCCCCTCCAGGGTGGGATGCAGGGGGTTGGTGTGGCCCCGTCCCTGCCGATCCTGGCTTGGGTGGGGGCTTTTCCCCCTCCAGGGATGACGGAAATTGGGGGTTCCAGGTGTGAGGAGAGCTGGAAATGGTCAGGAAAGGGAAAATGGGCAGCGAATCCCACTCTGCTGTGCTGGCTGGGAGAGCTGGAAGTGCCCGATTTCCCCCCAAAATCAGCACCAGCAGCTCCAGCACCACCAGAGGCTTCTCCCATCCCGGCAGCACTTTTCCCTTCCATTCTCCTTCTTCCTCTGGTTTTCCTCATTTTCCTCTGTCTCCGAGTTCCTTCCCACCCTCCCTCTGCCTTGCCCTGCATCCAGCTCGGCTCTGATCCCACCGGGAAAAGCCTGGAAAGCTCCCTGAGGTCCCCAGGAATCCCATCCCGATCCCAGCCTGCTCCAGCTGGGGAATGTGGGAGCATCCCAACACCTCCTGCACGGGGAGCTCCTCTGCTGGATCCCTCCATCCTCCGAGGCAGCAGCCGGAGAATTCCCAGAAAATCCAGCCAGGATGATCAGGGATGATCAAGGAGCTGCTGTTCCAGGCAGGAGCAGGGATGGGACAGGAGGATGAGGACCCGGAGAAGAGGGAGAAGTGACCAGGGGGTGATGTCCAGGAGAAACTCCCGGCTTGAGGCACACAGACCTCGCCTGACCCCTCCCAATCTCCCACTGCGTCTCTTCCCAAATAATCAGTGGGGCTGGATGGGTTCTGTGGGCAGAGCTGGGAGCTGTGGATCCAAACCCCTCCGGTGTTCCGACTTTGGAATGCCCTTTTCATCCCAGGGGCTGCTTTTCCTCCTGGGGCCACCCATCTCTCCTGCCCTGTTAACTCCTCCTGGATTCCCGATGTTTTTCCGTAGCCAGTTTCCTGTGGAATCGCTGATTTGTTGGCCCTAGTGAAGCCCAATCCCTCCAGGTGTCCGAAGGGCTGAGCCATCCTTTGGGAAGAGAGGATGGAAATGTTCTCTGGGAAGGGCCCAGGAAAAATGCGGGGTGGAAAAATGAAATAAAACCCCCCCAATTGAAACAAAAACAAAACATTCCCTATGGATAATGGTGAGGCAGAGAGGGGAACCCCATGGATAATGGTGAATAAGAGAGGATTCCACGGATAATGGTGAGCCAGAGGGATTCCATGGATAATGGTGAGGCAGGGAGAGGGATCTCAGGGATAATGACGAATGAGAGAGAGGGATCCCATGGATAACAGTGAAGGGGAGAGAGGAATTCCACGGATAAGAGAGGATTCCATGGATAATGATGAGCCAGGGGGATTCCATGGATAGTGGTGAGGCAGAGAGAGGATCTCATGGATAATGATGAGCAAGGGAGAGGAATTCCATGGATAACAATGAGGCAGAGGGATCCCATGGATAACGGTGAATAAGAGAGGATTCCATGGATAATGGTGAATAAGAGAGGATTCCATGGATGATGGTGAGGCAGAGAGAGGGATCTCAGGGATAATGATGAATGAGAGAGAGGGATCCCATGGATAATAGTGAAGGGGAGAGAGGAATTCCACAGATAAGAGAGGATTCCATGGATAACGATGAGCCAGGGGGATTCCATGGATAGTGGTGAGGCAGAGAGAGGATCCCATGGATAATGATGAGAAAGGGAGAGAAATTCCATAGATAACGATGAGAAAGGGAGAGGAATTCCATGGATAACGGTGAGCCAGGGGAATTCCATGGATGATGGTGAGGCAGAGAGAGGATCCCATGAATAACGATGAGAAAGGGAGAGGAATTCCATGGATAACGATGAGCCAGGGGGATTCCATGGATAACGATGAGCAAGGGAGAGGAATTCCATGGGTAACGGGATAGGGACCTCAGTGACTCCTGCCCTGGAGAGGGGCTGGATTTGAAGACAACTTCCAAAGGGAAGGAGAGCGGAAGGGAGGCGCCGAGGGGACAAACCCCTGCGCGCCAGCGGCCGGGAGGCGACGATTCCTCAACCAACCCCTTTCCCAACTCCCCACCTCTCCTTTCCTCCCTCCAGGAAAACTCCCGGACCATGAAGGTGTCCCTGGCGTTGCTTCTCCCCCTCGTGCTCGCGCTGGTGCCGGCGGCGAGCGGGCAGCGGCGCAAACCCCCCCGCAGACCCACCCGGCCTCCCGCGCCCTTCGAGGAGCCCGCGGAACCCACGGAGCTGCCGCCTCCCCTCCCTCCGGGCCCTCCGTCCGTGTTCCCGGACTGCCCTCGGGAATGCTACTGCCCTCCGGACTTCCCGTCGGCGCTGTACTGCGACAGCCGCAACCTGCGCACGGTGCCCGTGATCCCGCCCCGCATCCACTACCTGTACCTGCAGAACAACTTCATCGCCGACCTGCCCGAGGAGTCCTTCCGCAACGCCACCGGCCTCCGGTGGGTCAACCTGGACAACAACCGCATCCGCAAGGTGGACAGGAGGGTGCTGGAGAAGCTGGAAAACCTCGTCTTCCTCTACATGGAGAGGAACCAGCTGAAGGAGGTGCCCGCCTTCCTGCCGCCCAACCTGGAGCAGCTGCGGCTCAGCCGGAACCAGATCTCCAAGATCCCCGCCGGCGTCTTCAACAAGCTGGAGAACCTGGTGCTGCTGGACCTGCACCACAACAAGCTGAGCGACGGCGTCTTCAACAAGAACACCTTCAAGGGGCTCAAGAACCTCATGCAGCTCAACCTGGCGCACAACATCCTGAGGAAGATGCCCCCCGGCGTGCCCAGCGCCATCCACCAGCTCTTCCTGGACAGGAACAACATCGAGGACATCCCCAGCGATTATTTCAAGGAGTTTCCCAACCTGGCCTTCATCCGGCTCAACTACAACCAGATCTCGGATAAAGGGCTGCCCAAAGACTCCTTCAACCTCACCAACCTGCTGGTGCTGCACCTGGCCCACAACAAGCTCACCAACGTGCCCTTCATCAGCGCCAAGCTGGAGCACCTCTACCTGAACAACAACTCCATCGACAGTGAGTCCTGCCCCTTTCTTGGGGGGTCTCTGGGGTGGTTTTTTGGGGAGGAAAAGGTCGTTTCTCAGCCTGGAAAGGTCGTTTCTCACCCGGTGGGATGTGAGCCCTTCAAAGGGGGATGAGGTGGGAGCTACCAGGGTGGAGGGAGGGTCTGGGAGGAGCAGAGTGAAACCCCCCCCGGTGCTGCAGGGCTTTTCCTGGTTTTCTTTGGAGCCACCTGCCCTGGGAAGGGCTCTTTTTCCAGCAAAAATCAGGATATTTAAGAAGACTCTGGGCACGTAATTTAGGAGCAGATGCCAAACACTCGGCTTGGGATGGTGAGGAGAAATCCCGGCTCTGCTCCCGAGCGGAGCCGTGCGGGGAAGGAGCGCAGAGAATGAGGCTGCCATGGAGGGAGAGCAGCCAGGGCCATTCCAGGGAAATCCAGCTGCAATTCCATGGGAGAGGAGCCTGGGATGTGTGGAAGCAGAGCGAGCACAGAGGAGGAGACAGAATCCCACTGCATTCCCATTCAGATTTCCAGCGCCTAAAGGGGCTCCAGGAGAGCTGGAGAGGGATTTGGGATGAGGCCTGGAGGGACAGGACACAGGGAATGGCTTCCCACTGCCAGAGGGCAGGGATGGGTGGGATTTTGGGAAGGAATTCTGCTCTGGGAGAGAGGTGAGGGGCTGGGATGGAATTGCCAGAGGAGCTGTGGCTGCCCCTGGATCCCTGGGAGTGTCCAAGGCCGGGTTGGAGCACCCTGGGATGGTGGGAAGTGTCCCTGCCCATGGCAGGGGTGGCACTGGATGATCTTTGGGGTCCCTTCCAACCCAAACCATTCCAGGATTCCAGAATTCCAGGATTCCAGGATTCCAGGATTCCTGGTCTCCCCAGATGTTTCCCCTGTTAGAGCTCCAGGGCCCTGCTGCCACCACATCTGGCTCCAGCCCTCGTTAATGTGAATTTTAATCAAACACCACCAAATTTGAGCCGGGGGAGGACTTTGGGATGCAGGCAGTGACTCCTGCTGGATTCCCACATCCCCGGCACCCGGCTCCTGCCGGCGTTTCCTGCTGAGAGAAATCCCCCGCACGCCCTGGCCCAGCTTTTCCTCCCCAGTTTCCCCCAGTTTCCAGAAGGTTTCCATCCCTGGAGCCGGGTGCTGACATCAGAATCCCAGGGTTTATTTCCCATAACGCAGAATTCCCATAACACGTGGAATTCCAGAGGGGAGGAGCGAGCCGGGTGCTGATGTTATCTCCGGCGTGACAGGGCTGGAGCGGGATTCCTTGATGGGGTTTTTTTTTGGGAAGCTCGGGGCTGGCTCGGCAGGTTCCGGGAGCGGGATTGATGATCCCTTTCCTCCCCGGAACGCCACCGCATCGGGAGGAACGCGACCTACTTCTCTCCTGATCAAAAGCCAGATTTTTCCTCTGGCTGCAGCTTCAGGAGCAGGCTGGGATCGTCCCTTTTGGTAGGGAAAAAACCCCAATTTGGGATTCCACAACAGCGCGGGGGCGGGGGAGGATCCAGAATCCCTCTCCGCATTCCCTTTTCCCAAATCTGCATCCCGCCCTTCCCCTCCTCTCCACAGAAATCAACGGCACGCAGATCTGCCCCACCTCGCTGGTGTCCATCCAGGATTTCTCGCCCTCCGACCTGGACAGTGTCCCCCGGCTCCGCTACCTGCGGCTGGACGGGAACCTCCTGAAGCCCCCGATCCCGCTGGACCTGATGCTGTGTTTCCGCCTCCTGCAGTCCGTGGTGTTTTAGCCCGGCCCGGCCTCTCCCAGGCCCGGCTTTGCTCGGACATTTCCCCTCCACCCCGCACACCCCCGGCAGCCTCGGACACGCGGGACCCTCTCCCCTCCCTCTCCCCTCGCTCGCTCCCCGCCTCCATCCCTCTCTCCTCTCCCCTCATCCCCCAGGCTGAGCCCGGAGCCGCCTCCGCCTCTCCCGTTCTCATCCAGCGGAGTTCCAGGGGGTTTGGATTCGGTTCGGACGGAGCTGCCGGGCTCCGGGAGTGTCCCTGCTCCCTGAGGGCGATTCCCGGGGGTTTGGGGAGCGGGGATGGGCGGTGGCAGGCGGGTGGGATCCGTGGGAGCGGAGGGAGGGTGGATCCCGAGGATGGATCCGGAGGGTGGATTTGGGAATGAGGCCGTGGATCGTGGCCAGAGCGTCACCCCGGGGGATGGGGCCGCGCTCCGGCCACCCGCGTCCTTCTGCAGGGCTTTGGATCCGCGTTTTTCTGGAGGAGGATCAGGATCTGGATCCCTCCTGGAGCTGTGGGTTTGCCGGGATGGAGCAGGGAGCGCGTCCTGCCCCTGGATCCGGTGTGGGCCTTGGCAAGGCCGGCCCCTTCCCGGCTTCAAATCCCCCATCCCAGCCCTGATCCATGGGATCACAGCCCCAGCCCGGATCCGTGGGCTCACAGCCCCGATCCATGGGATCACAGCCCCATCCCAGCCCTGATCCATGGGAACACAGCCCCAGCCCGGATCCATGGGATCACAGCCCCATCCCAGCCCTGATCCATGGGAACACAGCCCCAGCCCTGATCCATGGGATCACAGCCCCATCCCAGCACCGATCCATGGGATCACAGCCCCAGCCCGGATCCATGGGATCACAGCCCCATCCCAGCCCTGATCCATGGGGTCACAGCCCCAGCCCGGATCCATGGGATCACAGCCCCATCCCAGCCCCTATCCATGGGATCACAGCCCCATCCCAACCCTGATCCATGGGATCACAGCCCCATCCCAGCCCTGATCCATGGGATCACAGCACCAATCCATGGGATCACAGCCCCATCCCAGCCCCAATCCATGGGATCACAGCCCCATTCCAGCACCGATCCATAGGGTCACAGCCCCATCCCAGCATCCTGCATCCTTCCCTGTAAAATCCTTGGATGCGGGGCCACATCCATGGGCTCACAGCCCCATCCCAAAATCCTGCATCGTCCCCTCTAAAATTCTTGGATGCGAGGCCGTATCCATGGGCTCCCAGCCCCATCCCAAAATCTTGCACCCTTCCCTGTAAAATCTGGGATCAAGGGCCAGATCCATGGGCTCACAGCCCCGTCCCAAAATCCTGCACATTTCCCTGTAAAATCTGGGATCAAGGCCACATCCATGGGCTCACAGCCCCATCCCCAGATCCTGCATCCTTCCCACTGAGCTCTGAGGATTCAGGGCCACATCCACGGCTCAGTTTCTCTCCGGAGCCAATCCCACATGACCAGGTTTTGCCTTTTTCTTTTTCTTTTTTTTTTTTTTTTTTTTTTAATTAGAAATAAAAGGAAGGGAGAAGAAAAGGGAAGAATTACCCTTTGGAAGAGTTATTTTTATCCCTTCTCTTCTCCATCCTCTCATGTATCGCTTCCCCCTGCGATAGCTGTACCTGCATTTATCGGGTGTCCGGGTTTAGGGGGGGATTATTCTCTTCTTTTCTTCCCGAGTCTCAGGATTTGGATTTAAAGGCCGAGCGTTAGAGGGAGGAAAAAAAGGAAAAAAGAAAAAAAAAAAAAGAATCAAAATCCAACTGCAACCAGCATGAAATAAACCAAAGAAAGCTCCTTTCAGCAGAGCTGACCCTTCCTGGGATGGCCACGGACGGGCACCATGTCCTTCTCCCTGGGAATGGCACAGGGATGCTCCTTCTTTTTCCATTCATTAAAACCTCGCGCTAATTAGGGAGGGTTTTTTTTTTTTTTCCTGATGATAAAAATCTCCTTTCTGGCTCTCCCTGCAGTTGGGTGGGACAGGATCCAGCCCTAAACCCGGATGGAACCCCCCTGGATGTATTTATATGATGTGTATATAGACTGGTAGAGTGTACAGATATTCCTAGAGCCACGTGCGCCTCCCGACCCGGCAACTTCATGGGATTTTTCACTCCCACTCCCCGCAGCAGTGGAAATAAAATCATTCACGAGGGACCCCGAGCCTCTCCCTGATCCATCCTCGCCTTCCTCAGGCGCTGCTGCATCCAGGAGCAAAAATTTCCTCGCCTGGGGGCAACTTCACCCAAAGTTTTGGGGTTTTGAGGGTGTTCGGGGTTTGCACTTGGCTGGAGTGATGCTGGATTTGGGGAGGAATTCTTGGCTGGGAGGGTGGGGAGGGGCTGGGCTGGAATTCCCGGAGAATCCGTGGCTGCCTCATCCCTGGAAGTGTCCAGGACCAGGTTGGAGCACCCTGGGATGATGGGAAGTGTCCCTGCCCATGGGATGGGATGGGATTTAAGGTCCCGTGACCCCAAACCGGGGTTTTGATGGCTTGGGCTCACAGCTCCGGTGCCACACCTGCTGCTGGCCAGGTTCACGCCCTAATGAGCATCCCTGCTAATTAGGAGAGCCTCATCTCCCCCGCAGCTCCCAGCGCCGTGAGCATCGCTGTCAGGCTGGCAGGAGGTGACACCGAAGGCGCGACAACCCCGAGCTGCCCCCGTGGCCCCGGGGGAAGCCCTACAAACCTCCCCGGGGTGATTTTCCCGGCGGGAGCAGCAGGGAGAATCCCCCAGGGGACGCACAGGGATTGGGGAATCCGCGGCCGGGGCTGGAGCCGCGCGTGTCCCCGCACGAGTGGGGTGGGCGGCGGCGGCCGCTGCTTCTGCCCGTTCCCCAATCCCGCTCCTGCCGCAGCGAATCCCGAGCGGAGAGGGAGGACGGCGGTGGGAGAAGGTGTGAGGATGTGGGATGAGGCGGGGGGAGGCTCCCCGGCAGGGTTTGTGCGCGTTTGTGGGGCGCGGAGCAGGCGCAGGCACCCAGCCGCCCCCCAAAATCCCGCTGCTGTTTCATAACCGGCGTGCGAATTCCCCGTTCCCAAAGGGTGTTTTCCCTCCCCGGGAAAATCGGATCCGTCTCCCACAAGGGAGATGAGCACCCCAAAGCTCCCTGAAAACCCTCGGTGCCCCTGTGGGATTGGGGTCGGGGCTGTGAGAGTGGGGAGCTGCTCCTGTGGGGTCGCGGGGAAGGCTGGGACCCCCTCGTTGGTGGGGCCGAGAGGGGTGGGGGCTCCTCAGCTGCTGTTCCCAGGGCTGGGAAAGGGGCTGGATCCCCCAGGAATTGGGAACAGGGGGAATTCTGGCTGCCATCAATCCCCTCCTTGCAGCCGGTGCCCCCCCCCCCGAGCCCCATTTGTGGGGGGCACCGACCCTTTGGGGTTTTCTGGGCACTCAGGGGGCTTTGGGGTGGTGCCAGGGGAGCAGGGACCCTTCAGGGGATGCTGAGGGGGGACGAGGGGAGGCTGCTCCCTGTGGGGACGAGGACAGGACATCATCGACTGGGCCAGGACAGAACAGCAAAGACCCCAAAAACCCCAATACCCTCGGGGACCCCTTCACCCTCTGGGACCCTTCATCCCCGGGGACTTCTTCATGCCCGGGTACCCCACTGCTCTGGGGATCCCGCTGTGATGGGGGAACCCACTACCCTCGGGGACCCCTTCGCCTTCAGGGACCCCTTTACCCCTCGGGGACCCTCCACCACCCCCCCACTGCCCTGGGGGACCCCACTGCTCTTGGAGACCCCTTCACCCCTAGGGGACTCTTCACCCCCAGAGTCTTCTTCACCCCCAGAGTCTTCTTCATCCCCGAGGACCCTTCACCCCCAGGGACCCCACTGCCCTTGGAGACCCCTTCACCCCTAGGGGACTCTTCACCCCCAGAAACTTCTTCACCCCGAGGACCCCACTGCCCCGTGGGACCCCTTCACCCCTCGGGAACGCTTCACCCTCCACTGCCCTTGAGGACCCCACTGCCCTTGGAGACCCTTCAGCCCCAGGGACTCTTCACCCCCAGGGACTTCTTCACCCCTGGGAACCCCACTGCACTCGGGGACCCTTCACCCTCGGGGACCCCACTGCCCCTGGGGACCCTGGGCCAGCCCAGCCTTTGCCATCCCAGCAGCCCCTCCCCCAGCTGCCACATCGCCTCCGTCACGGTGGCCACCGAGCCGCCTAATGAGGGGCTTAACGAAGCTTAGCGGCAGCTCCGTGCTGAGCGGGGGATGGAGGGGAGGGGGGGGGACACAAACGCCGTGGGCTGGGGGGCTGCGGATGCCCACGGGGGGCTGGGGGGCTGCGGGGGTGTCCGCGGCCGCCCCGCGAGCAGATGGGTGCTGTGGGTGGGTGGGTGGGTGGGTGCGTGGGGGGCGATGCGCCGGTGGCCACGGGAACGATTTCGCGGCCGTGGGTGGGCACGGAGCTGCCCGGGGGGGGGCTGCCGTGCCCACCCTGCCCCTCCCGGGGTGTCCCAGCACATCCCCCAGGAGGGTCGTGACCCCCCCGAGCTGTGTGGGGGCATCAAGGGGTCGCCCCTGCCCCCTCCCACCACCCCGGGGTGGGGCGTGGGGGGTGCGTCCCACCCACCCTAATGAGGGGAGCAGCACTGACCCCCCCCTGCAGCCACACCACCTCCCCCTCCCCCAAAAAAACCCCAAAACCACCCCAGAGTGTGAAGGTTTGGGGTGCTGAGCCCCCCCCCCGGGAGGGGAATTGGGGTGGGTGAGCTGAATGTCCCCATCCATGGGCTGTGCTGAGGGGGGGGGTCTTTGCAGCCCCCCCAAACCCTGGGCTGGGCTGACCACTGAGGTGACCACCCCTGGTGCTTTGGGGCATCCGCGGGGCTGGGCACGGCCGGGATTCCCTCTCTGGGGGCAGCACCTGGGGCAGGGATGGCGCTGGCTCTGTCCCACCCCCTGGCACCCGGGCGGGGGGCACCGCTCACCCCCCGGCCCCAGCCCGCCCCTCTCAGCCCCAGCTCGGGCTGCTGGAGCGGAGCCGCCTCCGGGGCAGGCCACAGAAAATCCCAGCGGGGCCCCGCGGGTTGGATTGGCCCCATCCCGCCCGACCCCCGAGAGCAGCCCCCCCCTCCTCCTCCTCCTCCTCCTCTCCGCGCGTTAAAAGCCCGGCAGCGCTTCCCCACCTCTTCCCCAGCCCCTGGAGCCGAGCGGGGCTCTGCACTCCCAGGAGGAGGAGGAGGAGGAGGAGGAGGAGGAGGAAGGACAGGGGGTACGTCCGTGCCCTCTTCCTTTGGCTCCTCCAGAGCCCCCCGAGGCTGGGGGGAGCTGGGAGGGTCTGGGGATGCTCAGCGCACTGGGAAAGGGAAAACAGCAGGAATTCGGGAGCAGCATCCTCAGGACGGGGTGGAAAAACCTCTGGGCGGGGTGGTGGATTTGGGACTTGGGATTTGGGTTGGGAGAGGCCGGAGGGGGCCGGGACCCTCCCCTTGCTCTGCCCTGGGTGTCCCACGGGGGTGCAGCCCCGAGGGAGGGAATTCTCCCGTGGGAATGGGCCCGGGAGGGTTTGGATGTGGCCCTGCCAGGATTTGGGGAGTCCCACACGGATCCTGCGGCCTCCGATCCCCGCCAAGGATGTCGGAAAAGCGGCATCCCGGGATTTAGAGCTGGATGTGGGAGCGGAGCTGGGGAGCAGCAGTTCCGGGGCTCCCGGGGGTTGTTGGGCCACTGGACCCGTTCCACCCATGGCCACCAGCGGGATCCCGACCCCCTCCCCACCTCCCGGCCCCCTCATCACCTCCCGGTCCCCTCATCACCTCCCGACCCCCTCATCACCTCCCGACCCCTCCCCATTTCCCGACTCCTTCATCACCTCCCGACCCCTCCCCACTTCCCAACCCCCTCCCCATCTCCCGACCCTTCCCCACTTTCTGACCCCCTCATCACCTCCCGACCCCTCCCCACTTCCCGACCCCCTCCCCACACCCACGGGGCCTCTCCTGCACAGCCGAGCGTGAAATGGGCTGAAAGAAAAGGGCCACCAAACGCCCCCGGGGGCTCCCCGTCCCCTCCCCACACCGGGGCCGGCTCAGCCACATCCCGGCCCCGCATCCCTTCCCTCGCTGACCATTCCAGGCCCCTGGGCAGGAGCAGGATGCGTGCCCTGGGCTGGCTGGGAGTGGCCAGCCTGTGCCTGGGGACGCTTTGGGCCATCCCAGCCCAGGAGAGGAGGAAGGCGGAGAAGCCCAAAGCTGACCTGACCCTCTACGAAAACCTGGATTTGGACAACTACGACCTGACCTTGGATAACTACGGCGAGATCCTGGACCTGAGCAACTACGAAGAGCTCTACGACTACGGAGACCTTGCCCCGAAGGTGAGGGGGAAGCAGGAGAACCCCTGGCATCATCCCGGGACAGGGATTTGGTGCCAGGGACGGATGTGGCACCGCAGGAGGAGCAGCCTTGGCACTGGAGGCCCTGGCAGCTCTCCAAGAGCTGGGAAAGGTTTTTTTTTACCCGAGCCAAATCTCTGCCAGCTCTTCGTGCCCCTGCCAGCGCTGGACGCGAGGATTCCTTCATCCCTCTGGGCCAGGAGGGACGGGGGGAGTTTTCCTGGAGAGCTCGGAGAGCTTTCCAAGAAGGAATTCATAACCCAAAATTAATAAGCCAAAATTAATAACCCCAAGCCCGGCCCGGTGCCAGCCACCCTCACAGCCAGGTTGTGTTTGCAGATCGAGGTTGGCACCTTGGCTCCTCGCCCCAAGGACCCCAAAAACCTCCCAGACCAGGGTGAAACCACGGCTGGAAGCCCAAAACTGCAGCCCCCGAGCCCTGCTGGCCCCGTCCCCGGGCAGGGTGAGTTGTGTTCCCTTGGGATTGCATCCCCATATCGAAGGGTGGAGTTTTTTAGGGGAAAAAAGAGGGAATTTTGTGCTGCCAGCGGCTCTTTGCAGGGTTTGGGGGTTGAGTCTGCTCACACGGCGAGGCAGGAGGGCTGCAGAGAGAGAGGAATTTCTGCGAAATCAAACGAACTCCAGCAAAGCAGCGACGCTTTAATGAGCGGAGGGACGGAGCAGCAATTAGATTAGTGACAATTAAAACCCTGGAGCGAGGCGTAAACATCTCGATTCCTTTCCCGTCGCTCCAGACCGGGACAAATTAAGTGGGAGGCGAAGGGAAATTGGTGCTGAGCTGCTTTGAAGTCCCCTCGAAGGGATGGGGACCCTCGGGGGAGAGCGGGGAGGAGCTGGGGGAGAGGAGGGAGGATCAGGGCTCGGTTTTACCCCTCCTGCCCCAGCTCTGGAGTTTTTTGGGGCAGCTGGGACAGATTTTTTTCTCGATGCAAACCCGTTTTTTTTGAGTTCTGTTTCCTGCGGTGGGAATAAGGGGGCCAGGAGAGCCCTGGGTGTAAAAAAAAAAAAAAAAAAAAAAAGCCGAATTTGGGAGAATTTAATCTGCAGGAGGGGTTTGATTCCCGGAGCAGCTCGTTGATCACCAGATCCTTCAGCGGGGAGGTTCTGACCCTTCCCTGGGCCGTGACGGGGCTGGGACGGCTCTGGGTGTCACAAATTCGGTGTTCCCACAGTGTGGGTGGGGTGGGCACTGCTCTCGCTGTTCTGGGGGTTATTTTGTGGGGTCGGGGAGTTATTTTATGGGGTCAGAGGGGTATTTTGTGGGGTCAGAGGGGGTATTTTGTGGGGTCAGGGGGCTCTGACAGCTCTGGGTGTCACAAATTCGGTGTCCCCATGGCAGGGTGGGCACCTCCCGCTCTTCTGGGCATATTTTATGGGATCAGGGGGGTATTTTATGGGGTCAGGGGCTGGGACAGCTCTGGGTGTCACAAATTCGGTGTTCCCAGAGTGTGGGTGGGGTGGGCACCTGCTCTCGCTGTTCTGGGGTATTTTATGGGGTCAGGGGAGTATTTTGTGGGGTCAGGGGGGTATTTTATGGAGTGGGGGCGGGGATTTTGTGGGGTCGGGGGCTGTGGCAGCTCTGGATGTCACAGATCCACATCCCCATGGCAGGGTGGGCACCTCCTGCTGTTCTGGGGTATTTTATGGGGTCGGGGGGATATTTTATGGGGTCGGGGGGTATTTTATGGGGTCGGGGGGATATTTTATGGGGTCAGGGGGGTATTTTGTGGGGTCGGGGGGTATTTTATGGGGCCGGAGGGATATTTTGTGGGGTCGGGGTGTATTTTATGGGGTCGGGGGGTATTTTGTGGGGTCGGGGGGGTATTTTATGGGGTCGGGGTGTATTTTATGGGGTCTGGCGGTTATTTTGTGGGGTCGGGGGTATTTTATGGGGTCGGGGGTATATTTTGTGGGACCGGGGGTGGTTTCCATGCCCCAGGGCCGGCTCTGCACCCCCAGGGCTGCCCAGCTGCCTGCTCTGCCTGTGCCTCGGCACCTCCGTGTACTGCGACGACGCCGAGCTGGAGCAGATCCCGGCGCTGCCCCCGGACACCGCGTACCTCTACGCCCGCTTCAACCGCATCGGGGCCGTGCGCGCCGCCGACTTCCGCGGGCTCGGTGCGTCCGGGGTCACCCTGAACCCAGAGAGAAAAGAAAAAAAACCCTGGCAGCAGCGTTAGAAAAATGAAATTTCCAATCGGAGTTTTATTGGAGGCTTCCCGGTGGCGATGGGCGCACCCCGAGTTGAGTTTCTAGGGTTTTGTGAGGTTCATTAATTAGGATTTTTTTAGCGGGGAGGTCTCATAAGGGGTTCGGTTGTCTCGCTCCTTGGGTCAGCCCCGCTTCTTATGAGCTCTTGGTGTGGGTCCCGTGCTTGGAATGAGGCTAAAGAATATTTAGGAATGTGTTTCGAGGGTCAGCTCATCCTCCCAAAATCGGAGAGAAAAGGTGCGAAAAGCCCGAGATTCAGTTAAGGAGCTCGATATTAGCAATCTACAGAGCCACGAATGCATAAAAAACCGCACAAAAAGCAAAAACCATCATCAGGGCAAGGGAAAAAAGCGAGAATTTGGAGCGGGGAATGAAGGGACTAAACCTCCTTGGCTTTTTCCCTCGTCACCTCCTCCCCTCAGAGAAGCTGCGGCGCATCGACCTGAGCAGCAATCGCATCTCGTGGGCGGACGCGGACGCGTTCCGGCTGCTGCCCAGGCTGCAGGAGCTGCTGCTGCCCGAGAACCGCCTGACGGCGCTGCCCGAGCTGCCCCGCAGCCTCGTCCGCCTGGACGCCCGCCTCAACCGCATCCCCAGCGCCGGGCTGCGCCCCGAGGCTTTCCGGGTGCGGCCCCGGGGGCAGCGGGAGTGGGGTTGGACAGGGGCAGGGGTGGGGAGGAGGGGTGGGAGAAAGGGGGTCAGCTCTAGGGGGGTCATTTCTAGGGGGGGTCATCTCTAGGGGTCATCTCTAGGGGGGTCGTTTCTAGGGGGGTCATTTTTAGGGGGTCATTTCTAGGGGGGTCATTTTTAGGGGGGTCAACTCTAGGGGTCATCTCTAGGGGGGTTCATCTCTAGGGGGTCATTTCTAAGGCGTCATTTCTAGGGGAGTCATTTCTAGGGGGATTCATGTCTAGGGGTCATCTCTAGGGGGGTCATGTCTGGGGAGGGTCATCTCTAGGGGTCATCTTTACAGAGGGTCATCTCTAAGGGTCATCTCTGGGGGGGGTTCATCTCTAGGGGGGTCATTTCTAGGGGGGTCATTTCTAGGGGGGTCATCTCTAGGGGTCATCTCTAGGGGGTCATTTCTAGGGGGGTCATTTCTAGGGGGGGGGTCATCTCTAGGGGTCATCTCTAGGGGGTCATTTCTAGGGGGGGTCATCTCTAGGGGTCATCTCTAGGGGGTCATTTCTAGGGGTGTCATCTCCAGGGGGGTCATTTCTAGGGGGGGTCAACTCTAGGGGGGTCACGTCTAGGGGAATTCATGTTTTGGGGGATCATCTCTAGGGGAATTCATGTCTAGGAGGGTCATGTCTAAGGGGATTAATCTCTAGGGGTCATCTCTAGGGGGATTCATCTCTAGGAGGGTCATCTCCAGGGGGGGTCATCTCTGGGAGAATTCATCTCTAGGGGGGTCATTTCTAGGGGGGTCATTTTTAGGGGGGTCAACTCTCAGGGGGTGGTCTTTAGGGGGTTCATCTCTAGGGATCATCTCTAGGGGTCATCTCTAGGGGGGTCATGCCTAGGGAGTTCATGTCTGGGGAGGGTCATCTCTTGGGGGCATCATCTCTAGGGTGGTCGTGTCTAGAGGAGTAATTTCTAGGGGGGTCAAGTCTAAGGGGGTCGTCTTTAGGGGGTTCATCTCTAGGAGTTCATCTCTAGGGGGGTCATCTCCAGGGGGGTCAACTCTAGAGGGATTCATGTCTAGGGGGTTCATGTCTAGGGGGTTCATGTCTAGGGGGGTCATCTTTAAGGAGCGTCATCTCTAGGGGTCGTCTCTAGGGGGGGGGTCAACTCTAGGGGGGTCGTCTTTAGGGGGTTCATCTCTAGGGATCATCTCTAGGAGTTCATCTCTAGGGGTCATCTCTGGGGGTCATCTCTAGGGGGATTCATGTCTAGGGGGGTCATTTCTAGAGGTCATCTTTAGGGAGGGTCATCTCTAGGGGGGTCATCTCTCGGGGTCATGTCTAGGGGGATTCATCTCTAGGGGGGTCATTTCTAGGGGGATTAATCTCTAGGGGTCATCTTTAGGGGAATTCATGTCTGGGTGGGTCAACTCTAGGGGGTTCATGTCTAGGAAGGTTCATCTTTAGGGGGTTCATCTCTAAGATTCAGCTCTATTTGGGTTCATTTCTAGGGGGGACATCTCTGTTGGGGTTCATCTCTCAGGGATTCTTCTCTAGGGGTGTTCATCTTTATGGGGTTTAATCTCCAGGGGGGTTCATCTCTAGGGGGGTTTTATTTCTAGGGGGTTTCACCTCTAGGGGATTTCATCTCTAGAATTCATTTCTAGGGGATTTCATCTCTAGAATTCATCTCTAGGGGGGTTTCATCTCTGTTGGGGTTCATGTCTAGGAGGGTTCATTTCTAGGGGGTTTCATTCCTAGGGCATTTCATCTCTAGGGGGTTTCATCTCTAGGATTCATCTCTAGGATTTATCTCTAGGGGGGTTTCATCTCTGTTGGGGCTCATCTCTAGGGGGGTTCATCTCTATTGGGGTTCATCTCTTGTGGGGTTTCATCTCTGTTGGGGTTCACCTGTCCCTCCCTGCCCGCAGGACCTGCAGCAGCTGCAGTTCCTGCACCTCTCCGATAACCAGCTGGATTTCATCCCGGTGCCCCTTCCCCAGAGCCTGCGCTCGCTGCACCTCCAGGTGGGGCGGGGTTTGCCTGGACCTGAGCCTAGCAGAGCCCTCCTCATCCTCCTCATCCTCCTCATCCTCCTGGTCCTGGCCCTGGTCCTCCTTATCCTGGTCCTGGTCCTCCTTATCCTGGTCCTGGTCTTGCTTATCCTGGTCCTGGTCTTGCTTATCCTGGTCCTGGTCCTCCTTATCCTGGTCCTCCTTATCTTGGTCCTGGTCCTGGCCCTGGCCCTGGTCCTCCTTATCCTGGTCCTGGTCTTCCTTATCCTGGTCCTGGTCCTGCTTATCCTGGCCCTGGTCCTGGTCTTTATACTGGTCCTGCTTATCCTGGTCCTGGTCCTGGTCCTGATCCTGATCCTGGTCCTCCTTGTCCTCCTCCTCATCCCTCTCATTCAGATTTGTCCCTTTCCCTGCACCTCCAGGTGGGATGAGGTTTACCTGAGCTGAGCACATCCCACCTGCTCCTCCTGCTGCTGCTCCTCCTCCTCCTCCCTCTGACTCTCTCCTCTCCCGCCCTTCCCAGAACAACAACATCCAGACGATGCACGAGGACACGTTCTGTGACAGCCAGGACCAGGGGCAGATCCGTCGGGAGCTCGAGGACGTCCGCCTGGACGGGAACCCCATCAACCTCAGCCTCTTCCCCAACGCCTTCTTCTGCCTGCCCCGCCTGCCCACGGGCCGCTTCTCCTGAGCCCCCGGGGCTGGGAAAGGCGGGCACGGCATTCCCGGATCCCGTCCCGGCCCCTGCTGCTCCATGGAAAGCGTGGTTAGGGTGGAGGTGCTTCACCCCGGTGTGAGCTCGGTGCTGGGGCAAAGGCAGCAGGGAGTGATGAAATAATAATAAAATGAAGGTTTTTTAATGCATTCAAAGTTTTGCTGTCGACAGCTAGAGCAGCGGGGAGCCTCAGCCCCAGCCCCAACCCCAGCAGCTCCTTCTGGAATTCCCAAAAGTGGGATTTCCCAAAGATGGGATTTCCTGGTGTCCCGTTTCTTCTTCCATTCCGACCCAGAGCCTCTGGAAGATCCTGAGATCCCACTGAGGGTGTCCCAGACACGGATCAGGAGCTGCATTGCTCCAGGGAGGGGCTGCTTTGGCCACCTCGGGTGTCCCTCAGGTCCAGGTGTGACATCTGGGCACATCTGGATTGTCCCCCTGTGCTCCCAAAGAGGCTAAAACGGGAAATCCCAGCACAAGGCAACTGGAATCTTCCATCCCCTCATCCCAGACCCTCTGCGTTCCCGGGAATTGGGACTGGGAGCTGTCCTGGTGTAAGCTGGGATCTCCAGCTGGATTTGGGAGGGCATCCCTGGCTTTGGAACTGCAGAGGAAACCTGAAGATCCTCGAGCCCAACAGCCCTGCCAGGAGCAGCAGGAAAATCCCTGGGATGGAGTTAAAATCTCCGGGATCATCCCGGCTTCCAGCAGCCAGGCAGAGCTGCCCAGTGGTGTGGGATATTTTCGATGCGATGTATTCATCCCTTATATTTTTATCCCCATGTAACGAACACCGTGAGGGGGATGACACATCCCCGGAGAATCCAGAGCCCTGAACTGAAACCACGGAGCTCAGCCCACATCCTCGGAGCCCGGGGAGGCATCCGAAGGCGGCTGGAGAAAACTTGGGAAGAGGATCCAGCTCCTCATCCGTGGGGACCCGGAGCCCGCGGCGCTGGCACAGCACGGAGAGGAGCGTGGGCATCTCCTCTCGCCCCTTTTCCATGCAAAACCCAGCTCGGGCATGGATTGTTGACCCAAAATCCTTGGGAAATGGGAATTTGGAGCTGGTTCATCCAAAATTCCAGGATTTCTTGCCCCCTTGAGCCAGCTCTGCCTGTGGATCCGCTGCCCCCAAATCCTCCTCCATCCCCACCCACCCTTCCAACGCCTTCCCAGCAGCTTTTATCCCTCTGATCCCATGGGATGAAGCCCCCTTCCCAAATCCAGCCCCATCTCAGCCCCTCCAGAGCTCTGGAAAAAGTGGGACCCCCCTGCCCCATCCTATTCCCTCCTTCCCGGGGGTGAGGGGACCCCAAAGCCACCCAAGGCCCCTAAATCTCAGCTCTCTTCCAACAAATTCCCCTCAGAGCCCCTCTCTGCTCTTGGAAAAGTTGGGATTTCTGCGAATCGGGCTCCAGCAGGATGGAATTGGGATGGAATTGGGACGGAATTGGGATGGAATTGGGATGGAATTGGGATGGAATTGGGATGGAATTTCCCAACCGGGTCCTTCGCCTTCGTCCCACTAGAGGGCAAAGGCAGAGCGTTGGGAATGCCGGACCTTCCCTCCGGACCTCGCTCTGCCTCTTCCCTCCCTCCTGGGCCGCCTTTGGGTGTCCCGGGAATGCCCGCCGGGATTGGGAGCAGGCCAGGAATTATCGGGGAAAGGGCTCAGAGGAGCTGCAGGAGGCTGGGCTGCGGCAGGAGGGCGAGGGCAGGGCAGGGAAAGCTCCGGGGGCTCCCGGATTGGCAGAAATCCCAATTTTTCCAAGAGCAGGGAGGGGCTCTGGGGGGGCTTTGCTGGGCCCGAGTTGAGACCGAGGGCGGGCGTCTTGCCTTGGGGTGGCTTTTGTGTCCCTGTCTCCCGCAGGGAGGATGGGGCAGGAGGGACCTTGGAGAAACCCTTGGAAGGGCCGAGCTGGGGCTGATTTGGGAGCTCGGGTATTGATTATTGGGGCATTTATCGATCGCGCCCTCGTGTCCTGGCTGGGAACGGCCACCCCCTTCCTGCCGCTGCTCCCTCCTTGGGCAGGGAATTCTCGAGCACCGGGATCCTGTCCTGGAGCAGCCAGGAGGGCACAGAGCGCTCCGCGGGGCTGGCACCGGGTTTGGCATTGGGGCTGGCACCGGGGCTGGCACCGGGGCTCTGCATCCCTGTCCTCGCCTCTCTCCCTCCTCCCTCGCCCCGGGAGCATCTCCGTGTGTAATTCCTGGCCTTCCCTCCCTCTGTTCCCTGCTCGCTGCGCCGCTCAAGGTCACCTTCCCCCGGCGGGGCTGGATTGGCACGGATCGATCGCTCGCAGCGCTCCCGAGCCCCCGCCAGCTCCGCAGCGTGAGCTGCTCCATCTGGGCCCCCTCCTCCTCCTCCTCCTCCTCCTCCTCCTCCATCCCTCCCTCCCCCCGCCGCTCCCAGCCCCGGCCGTGCCTCGGGAAGCGTCACAGAAACACCCCCGGGGAATTTTCCGCATTTCCCGAGCCCTGGGGAGCGGGAGCCGCTCCCTCTCTGGCTCCTGGCGGGGATGGAAGCAGCACGGCCCGACCCTTGCGGGGGGTTAGGAGGGGCTGGGACAGCGTGTGACATTCCCGAGGGAATCTGTGAGATCCATGGGGGAATCTGTGAGATCCATGGGGGAATCTGTGGGACATCCCTGGAGGAGTCTGGGACATCCCCGGGGGAATCTGTGGGACATCCATGGGGGAATCTGTGACATTCCCGAGGGATTCTGTGTAACATCCCCAGGGGAATTCTGTGTGAAATCTCTGGGAAATTTTGTGTGACATCCCCGGGGGACTCGGTGACATCCCTGGGGGGCTCGGTGTGATATCCCTGGGGGAATCAGTGACATCCATGGGGGAATCAGTGAGATCCTCGGGGGAATCTGTGACATTCCCTGGGGGAACTTTGTGTGACGTCCATGGGGGTCTTGGTGTGACATCCATGGGGGAATCTGTGGGACATCCATGGGGAACTTTGTGTGACATCCATGGGGAACTTCGTGTGACGTCCATGGGGAACTTCGTGTGACATCCCTGGGGGAATCTGTGATATTCTCAGGGGAATCTGTGACATCCCTGGGGGAATCTATGTGACATTCCCGGGGGAATCTGTGACATTCCCGAGGGACTCGGTGTGACACCCATGGGGGAATCTGTGTGACATTCCCGAGGGATTCTGTGTGACATCCCTGGAGGATTCCGTGTGACATCCCCGAGGGTCTCTGTCTGTGCCCAGGAGTTCCCACTCCAACTCCACATTCCCGGTGGGAAATGAGCTCCTCCGCTGCTCCTCACCCCAATTTCTCCTCGCTTTTCCCCCCACCAGGAGCAGCCGGGTGTCCCTCGGCCCCCGCCCGGGGACGGAGCCGTTCCCTGGGGTCCTCAGCCGGGGCAGGGTCAGGGATGTGAAACGGGAATCCGGGAAAGGGGACGGAGGTTTTCAGCCTCCCTGAGCCCTGGAAAAGCTGGGAAAATCCCACAGGGATCCCACAGGTCTGGGCACAGCCTTGGCCTGGGGCAGGCACCGGTGGCTTTGTCTCTCTCCCGGCTCCACGGCAGGATGGAAAAAGGCAGGAATGGGGATGCTGGCAGCTCCCGGGCTGCTCCCGGCTGGAATTCACCTCTGCTGGGGAGGGAATGCTGGGACCCGGCTCTCCGGGGGAGATAACGGGGATATTTATGGCCCTGACCCCACTCCGGGCCCCGCTGGGTGCCACCGGCTGCTCCCGCTGCTGCCAGCGGGGACAATTCCCTGTGTCCCACTCCCTGCCCCCATTCCCGACAGCAGGACTGGGATCAGGCTCCCCCAGAATGACCAAAACCTCATTTTCCTGCCCCAATCCCACTGAGCTCCTTTGGGGTCGCTGCTGGAGTCACCAACAGCAGCCCCACTCCAGGGAGAGCCGTGGGGCTGCTCCAATCCCAAAACTTTTCCCTTTTTTTTTTTTTTTCCCAGAGGATCCCAGAGCTGGGATTGATTAGGGGGGAGCTGAGGATGAAAGAGCTGCCAGTGAATTATCCCCGGGGTGAGGACAGCTCTGGGGTCCCTGCAGGGAAACCCGGGAATGGGAATGGGGATGGGGATGGGGATGGGGATGGGGATGGGGATGGGGATGGGAATGGGAAAGGGAAAGGGAAAGGGAAAGGGAAAGGGAAAGGGAAAGGGAATGGGAGAGAATGGGAACGAGAAGGAGAACGGGAATGGGAATGGGAATGAGAACGAGAATGGGAATGGGAATGGGAACGGAAATGGGAATGGGAATGGGAATGGGAATGGGAACGGGAATGGGAACAGGAACGGGAATGGGAATGGGAATGGGAATGGGAACGGAATGGGAATGGGAATGGGAGTGGGAATGGGAACGGGAACGGGAATGGGAACGGGAATGGGAACAGGAACGGGAATGGGAATGGGAATGGGAATGGGAATGGGAACGGAATGGGAATGGGGAGTGGGAATGGGAATGGGAATGGAATGGGAATGGGAATGGAATGGGAATGGGAACGGAAGTGGGAATGGGAACGAGAACAGGAATGGAATGGGAATGGGTATGGGAATGGAATGGGAATGGGAATGGGAATGGGAATGGGAACGGGAACGGGAATGGGAATGGGAATGGGAATGGGAATGGGAAAGGGAATGGGAGAGAATGGGCATGGGAACGGGAATGGGAATGAGAATGGAATGGGAATGGGAATGGGAGTGGGAATGGGAACGAGAACAGGAATGGAATGGGAAAATGGGAATGGGAAATGGGAATGGGAACAGGAGCAGGGCACAGCCTGAGCTTTTCTTCTCCCCATTTTCCCCTTCACCACTGGGAAAAAAAAAATATGAAATCAGGGAGGAGAGAAAAACGCAGCAAAACGCAGCAAACACATTCCTTGGTTTGCTTTTTTTTTTTTTTCACATCCCCCTCCCCCTCGAATTGTGTAAAAATAATCCGTAGAAAATTCACATTTCTCCCTGCTCAGCCCCTTCCCTGCAGCATTCCCAAGGGCTTGGGGGTTCCTGCAGCATCCCGGGGTTTTCCTGGCTTTTTCCCAGAGCGGGATCCCGTGCCCTGAGCGGCTCCGGGTGGGAGATGAGACCGAGACACTGCTATTTTTAGCAGCTATTTTAGGTCCTGTCAACAGGAGCCCTGACGCCTGGGAAAGGCTCCGGGATGGGAAACGCGTTTTCCCGGGAAGGGGGGCCCTGGATGAACCCGATTCCTGCTCAGGGAGCAGCTGCGAGGGGGCTGGGGTTGGGGGAAGGGGGTTCAGGGGTGCTGGGACGGGATGGAGGATTCCCATGGAGCGGGATTTGGTGGCCCTGTGGCCACCAGGAGTGGCAGCGTCACCTCCTCAGGGCGGGTGACAGCCCAAAAATATTGGGCTGTCAATATTTCTCAAAAATAGGGAATCTTTTCCCACCCTGCTGCTGCTCCCAGCCTGAGGCGCTCCTGGATCCTGCCCCGGGGCGTCCTGGAACAGGGAAAATTCTCCCCAGCGCCATTCCCAAGGGGAAAAATCCCCCATCTGATCATGGAGAAATGATGAAAATGGGGAAAAAAATCCATCGGGAAGGGAGCAGATCCCAATGGGCACGAGTCTCCCCCTCGCTGGGAATTCAGCGTTCCCCCGTTTTTGTTGTCAGATTTTTTTTTTTTAATTTTTTTTATTTAATTAACCTAAATCCGAGCTCTTCCAAGCGGGATTTGGGGTGGTTTGGGGGGGAATGCTCGGCTCGGGAGGGGTTTGGAGCTCCGAGGATCCGAACGGGAGGAGGGGAGCTCTGATTGATGGGAATCTTTTAAAATAACCACGCCGAGCCTGGATCTCCCCTTTCCGTAGGATGTGGAAAAAACCTGGAGAGGGGGAAGGAGCGAAACAGCTCCGAGCGAGCCGAGTGCAAGGACCGCTAATTTATGATCCGAGAAATTGCCCGAGTTGGAAGATTCCAGGGGGAAGGACCTGGAATTGGGCTCAGGAGAAATCTGGTTTCTCCAGGGCTCGGGAAAAGGCTTCCCCGAGGGGAAAATTGTGGGAACGCTTAAGCCCAAATTGCCGCTCCAGGAATTATTCCCGCCTGCCTCTCCCTGCCCTGGCGTTCCCAGCTGCATGGGGCGGTTTGGCCCTGCCCTGGGGATGCGATTCCCGGCCAGGATTTGGGGTCACCGCCGGCCCCAGGAGTTCCCCTTTTGCTGGGGTTTTTTTGGGGGAAAATGTTCATTTCTGCACCCGGAGCGGGGTGGGGGATTTGGATTCCCGCATGCCAGAGGATGCCCCTGGCTCAGGGGGCAGCGGAGACCCTCGGGATATGGATTTTCCAGCCAGTGGCGAGTTGGGGACGCGGCGTGGCCACCGCTGTAGCTGTGCCCGGGGGCTCGGGGTGGTGGCCATGAGGTACAGGGTGGTGGCCATGAGGTATCAGAGTGGTGGCCATGAGGTATCAGAGTGGTGGCCATGAGGTATTGGGGGGGTGGCCATGAGGTATCAGAGTGGTGGCCATGAGGTATCAGGGTGGTGGCCATGAGGTACCGGGGTGGTGGCCATGAGGTACCGGGTGGTGGCCATGAGGTATCGGGTGGTGGCCATGAGGTACCGGGTGGTGGCCATGAGGTATCGGGGGGTGGCCATGAGGTACTGGGTGGTGGCCATGAGGTATCGAGTGGTGGCCATGAGGTATCATGTGGTGGCCATGAGGTACCGGGTGGTGGCCACGAGGTACCAGGGTAGTGGCCATGAGGTATCAGGGTGGTGGCCATGAGGTATCGGGGTGGTGGCCATGAGGTACCGGGGTGGTGGCCATGAGGTACCGGGGTGGTGGCCATGAGGTATTGGGGTGGTGGCCACGAGGTACCATGTGGTGGCCACGAGGTACCATGTGGTGGCCACGAGGTACCATGTGGTGGCCATGAGGTATCGGGTGGTGGCCATGAGGTATCAGAGTGGTGGCCATGAGGTATCAGAGTGGTGGCCATGAGGTACCGGGGTGGTGGCCATGAGGTATCGGGTGGTGGCCACGAGGTATTGGGTAGTGGCCGTGAGGTACCGGGGGTTTTTATCGCTCGGCTAAGCGGCCCCAGGAGCCGGGCGGGCACAGCGGGCTCTGCTCCTTCCCCGGGTGGCAAGCGGGTGGCAAGTGAGTGGCACACTGGCGGCGAGCAGGTGGCAAACAGGTGGCAAAGGGGGTGACAAAGGGGGTGGCAAACGGGTGACAAAGAGAGTGACAAGCTAGCAGAAAGGAGGTGGCAAGTGGGTGACAAGGAGGTGGCACACAGGTGGCAAGTGGGTGACAAAGGGGGTGGCAAGCGGGTGGCAAACGAGTGGCACGCAGGTGGCAAGTGGGTGGCAAAGGGGGTGAAAAGTGGGTGACAAAGCCGGTGGCAAGCGGCTGGCAAGTGGGTGGCAAGCGGGTGACAAAGGGGGTGGCAAGCGGGTGGCAAGTGGGTGGTAAAGGGGGTGGCAAGCAGGTGGCAAGTGGGTGACAAGGAGGGTGGCAAGCGGGTGGCAAGCAGGCGGCAAAGGGGGTGGCGAGCGGGTGAAAAGCGGGTGGCAAGTGGGTGAAAAGAGGGTGACAAAGGGGGTGAAAAACGGGTGGCAAGGTCGTGACAAGGAGGTGGCAAGTGGGTGGCAAGCGGGTGAAAAGTGGGTGGCAATGGGGTGGCAAAAGGGGCGGAAAGCGGGTGAAAAGCAGGTGAAAAGCGGGTGGCAAGCGGGTGGCAAGCAGGTGGCAAAGGGGGTGGCAAGTGGGTCACAAAGGGGGTGAAAAGTGGGGGGCAAGGTCGTGACAAGGAGGTGGCAAGCGGGTGGCAAGCGGGTGACAAAGGGGGTGAAAAGTGGGGGGCAAGTGAGTGGCAAGGAGGTGACAAAGGGGGTGACAAAGCAGGTGGCAAGCGGGTGAAAAGTGGGTGGCAAGGAGGTGGCAAGTGGGTGGCAAGGAGGTGGCAAGTGGGTGGCAAGTGGGTGACAAAGGGGGTGGCACACAGGTGGCAAGTGGGTGGCAAGTGCCAGCCAAGCCCGGGACGAGCCCCGCACCCCAAGGGGCCGCCGGGGAAGCGCCTCTGGGTCCCTCCCGTGAGGGGCAGGGCCCCGTCACCCCCCCAGAGGTGGCAGCGGCGGGAGGGGTTTGGGGAAGGGGCGGAGGAGTGGGTTTGGTGTGAGGGGGGGACAGGTTTTCCCTCCTGGGAATAGATTATTCTGATAATTCTGATTGTTCTGTTAATTCTGATTGTTCTGATAATTCTGTTTATTCCGATAATTCTGTTTATTTGGGTGGATTCATTTGGCATTTCGGCTGCCCGCAGCGATTCCCGGGGGGCGCTGCCTTTGCCACGGGCGGATTTTGGGAAGGGCTCCAGGAATGAAGGGAATTTCCCACCGAACCCGGGTCTCACTCCCGCCGTTATCCCTGAGATCGAAGCCCCTTTTTTCCTCCTCCTCCTGCCCCGAAATTCCATCAGGAGCCGGCTCTGAGCCGACCTCAGAAATCCACCTGAAACACGGAGAAATCGACCTAAAACACAGAGAAATCGACCTAAAACACGGAGAAATCCACCTAAAACACGGAGAACTCCACCTAAAACACGGAGAAATCCACCTAAAACACGGAGAAATCCACCTAAACCACGGAGAAATTGACCTAAAACACGGAGAAATTGACTTAAAACACAGAGAAATCGACTTAAAACACGGAGAAATCCACCTAAAACACGGAGAACTCCACCTAAAACACGGAGAAATCCACCTAAAACAAGGAGAAATCCACCTAAAACACGGAGAAATCCACCTAAAACACGGAGAAATTGACCTAAAACACGGAGAAATTGACCTAAAACACGGAGAAATTGACTTAAAACACAGAGAAATCGACTTAAAACACAGAGAAATCCACCTAAAACATGGAGAAATCCACCTAAAACACAGAGAAATCCACTTAAAACACGGAGAAATCCACCTAAAACATAGATAAATCGACTTAAAACACCCAGAAATCGACTTAAAACACCCAGAAATCGACTTAAAACACGGAGAAATCCACCTAAAACATGGAGAAATCCACCTAAACCACAGAGAAATGACTTAAAACACAGATAAATTGACTTAAAACACAGCTAAATCCAGGTGCAGGAGCTGCACATTCCCGGCCCTTCCCGCGCTGCCGGCGCCCATCGGGAATTCAGCGGGCATCGATCGGCCCGGGGATCAATAACCCATGAAATTCGGCCTCTCGTGCTCCCCTCGCTGCCACCCCCGATGTCCCCCCCGGATGGGGCAGGGGTGACCCCTGGGAGCATCCCACATCCCTGATTGAATCCCTGCGGTGCCCAGATCAATAAAAAAATCCAGGAATCGGGATAAAAACCCCATTAGCGGGGGATAAACGTAGGGACAGAGAGGCCACGGATCTGCTTCGATCTCATCCCTGCCCCCGGCTTTGGAAAACCCGGCTTTGAATCCTGAATTAACTGGGATTTGGGAATGGGCTGGATGCTGGTTCCGCATGGGAGAGGCGTTGGGATTGATGGGAATTGGTTATTTTCTTCTTTATGGGAGAAAACGTGAAAATCGGGATGAGGAGGAGGAGGAGGAGGAGGAGGAGGAGGAGGAGGAGGAGGAGGAGGAGGAGGAGGAGGAGGAGGTGGAGGAGGAAAAGGAAATTCCAGCTCCAACCCATCCCGGTTTTTCCTACAGGGACAGGAGGGAGGGGACGCCCTGTGCCATGAAGCAGTTGCAGAGGAAAAAAAAAGTAAAAATCGATTTATAATCGTGGCTCCATCGATCCGAGCTGCTCCCGATGGAGAATCCCAGCGCTGGGGGTAGGGAAGGACTCAGGTGAAAAGTAGGGAATTGTTTCCTGAAATAAAACGTGGATTTTTTCCTTCCATAAAATGCGAATTTTGCCTTAAATCGAGTAGGATTTAAGGGGTCTGGAGCGGGATGGTTTTGCCTCTCCGAGGCTTCCCCAGGAGCTTCCAGCTGCAAAAAAAACACCTGGAATTCCCAAAATTTTCCAGCTGGAAGTGCTTCTGGAGATAGGGAATGGCCTGATGGAGCTCAAGGAAACGTTTGGAGGGAAAACCAAACCACGGGAATGAGACTGGACCCAGGAAAAAAATAATTTTTAGAAATTGGAACAGAAAACCAAATTGGGGGGTTTTTTTTCTGGGAAAATTGGGAAAAGCCGCTGTATTTATGGAAAAATAAAAGCATTGATTTCAACAGATTCCTGCTCCCAGAATCCATTCCTCAGCTCCCAAAAAATCACTTTTCTCCTTGTGCAAGGCCCGTTGCAAAATCCCCTTTGGAAGGGGCTGGAATCCTGCTGGGAACGGTCTCGGGCAGGCCGGGATTAACTCCTTCCATCCTGGGATTTTCCAACAATGTCCCTCTTTTTTTTTTGTTGCTTTCCCTTTCTTTTCCAGGAGAGTTTTTCATCCCGGGAAAATCCCAGCGATTCCTTCCCGCTTCATCCACGGGCACCAAATATGAACTTGTAGGGGATCCTACAAACCCCTGGGTTTTCTGCTGGTTTTCCCCGATTTTCCCCTTTTTCAGGGTAAAATCAGGGATTTTTCGTGGGATTTTTGCCGCCCTCGTGGCCCACTCCTGTTGGGTGATGTTCTGTGGCCAGGCCAGGAGAAATTCCCTGGAATGAGGCACGGGATGGAATTTTGGGGAGGCAGGGACCAGCTCCATCCTTCCCCTAGGCTTTGGAATTTCAGGTTGGAAGTGAAGCCTCGGGGCTTTTCCTTGGGAGCGTCGCTGGAGCCCAGAGCAGTTTTTTCCATGGATTTTTGTGCTGTTTCTCGAATGAATAATCCCAGGATTTTTGTTTTCCTGGAGGTTTTCCAGCCCTTGGGATGCACCTGCCTGGGGAAGGTGCTGGAGCAGAGTGAGGGCTCCCCGAAATTCCCAGTGGGAGCCACGGGAGGATCCAGAGGAATCCCTGCTTTGGTTCTGCATCCAAATAATTCCCCAAAATCAGCCCCTTCCTCCCCTCCACGAGCATTTCCAGGTGCAAGAGGAGCTTGGATTTGGGAAGACTGGGATAGAACTGGGTCTGGGAATGCTCCTGCTGGAGTCTGGGGTGTGCTGGCACCTCATCCCATGGATCCCATGGATCCCATCCCATGGATCCCATGGATCTCATCCCATGGATCTCATCCCATGGATCCCATCCCATGGATCCCATGGATCCCATCGATCCCATGGATCCCATCCCATGGATCCCATGGATCCCATCGATCCCATGGATCCCATCCCATGGATCCTATGGATCCCATTCCATTGATCCCATCCCATGGATCCCATCCCATCCCATCCCATCCCATCCCATCCCATGGATCCCATCCCATCCCATCCCATCCCATCCCATCCCATCCCATCCCATCCCATCCCATCCCATCCCATCCCATCCCATCCCATCCCATCCCATCCCATCCCATCCCATCCCATCCACCCCATCCCATCCCATCCATCCCACCCCATCCCATTCCCATCCCATCCCATCCCATCCCATCCCATCCATCCCATCCCATCCCATCCCATCCCATCCCATCCCATCCCATCCCATTTCCTGCCCCACCCACACAACCCCAGGCATTCCCACCATCATCTCCGGGCATTTTTCCCACCGGGATCAGCTCCAGGCCCTGATCCAAACCCCTGGGATCATTCCCAAACACCAGCCCAGGTTTTCCTGGGAATGGCAGCAGCTCCAGGATCCTGCTCCTCTCCGTGACTCTTCCATCCCCATCCCAAACCCTTTTCCCCCTAAATCCCTTCTGCATTTTCATCCTCATCCTTTCTGGATCCCGTATTTTTTTTTTGGTTTTTTTCCCCCAGGGATTCCCTCAGGCATTTCACTCCCGCTTTTCCCCCTCGGCCTCCTTACAAAACCACTTTTCCTGAGAACTTTGCCACGGAATAAAAAACCAAAAATAAAAATAAAAAAAGGGAAAGAAGAAACGTCCCCTTGTCCCGCGGCTGCTCTGGCTCCTTTTCCAGTCACAAGGGTGAGCTGGAGCAAAACTTTCCATCCCCGGCAGGAACAGGGAGAGAGGGAGAAGGAACCAGCCCTCCTTCAAAAAAATAAATTAAAAAAAAAAGCCAAAAATTCCCAAAAAACCCCCCAAAATCAGCAAAGCCAGAGCCGCCCTTCCCCCTGTGTCCCCCGGGGGTTTTTTTTTTGAGGAAAAATCAGGGAGATTTTGGCTTTTAGCAGGAGAAAATGCCGGAGTTCCTTGGGATGGGAGGGGTGAGGGGATGGAAACAAATTGAGGCAAATATCGGTGGGTTTAGGTTTTTCCTGTTTTAGGGATGCTGGGAACCATCCCGGATCCCAACGCCGGATCTGGGCATTGAAATCCAAGGATTTAAGGGGGTTTTTTGAGGGCCAAAGAGGTTTAAATGCTGAAAGTCCCCACGCAGCCTCAGAATTCCCAGAACTGGGGTTGTAGGGACGCCCTGCCTGAGGAGAATTGGGATCAGGCGCTGCTTTTCCAGCTGGGAATTGTCTGGGATCACCCACGGAGGCCTTGGAGAGGGGAAGGGAGATTTGGACACGAGGAATTTTTGGGGAATGTTTGCTCTGCAGCACCCCACGCTTGAGCAGGGGCACCCCGGGGTGCTGGGGAGCGTGATCCCTGTGGGATTCCCGGCAGGGAAAAGCAAAATCCCGGATCTCCAGCGTGGATATCCCGGCTCAGCAGGAGCAGAGGGAACAAAATTCCAACCTCCTGGAGCCGCTCCATGGAAAAAGCTCCAGGGACAGCAGCGACAGCCTTAAAAGGGGTGACAGGAGCTGCAGCGGGGCCGGGATGTTCCAGAGGTGGCAATTCCTCAAGAATTCCCTCCTTTTGTCCATCTCTCATTCCCAGCAGCAGATCCCAACATCCCCCGGGGGCACCTCCGGAGCTGGGGGAGGGGATGGGGCTGCTCCGCCTGGGATGGGCCCAAATTCCAGCAGGGAGTGTCCTGGATGTGATATCAGCACCCAAAATCTGCGGGCGGCTTTCCCGGGAAGGCTGGATGGGGTTTTTGTAGGGATGGAGTGGGAATGCTGAGGGGTGAAATTCCCCCATTCCTCTGGAAGTGACCCTCGCTCGGGGCACGGAGATTCCCGGGAGCTGCCTCCAATCCCTTCAGGAAAGTGGCTCAGGGAGAGAATGATTTATGAATTCTGTAACTCCTGAAATGGAGCCTCGAGTTTGGAAGAATAAGGGGAAGAAAAGAGGAATAAAAATAAGGAAAAAAAGAGGAATGAAAATAAGGAAAAAGAGAGAGAGATGTGGGCAAATGAATGCAGAGAAAAAGAAACATCCAGGCTGGATTTGCCGAGGGATGGGGACACTGGGAAGGGTCTGGATTGGGAAGTGACTCCAAAGGGGCTTTCCCAAAGATTCCAAAGGGAATCCCAAAGATTCCAAAGGGGATCCCAAAGATTCCCAGCTCCCCAGGAGGCTGAGGGTGTGGGGCTGGCGGGATTTTTTCCTCAGCCATTCCCTGACCCGAATCCCGCTGATTTTCCAGCCCCGCAGGCAGCGTGACTTTCCTTGGAGCACATTTCCCACCTGGATTTATGGCCTCGAACCCCTCCGGTTTCGGGGTTTGCTTTGTCACTGCCACCCCCAGCTCCAGCGGGGCCGGGGGGCTCCGGCTGCTCCCACATCCCGAGGTTTTCCCACATCCCCACGGCTCTGGGGCTGGGGGCTCCGGCTGCTCCCACATCCCGAGGTTTTCCCGCATCCCCACAGCTCCAGGGCCGGGGGGCAGCGGCTGCTCCCACATCCTGAGGTTTTCCTGCATCCCCTCAGCTCCGGGGCCGGGGGCCAGCGGCTGCTCCCACATCCCGAGGTTTTCCCTCATCCCCACAGCTCCAGGGCCGGGGGCCAGCGGCTGCTCCCACATCCCGAGGTTTTCCTTCATCCCCACAGCTCCAGTGGGGCCGGGGGGCACCGGCTGCTCCCACATCCCGAGGTTTTCCTGCATCGCCTCAGCTCCGGGGCTGGGGGGCTCCTGCTGCTCCCACATCCCGAGGTTTTCCCACATCCCCACGGCTCTGGGGCTGGGGGCTCCGGCTGCTCCCACATCCCGAGGTTTTCCCGCATCCCCGCAGCTCCAGGGCAGATTCCACACTGTGGGATGGTGAAATCTCCCCTCTCAACCCCCACCCTGGTTTATTTTAATCCTTTTCCCGGCTCGTGCTGCCACGGGATTCTCCAGGAGCCCACAGTGTCCCCGCCTGTCCCTCGCCATTCCCTGCTCCAGCACCCCCAGCCCGTTCCCGAACTTCCAGCAGCTCCGGGAAGCAGCTCCATAAATCACCGGAGAGCTGGGAAATAAAAATCGTTACGGTGATGAATGGGGTTTATTTCTCTTTTAAAGAGCGGGATGGTGGAAAAGAGCAGGGGAAAGGAGGAGCTGCCTTTTCTGTTGGGGAAAAATTGTGGGATAAAGGTGATGGGATGAGAGCTGTTGGGAGAGGGAGGGGGAGAACCCAGGGAATGCTGAGGATTCCTTGTGGGGAATATGGGAAGGTGCGAGGGTTTTCCATGTGGCTCCGGGTTTTGGGGTGCTGGGCTGCACTGCTTGGGGTCGTGCTCATCCCACAGGGGTTTTCCTGGCCGTGGAGGGGTCCAAATCCACAAGGAAATGTTATCCCTGCATCCAGGCGGGGGTGATTATCCACGGGCCTCGCCAGCGCCTGCAGCGCCCAAATCCCGCAGGATCCGAATCCGGCAGAACCCAAATCCTGCAGCACCCAAATCCTGCAGGATCCAAATCCTGCAGCACCCAAATCCCACAGGATCCGAATCTGGCAGCACCCAAATCCCGCAGGATCCAAATCTCGCAGGATTCAAATCCCACCGGATCCAGATCCTGCAGGCCCCAAATCCTGCAGGATCCAAATCCTGCAGCGCCCAAATCCCGCAGGATCCACATCCGGCAGCACCCAAATCCCGCAGGATCCAAATCCTGCAGAACCCAAATCCCACAGGATCCAAATCCTGCAGAACCCAAATCCAGCAGCACCCAAATCCTGCAGCATCCAAATCCCGCAGGATCCACATCCGGCAGCACCCAAATCCCGCAGGATCCAAATCCTGCAGCGCCCAAATCCCGCAGGATCCAAATCCTGCAGCACCCAAATCCAGCAGCACCCAAATCCTGCAGTGCCCAAACCCCACAGGATCCAAATCCTGCAGAACCCAAATCTTGTAGCACCCAAATCCCACAGGATCCATCTTGTTGCATCCAAATCCTGCAGAACCCAAATCCCACAGGATCCAAATCCTGCAGCACCCAAATCCCAACAATTCCTGCGTCCCACAGCACCCACATCCCACAGCACTTGCATCCCACGGGACCCACATCCTACAGCACCCTTACCCTTCATTCCTGCATCCCAACAACTCCTGCATCCCAACAATTCCCATGTCCCTCAGCACTCTCATCCCGCAGCACCCCCATCCCAACAATTCCCGAATCCCACAGCCCCAGCCTGGCTCCTGCTGGCACCGCGGGCTCGGGCAGCAGCTCCCACAGCCAAGGGCAGCTCTGCCTGGAATGACTTCAGGATTTGGCCCCAGGATGGTGAGGATGGAGCCCGGATTAATTCATCATCGCTGACTCTGGTCACCGGGCACTTCCTGGGAATTAATGACCTGCTCCGGGAGGAGTTGGTGACTTGGGATGAGGCCAAAAATCCCATTTACCCCAAGCGCTGCTGAGTCCCTGCACACTCCTCGTGCCAAGGTCAGCAGCACCTTCTCCAGCCAATTCTTAAAATTATTGTTATTATTAATAAGAATAATCGAGTGCTGGAAATGGATTCTCATTCCCACCACGGCGGAGAGAGGGGGGATGGATGTCCCTCATGTTAAAAATGGAAATGGAAAGAGCATCCCTGTCCCTCAGGAGCCTCTTCCTGGCTCTCCCGGGCACAGGAGGGTGCTGGGGACATTCCTTGGCCTCTCCTGGACTTCCCACCGGGATCTGACGCCCGGGAATTGCAGGGAAGGGATGGGACAGGGAAAACCCGAGCGGATGCAATTCTCCCCGCTGGATGTTTGCGGGTTGCCATGGCAACGGGAGAGCCGGGATAATCCTGGGCTTTCCTGTCTTCCAAGGGAAGAAAGTTTTGTGCTCCTGACCGCGGGCGGGAGCGGGAATGCGGTGGGAATGCGGGATCAGCCCCGTGGGATGCGGTGGGAATGAGGGATCAGTGGGATGCTGTGGGAATGCGGGATCAGCTCCGTGGGATGTGGTGGGAATGCGGGATCAGCCCTGTGGGATGTGGGATCAGCCCCGTGGGAACGTGGGATCAGCCCTGTGGGAATGAGGGATCAGTGGGATGCAGTGGGAATGCGGGATCAGCCCCGTGGGATGCGGTGGGAATGTGGGATCAGCCCTGTGGGAATGCGGGATCAGCCCCGTGGGATGCGGTGGGAATGCGGGATCAGTGGGATGCGGTGGGAATGCGGGATCAGCCCCGTGGGATGCTGTGGGAATGTGGGATCAGCCCTGTGGGAATGTGGGATCAGTCCCATGGGATGCGGGATCAGCCCCGTGGGATGCTCGGGCTCCGCTGCGGCCACTCCCACGCCTGTTCAGGGACACAAAAACTCCCAAACACGCCGGGAAAAATCCAAGCCAAACCCATCCCAAGGAGCGGGAGAGCCCCTCGCTCCCGCTCCACATTCCCATGCGGTGCTGGGCCATCCAGCCTGGAATTCCAAGGGATGGGAAAAGAGGCAGGGATGGGAAAACAGGAATGGGAAAACAGGAATGGGAAAGCAGGGATGGGAAAACACGGATGGGAACAGGGATGGGAAAACCGGGATGGGAAAAGAGTCAGGGATGGGAAAACAGGGATGGGAAAACAGGGATTGGAAAAGAGTCAAGGGTGGGAAAAGAGTCAGGAATGGAAAAAGAGTCAGGAATGGGAAAAGAGTCAGGGATGGGAAAACAGGAATGGGAAAGCAGAGACGGGAAAGCAGAGATGGGAAAACAGGGATGGGAAAAGAGACAGGGATGGGGAAAGAGTCAGGGATGGGAAGAGTCAGGGATGGGAAAACAGGGATGGGAACAGTGATGGGAAAACAGGGATGGGAAAGCAGGGATGGGAAAACAGGGATGGGAAAGCAGGGAATGGGAAAGCAGGGATGGGAAAACAGTCAGGGATGGGAAAACAGGGATGGGGAAACAGTCAGGGATGGGGAAACAGGGATGGGGAAACAGGGATGGGAAAACAGGGATGGGGAAACAGGGATGGGGAATCAGGGATGGGGAAACAGGGATGGGGAAAACAGGGATGGGGAAACAGGGATGGGGAACCAGGGATGGGGAAACAGGGATGGGGAAACAGGGATGGGAAAACAGTCAGGGATGGGAAAACAGGGATGGGGAAACAGTCAGGGATGGGGAAACAGGGATGGGGAAACAGGGATGGGGAAACAGGGATGGGAAAACAGGGATGGGAAAACAGGGATGGGGAAACAGGGCTGGGAAGCGCCGCTGGGAGCGCAGGGAGGTCCCTGCCGATGGCCCCGGGGGCCGCAGCCGCCCCTGCTCTGCCCTGCCCCCCCTTATCGCCTTCTTATCGCTAATTAACGCCCAGCCATTAACCCGCGGCCTCTCCGCGCTCAGGGCGGTCCCCAGCGGCTCCTTCCCGCATCGTTTGGGGCGGGCACCGGCGGCGCTGCGGGGTTTTTGGGGGGGTCTCCCGCACATCCCAAAAGCCGGGATTTGCCGGCTTCGTTGGTCTCCAAGGTGTTGTGCCAGTACCCCCAGAGCAACATTCAGTCGCTCATGTGTAAGAAGTTCAAATGGTTTAGTCAAGTCCGGCAGCCCCAGGGCTGGGGCTGACATCAAGGAATGTTTCAGCTGTTTAAATGCAGCCCTGGTGAATGATGCCTTTCCCGGTCTTAAAAATTAAGAGGCGAACACGGTTAGAAGGGGAAAAAAGGGATCTGCGGGAGCTTTTCCCCGCCTGGCCCGCGGTGACCGCGGGGCTGGAAAGGAGCCGGGAGAGCGGCACCTCGGCCAGCAGGTTCGCTCCCCTTATGGAAAGGCACGCGGGATGTGTTTATTCCTGTCGGAGCCCTTGGCCCGCGGCAGGGAGCGGGATTAACCCGGGAGCAGCGGGCGCCTGCTGCCAAACTCCCCCCGGGAGGCACAAGAGGCTGGGTTTGGGGGGCTCCGGGCAGAGCTGGGGGGTCCCGTTTGGAGGAGGGGGGTGCTGGGTGGGTGCTCTGAACCCTTTCCCCCTTCTCTCAGGGATCCCGGGAGCAGCGGCCACGGCGGGAAAACGAAGTGGAGGGAAGGGGGAGAGAAATCCCCGGCATCACTTTTAGGCTCTGGAGGGATGGGAAAAGAGTCAGGGATGGGAAAAGAGGGGTGGGAAAACAGGGATGGGGAAACAGGGCTGGGAAAACAGGGATGAGGAAAGAGGGATGGGAAAAGAAGGATGGGAAAAAAGTCAGGGATGGGAAAAGAGACGGGAATGGGAAAAGAGTTTGGGACAGATTCTGTCACAGCCGAGCTGCGGAGCTCCGGCGGGGCAGGAATTGGGAGAGGATGTCCTTAAAGCCCCGTTCCCGGCGGGGCAGGAATTGGGAGAGGATGTCCTTAAAGCCCCGTTCCCGGCGGATCTCCCGGAGGGACACGCGGGTGACACCCGAGCAGGGCCCGGAGCGCCGCTGGAAAGCTGCCCCGGCCCCCGGGAGGCTCGGAGCGGCTCCGTCTCGTCCAGAGATGGCTTAGGTTTTAACTTTTATATTTTTCAATTTCTGCACTGCTCAGAGTGTAACTCTGCAGTTCCTTGTAGCCTGGAATTGCTGCTCTCTCGTGCTGGGCAGACACAACAAAGCCTCTCCAGGCTTTGCCTTCAAGGACAGCCAGGCTCTGCTAGGCCCAAAATGTGTAACCCAAAGCCTCTAAGGGGGGAGCAAGCTGAGGGGAATTACATCATTAACCTGGGGCTTTAATTGGAGAATTAACCGTGGTGTGCAAATGAACCAAACCTATAAAGGTGTGAAGAACTCGTGACCTGGGGTCCATCTTGGGATCCATTTTTGGAGGCAGCCTCTGGCTCCCCAGGGTGTGCCTTGAAGGCCTTCAAATAAATCCCGACCTTTATTCCCTTATCCTGTCTGGGCTCTGTTTCTGGGTGGCTGCAGAAGGCCTCAGGCTGACGCGGCCGCTGGTGGCACAGCGGGCACAAATCGCGGTGGCCCCGGGGCTGGCGGTGGCCCCGGGCCAGGGCAAGCAGCAGGGGAAGGGCTGGGCCGACCTTGTCCGCTGAGCCCGGCACGGCTGAGCTCGTTAATTATCGCCGTTCCTAATTAACATCCATCAGGCGGCTCTTCGGGGACCTTGGCACCTTGTGCCCGTCCCGCCGCCCTCCATCCGCCGCCCTGGCACCTTCCAGGTGAGCTGTGCCCATGATCCATGGATTTCCTCGCGTTTATCCCACCTCACTGCCCCCCTCCACCCGCCCGGGTGCGGCCAAAGGGGATTTAAAGGGGATTTTTAGGGGATTTTTAGGGGATTGCTCCGTCTCCGAGCGCTCCGGGGTTTTCCTCGCCCTCCTCAGGCGCGCTGGAGCCACGGAAATCCCTCCTTGGGAGCTGCCCCGAGGATCCAGGGATGTTCACAGAGCCCTGCCCGCCCCGGGGAATTCTCGGAACCCCAACCCGGCTGGAAAACCTGAGGGATATTGATGGGAAAAACGCAATTTTGGGAGGATGGGAGAACCCGTCACCTCCGGGAGCAGGGTCCTGTCCCAGAGCCCATCCTTGAGATGAACTACTCGGAAAAGCAGATTATAATGTTCAGCGCTTCTCAGGAGAGTTAAAAGTAGCTCTTTGCACCCCCAGAGAACGGGGAAAAAACAGAAAACAAGTTCAGCTCACTAGGACGCGACGCAGAATGAAAACACTTTCCCCAGAGTTTCACCATCATCTTTCTGTAGTAAAAAAACTTTAATTTGCATGGTCAAGGCTCGCAGCAGGGGGGAGAGCAGGGTCCTGTCCCAGAGCCCATCCCCGGGGTCTGATCCCGCAGCCTGGAGCTGAACCAGGCCCCGGGAGAGCTGGAACCCGCACCCAGCGTGAGTCAGGGCAGCCACAAACATTCCGGCTCTGGAGCCGCGTCCCAGTTTTCTCGTGCTGTTTACATTGATCCGCCTTCCAGGCTCTGCTCTGCTCCACTTTTTAATGTAATTTCCACCGCCATTAGCCCAGAACGCAGCTCTGCCCCTCCCTCACTTCGCAGAGGGGTTTTTTTCCTAATTTTTTTCTTTTTTTTTTCCCTGAATTTTTCTAATTTCCCCCCCCCCTAAATATCTCCGGTTTTGATCGCTTTGGTAGCAAAAACCTCACGGTTTTTTTTTTTTTTTTAATTTATTTTAGGACCCCCACCACCACCTGGCAAAAAGCGGAGGAAGCCTTGGGTTTGTGCCTCCCCAAAACAGCCCCAATTATGGTCAAATCGCCACAAAAACAGCCCCGAGAGCCTCCTCGACCTTCTGGAAGCCTCGAGCTGCTGCTCCAAGCCCCCGGGGATGTCCCTGAGGCTTCACCCAGATGATTTCGGCCGTGATTTCCTGGGAGGGGGGGGTCGGGCTGTGTGGGTGGGTTATTTTTGGGGTTTTTTTTTTTTTCCACTCCGAGGGAAAATGAAAACGCTGAGGCACAGAGAGACTCTCACTTCCCTAAATCCTAATAATAGCGCCCAGCTCCCCGAGCCTCGCGCTCGGAGGTGGGAAACTGAGGCACGGGGAGGGCGCTGAAATGGATTTAAGGTGGTTTGGGAAAAGGTCGAGCTCCTCTTGAGTCCGCTTTGAGGGTGGAGGGGACATTCCCTGCCCTTCCCTGTCCTTCCCTCGGAGGATTTCCCAGATCTGCAGAGCACCCGGGGGGGGAAAAAAAATAATAAATAAAATATGAAAACGGGATCCTGCTCCTCCAAAGCCTCGTGGAAGCTGGAGAGAGGGAATCAGAGCCGCCAGGTCGCAGCTCCAGCCGCGGCTCCCTCGGGGCAGGCGAGGACACGCGGCCGGGGGCGAGCGGGGACAGCGGAGCTGTGCCACGCCAGGAGCCGGCCCCCGGGGCTGCCAGCGGCTCCGCGGCACCGCCAGAGCCGGGAAAAAAATGCCCAAATCCCGCTTGTCCCCGAGCCAGCTTTCCGCTGGAAGCCACCGGCTTTACCCCGGCCAGGTACGGGGGCTTTGCCACGGGTTTGGGCGCTCCCCTCGTTAGTTACAGGCTGATTAATTACCCTGCTGCCGCCTCTCCCAAAAGGATCTGGGTATCCAGGCGCTAATGAACGACTGCAATTAATTGCAGGGGTGAGTCCAGTCCTAATTAGGAGCGGATTTAGGGAGAGCTCTTGTTGGCTGCCGGGGCTGCGGATCCCAACCTGAGGGGCTTCTAATGGATAATTGAGGGGTTGATTAGGCCCGAGCTTAATCAGCGAGGGGAGCGGAGCCGGGGATGATGCCGAGGGTTCGTGGCAGGGAATGGGGCTGGATCCAGCCGGGATCCAGCTGGGATCCACCCGAAATCCAGCCGGGATCCAGCTGGAATCCAGCCCAGATCCAGCCAGGATCCACCCCAAATCCAGCCGGGACCCAGCCCAAATCCAGCCGGGATCCAGCCCAAATCCAGCCGGGATCCAGCCTGAATCCAGCCGGGATCCACCCCAAATCCAGCCGGGACCCAGCCCAAATCCAGCCGGGATCCAGCCCAAATCCAGCCGGGATCCAGCCTGAATCCAGCCGGGATCCACCCCAAATCCAGCCGGGATCCACCCCAAATCCAGCCGGGATCCACCCCAAATCCAGCCGGGATCCAACCGGAATCCAGCCGGGACCCAGCCGAAATCCAGCCGGGATCCAGCCGGGATCTAGCCGGGGTCCAACCGGAATCCAGCCGGGATCCAGCCGGGATCCAGCTGGGATCCAGCCAAAATCCACCTGGGATCCACCCCAAATCCAGCCGGGACCCAGCCCAAATCCAGCCGGGATCCAGCCCAAATCCAGCCGGGATCCAGCCTGAATCCAGCCGGGATCCACCCCAAATCCAGCCGGGATCCACCCCAAATCCAGCCAGGATCCAGCCGGGATCCACCCGAAATCCAGCCGGAATCCAGCCGGGATCCAGCCCTGCTGGGAGTGGTTTTGCTGCCAGGAAAGGAGGTGTGAAGGTGGCCAGGAGCTGCGGGGTGCCCAGCGAGGCTCTCCATGGGTGGGAAGCTTTTTCCAGCTGCTTCCAGATCCCCAAAATTCACTTAAACATCTGGATTTTCCGCTGTCAGAGTGGCACCTGGGGGAGAGGGGCCAGGGCTGTCCCCAGTGGGTGTTTGGGGGCTCCAGGCTGGGTCCTGCCTGTCTCCTGTGGATGTTTGGGGGCTCCAGGCTGGGTCCTGCCTGTCCCTGCTGGGTGTTTTGGGGCTCCAGGCTGGGTTCTGCCTGTCCCCGCTGGGATTTTGGGGGCTCCAGGCTGGGTTCTGCCTGTCCCCGCTGGGATTTTGGGGGCTCCAGGCTGGGTTCTGCCTGTCCCCGCTGGGATTTTGGGGGCTCCAGGCTGGGTTCTGCCTGTCCCCGCTGGGATTTTGGGGGCTCCAGGCTGGGTTCTGCCTGTCCCCGCTGGGATTTTGGGGGCTCCAGGCTGGGTTCTGCCTGTCCTGCCTCTCCCCTGTGGATGTTTGGGGGCTCCAGGCTGGGTTCTGCCTCTCTGCCTCTCCCTGTGGATGTTTGGGGGCTCCAGGCTGGGTTCTGCCTGTCCCTGCTGGGTTTTTGGGGGCTCCAGGCTGGGTTCTGCCTGTCCCTGCTGGGTTTTTGGGGGCTCCAGGCTGGGTTCTGCCTCTCCCCTGGGGCAGCAGCTTCGCCTCGGCTGCTCCTGGCTCTCCCTGAGCCATCCCAAGGAAAAGGAGGATGCAGTCCCTGACAAATCCCAAAGAAATCCCAAAGAAAAAAAGGATGCTGCATCCATGTCCCCCCTGCTCCCTGTCCCCGGCCAGGCTGGGCCCAGCCCCAGTGTCACGCTGGGCTCTGCTTAGGGCTGGATTCCCTTTGCTGTGGATTCCCAAAGGAGATGGGAATGGGAATTTTCCGCTTTTCCCTGCGGATCTCCTGTGCCCGGAGCAGAACCGGGCGAGCCCCGCGCTGCGCCGGTGTCAGAGGCGCTGCTTTGTCCTGCACGGCTGAGTCAGGGCTGGGGGGCAGCTGGAAATTAAAATTAAAAAAAAAAAAAACCAACAGCAACGCCCAAACAAACAGCGCGGAGAGGGAACGGCCGAGTTTCCATCAGCGCTGGGTCACTGGAAAATCTGAGTGGGGAGAGAGAGGGAAGGAGAGAACTTCTGCTTCCTGCGGGCGGCTCCTGCGGGGGAGGGAGGGAGGGAGGGAAAGGGAAGGAGGGAGGCAGGGAGGGAGGGAGGGAGAGAGGGAGGAAGGGAAGGAAGGAGGGAGGGAGGAAGGGAAGGAGGGAGAGAGGGAAAGGGAAGGAGTGAGGGAAGGAGGGAGGGAGGAAGGGAAGGAGGGAGGGCTCATCACGGGCTCCTTTCCCGCTGGAACCACGCTCCCGGCGCTGCTGCGGCTCCGCTGATAACGAGGGACAAAAAGCAGCTGAGGTGTCCGCAGGCCGGACATTGATGTGTCCAAAGGCTGGACACTGATGTCTGCACAGGCTGGACACTGACCTGTCCAAAGGCTGGACACTGATGTGTGCACAGGCTGGACATTGATGTGTCCAAAAGCTGGACACTGATGTGCCCATAGGGTGGATGCTGATCTGTCCAAAAACTGGACATTGATGTGTCCACAAACTGGACATTGATGTGCCCACAGCCTGGACACTGATGTGCCCACAGCCCGGGCATTGATGTGCCCACAGCCCGGGCATTGATGTGCCCACAGCCTGGACACTGATGTGCCCACAGGGTGGACATTGATGTGCCCACAGCCCGGACTCCGACCTGCCGGGCTGCAGCCACTCGGTCTCCTGCAGGATTTGGGCTCTTGAGCCGCGTTCCCCATCCCTGCCCAGCCCATCCTGGGGTTTCAGGGCAGCGGGAGCGCAGGGAGAACGGGAGGGAGGATGTTCCTCACACGGGGGCCGGGACAAAGGGGCGCTGCAGGGGCTGTGAGGGTTCGACCCCTCTGAGTCCCTCCCGGAGGGAGCACAGGGAATTTCTGCCTCCTGTCTGGAATCAGCCAGTGGAGCCCACTTGGACACGGGTTTGGATCTGGGAACACACCTGGATATGGGTTTGGATCTGGGAGCCCACTTAGACTCGGGTTTGGCTCTGGGAACACACCTGGATATGGGTTTGGATCTGGGAACACACCTGGACAGGGGTTTGGATCTGGGAACACACCTGGACAGGGGTTTGGATCCTGGAGAACACCTGGACTCAGGTTTGACTCTGGGAACACACCTGGACACGGGTTTGAATCCTGGAGCCCAGCTGAACACGGGTTTGGATCTGGGAACACACCTGGACAGGGGTTTGGATCTGGGAACACACCTAGGGACGGGTTTGGATCTGGGAACACACCTGGATATGGGTTTGGCTTTGGGAACACACCTGGACACAGGACTGTATCCTGAAAAACACCTGGACACGGATTTGGATCTGGGAACACACCTGGACTCAGGACTGGATCCCGGAGCACACCTGGACACGGGTTTGGATCTGGGAACACACCTAGGGACGGGTTTGGATCTGGGAACACACCTGGACACGGGGTTGGATCTGGGAACACACCTGGACTCAGGACTGGATCCTGAAAAACACCCGGACTCGGGTTTGGATCTAGGAACACATCTGGGGATGGGTTTGGCTTTGGGAACACACTGGGACACAGGAGTGGATCCTGGAGCACACCTGGACACGGGTTTGGCTTTGGGAACACACCTGGATATGGGTTTGGCTTTGGGAACACACCTGGATATGGGTTTGGATCCTGGAGCACACCTGGACACGGGTTTGGCTTTGGGAACACACCTGGACACAGGACTGTATCCTGAAAAACACCTGGACTCGGGTTTGGATCCTGGAGCACACCTGGACACAGGTTTGGTTTTGGGAACACACCTGGACATGGGTTTGGATATAGGAACACACCTGGACAGGGGTTTGGCTTTGGGAACACATCTGGACACAGGACTGGATCCTGAAAAACACCTGGACTCGGGTTTGGCTCTAGGAACACATCTGGACACGGGTTTTGGCTTTGGGAACACACCTGGATGTGGGTTTGACTCTGGGAACACACCCGGATTCAGGACTGGATCCTGGAGCACACCTGGACACGGATTTGCATCCCTGCCTCCAACACCCGCCCTGGATCTTTATCCCTTCAGACCCCAATCCCTCAGGGACCCTTCCTCCCTTCTTCCCGGGGCTGCAGCTTCCCCTTCCCGGCCTTTGGCGAGGGATTCTCCCTCCCCTCCTGCCCGCACTCCCCGCTGGCCTCCCTTCCTCTGCTGGTTTTCCTTTTTTTTCCCTGGGAGCTCCTCTCCAGCCTCATCCATCCCCATCCTTTATGGATGAGATGTGTCATTCCCGACCCGGGTTCACCGGCAGCTGCCAGGGACGCTGCCAGCCCAGCCCGTGGCCCTCATTAGCTTAATTGCTCCTCACAAATTCGGGACGTGCCAACCTCGGGGCCTCCCGGTGCTCCATCACCGCCTGGCACGTCCTGAACGGAGCGAAGCGGGGCTGGGCAGGGAGGAAAAAAATTTAAAAAAAAAAAAAAAAAATTAAAAAAAAATTTTAAAAAAAGGGAGAAAACAGATCGGTGTCACTGGAAATGAAGGGCAGGTTCCCACGTCAGAGCCGGGAGCTGGGATCGGCTGCCTCAGCAGTCAGCGGGGACAGGAGCTGCTGGCGTCACCGCTGATGTGCGACAGGCACGGGAGGGAGGGAGGGAGGCAGGGAGAGAGGGAGGGAGGCAGGGAGAGAGGGAAATCTGTGCCAGAGCCGCAGCGCGGACCCTCCCGCGGCGGGGATCCGCGGATCCGAGGTGATTCCCTGCAGCCCGAGGTGATTCCCTGCAGCCCGAGGGGTTCCCGCAATCCCGGAGTCACCGGGCTTGGAAAAGCCCTCCAGGATCACCCAGTCCCCATCCCCACCTTGGCACCCTGAGGGGCCTTCCTTGGGCACCTCCAGGGATGGGGATTCCAAATCTCCCACTCCTGACTGTTCTTTCCATGGAAAAATCCCTCCCGGGGTCCGAGATGAGCCTCCGCAGGTCCCGGGGATGTCCCTGCCACATTCCCAAGCACAGGCAGGGATCTGCTTTTCCAAACCCGGCATCCCCGGTCCCAGGGATGTCCCTGCCACATTCCCAAGCACCAGCAGGGATCTGCTTTTCCAAACCCGGCATTCCCTGTCCCAGGGATGTCCCTGCCACATTCCCAAGCACCAGCAGGGATCTGCTTTTCCAAACCTGGCATTCCCTGTCCCAGGGATGTCCCTGTTCCCTTCCCAACCACAGGCAGGGATCTGCTTTTCCAAACCCGGCATTCCCTGTCCCAGGGATGTCCCTGTTCCCTTCCCAAGCACCAGCAGGGATCTGCTTTTCCAAACCTGGCATTCCCTGTCCCAGGGATGTCCCTGTTCCCTTCCCAAACACAGGCAGGGATCTGCTTTTCCAAACCCGGCATTCCCGGTCCCAGGGATGTCCCTGTTCCCTTCCCAAGCACCAGCAGGGATCTGCTTTTCCAAGCCCGGCATTCCCGAGTGCCAAAAGCTCGGTGCCCTCAGGGCTGGGGGGGAAAAGGGGAGTTGAGAGCTGCTGTGCCCCAAATCTCCAGCTCTGCCGGGTGTCCCGGCTGCTTCCCAGGGAATCCCATCCCTTTTCCCGGCGTGTCCGAGCCCTGCTGCCCCCTCTCCCTCCCTCGGGAAAGCGCGGCTGCCGGGAGCTCCCTCTCCTCTCGCTCTCTCCCTGTCACGGCTCATTTTTCTCTCTCTCAAACCATGGCTCGGGTTTTTAAAGAAGCCCTGGGAGGGTTTGGGACCTGCGGAGGCTCCCAGAAGGTGCCACGGAGCTTTTCCAGGCGGGATGCGGGCACGGGAGCAGGGATGGAGGGATGGGGAGGGCTGGAGAAGCCGCGCCAGGGCTGCAGGAAGGGTGAGCCGTGACTTTGGGGTCACACAGGCAACGCTGCACCCCAGAAATTCCCATCCCGGGCTGGTGGGGATCCCGAGGAGCAGGATAATCCCGGATCCCGGCATTCCCAGAGCAAATCCCTCTCCAAAGAGCAGCTCCCGCTGTCCGGAGGGGCTCAGGACGGGGGTGGCCTGGCCCAGGAGCGCTCAGCAGCCAGGAGAAGGCAGATGGAGACGGGTTTGGGGCTGGGAATGGGATCCCGCGCTGGTGCGGGATCGTCCCAGCGGAATCAGCGGGGATGGGATGCTCCAGCTGCTGCCAAGTCTCTGGAAAACACAAACCAAGAGCTGGGAGGGAAAAGGAAAACGTTTGGGCCTCAGGAGAGTCCCTGCAGGTTGTGAGGAGCCGCAGCCTCCCCTTGGATCCAGGGACGCAGCTGTTTGTGGAGGGTGGGAATGGGAATGGGAATGGGAATGGGAATGGGAATGGGAATGGGAATAGGAATAGGAATAGGAATAGGAATAGGAATAGGAATAGGAATAGGAATAGGAATGGGAATGGGAATGGGAATGGGAATAGGAATAGGAATAGGAATAGGAATAGGAATAGGGATAGGGATAGGAATAGGGATAGGAATAGGAATAGGGATAGGGATAGGAATAGGAATAGGAATGGGAATGGGAATGGGAATGGGAATGGGAATAGGAATGGGAATGGGAATGGGAATGGGAATAGGAATAGGAATGGGAATGGGAACAGCTCCACAAACCTTGAGCTGCCCCATCCCTGGAAGTGTCCCAGGCCACTTTGGAGCAGCCTGGGATAAAGGAAAGGTGACCCTGCCCCCAGGGATGAGCTTTAGGGTCCCTTCCCACCCCAAACCATTCCAGGATCCCGTGAATCCTCGGCTTCCCTCTGCTCCAGCTCTCTGATGTTCTCCAGGGATGGGGATGAATGGGGATAAAGCTCCTCTCGCCATCAGGGACACGGGGCTTTGCTCTCCCCATCCCGGGTGACTTTTCCCGAAGCTCATTCCCTGCTCTTTTCCCAGCAGGAGGTGAGGGGGAGCTGCCAGCCCGGTGCTGGGCTCCTCTGGATACCGGGAGCTGCTTTTTGGACAGCGATAGGAGAGGGATTTGCCCTGGGAACGGCGGGATCCGGGATTATGCTGCTCTCTGGGATCCCCTCTCCTACCCCAGCACCCCGGGATGGGAATTTCCGAGGTGCCCGAGCGATCCCAAAGTCTCCACTCGCCCCCTTCCCGCAGCCCCCGCGCGGCTTTTCCAGCCTCATCCCGGAGTTTTCCCGGTCAATATTTGCGCTCCGCGTTTCCCAAGGAATTCTTGGTGCCTCCTCCAGGCCCGGCACGGTGCCAGAGGCAGGGAGGGCATCGCCACCCGGGGTCACACCGGCACCTCCCAGAGCAAACTCCAAACTTTCCCTGGCATCCGGGGGCCCCTCGGGAGCCGTGGGCTGCGGCCACGTGCTCCTGGAGGAAAGTTTCTCCTCCGTGTTTTTGTGATTAATTCCTTCCTCCCACCACGGCCGCCCGCAATCCCAACTATATCCATGGCTCCCCACTCCTCCTCGGCTGTAAAATATTTATAAATCCCTACATTAGGGCCCTTTTTCATTTTTTTTTCCCCCTCCTCCCTTCTCCCCTGCCTTCCACCCGGGCTCCCCGGCTCTGCCGAGCTCCAGGAACCGCTTCATTTCCATAAATCTCGGGGAAAAGCTGCGAGGAATAATTTCTTTTTTTTTTTTTTTCCCTTGCTCGGGGAATGCGATGCTTTTTTTTTTTTTTTTTTTTTTTTTTTTGCGCTCATCTGCAGCTCCTCGGCGATGCATTATTGATGGTTATTATTCCAATAAAGGAGCCGTTCCGGGTTCGTCTTCCCACTTGGAAATATGGCTGCTTTTCCCTTTTCCCTCTTCCTCCCCTTTTTGGGAAGAGGCCACCTTTAAATCCAAGATTTTTTTTTCCCCTCCCCATCCATTTTCACCCCTCTTTTGGGCGCCATCAACACCGCTGGTGTCCCCTGGTTGTCACCCAGCGTCTCCCAAACACCTTAAAGTGGGGGTTTAGAGGTAAAATCCACTTTTTTGGGAGCAGGAATCTGGAGAATCCTGGAGAATCCTGGAGAATCCTGGAGAATCCTGGAGAATCCTGGAGTCGGGGGATGTTTGGAGGCTCCGGGTGGCTTTTCCAGGGCCCCAAATGCAGCACAAAACACCCGGGGCTGCCCTCATCGCTGGTTCGCCTTCCAAATTTTGCATTTTGGGATCTGTTCCTTTTGGGAAAACCGCTGCTGACGCCAAAACTTTGGGGAAAGTGACCTCTTGGGGCATCCCCGCATCTTCCCCATCCCCATCCCGGGATTCCAGCCCCGCACTCCCCAGCACCCAGGGGCACCTCCAGCCCTTCCCAGCTCCTTTTCCCCCGCATCCCCGGTGGGAAGAAAATCCCAAAGCAGGGCTCGGGGAGCTTCCCCCGCCTCCCCAGCTCGGGCAGAGCGGGGTTGGTTTGGTTTTTTTTTTCCTGCTCCGCGTTGTCACTCGGGCTCCCTCGGTTCCCGCACCGCCCACCGCGCTGTCAGCGCCGGCAGCGGGGGCTTTCCTCGGGCCCACCGAGGTCCCCGAGCTGTTACCGTGCCGCAAACCCCGAGAGCGGGGCTCCTCCTTGATGTGAGGAACGAAACGAGGTCGCCGCTGGAGGGAAAAATTGTTCATTTCGGTACGGGGAGGGAGTTTCCCTGGAGTTGTTTTTTTCCCCCGGAGTTGTTTTCTCTCTCACCCCCGCTCCGGGAATTGCTCGAGAAGGGGGGGATCCATGGAAAAGCAGGGATGCGGCATCCCGGAATTGCTGCTCATCCCAGGGATGCTCGGGAAGGAGCAGCCCAAAAAGCTCCTCCCGAGCTGTGGCAGATTTGGGGCCCTGAATGGATTTAGGGCCTGCCGTGCTTCCCACCGGGAATGCGCCGGGATGGGGAAGGGAAAGGCTCCCAGGCATTTTGGTGATGAATTCCGTAGGTGAGCAAACAATTTCGCCTCCTAATTACAGCCATAAAGCAAAAATCCCTCCCAGTCCCCAAATTGCTCCTCTGGCGTTTTCGCTTCTCCTGTCAAACCCCTTTTTCCGCGGTGAAGGAGCTGCTTAATTAGGAATTAACGGGGCTGCCGGAGTAATTGGGAGCAGGAATGGGCTGGGGGAGGTTCATTAGCGCGGCGATGGGTAATTAGGGGGGTTTTGGTGGGAATTTTTGGGGGATCCAAAGGCCCTGGAGTGAGGGGAAAGCTCGGAGCAGGGCAGGGAATGGGTGTGGATTTAATGGGATCGTGATGGGATCGTGATGGGGCCTTTTCCATCGGCACCCCGCGGATTCCAGGCGGGAATCCCAACCTCGACCAGGCACCTCCGGGTGCTGCAGCTCAGGGATGAGCAGGGAGAGGGAAAAATGGGGGGAAAAAAGCAGGAAAAATCCCCCAAACCCCCTTTTTCCCAGCAGCTGCGGGAGCATCCCCAGCTCCTCGGGACCCCCCCCCCCGGCATCCCCTGGCATTCCCAACAAAACCTCTCCAGGGTTGATTTATCCCCGAGCACATCCCTAAATTCAGCCCTTGAATGGGAGAGGGATTTTTTACAGACGCCTGACTCTGCCTTGTGCTCAAAAGTCACTCAGTGTTTCCATGAGGAACCCGGGGGGATCCAACCCGGAGCTCCGAGGCAACAAAAAAATTCCTCCCGGCGCTGGATTTACCCCCTCCGCCCCCTCCGGGGGATGAGATCAGGATCTGGCCCCGGGTTTTGATGGGTTTGTGACTTGGCTGGTACAACTCGGCTGATTTAATTCATTTTTCGGGCTGCAAACTCCACCTACAAGTTCCCAGCCTGGGAGGCATTAAAGGCAAATTAATACAAATATTAGAGGCTGGGTTTAAAGGGAAATCATCGGGGAAAGACGGAAATTTTATTATTATTACTATTTTTTTTTTTTTTTTTTTTTTAGGGAAGAGGCTGGTGGAGCCAGGGGTTATTTATTTTGGGGTTATTTATTTTGGGGTTATTTATTTTGGGGTTATTTATTTGATATCTTGGTGCTGCTGAGGGGAAGGGAAGGGAAAAGGGAAGGGAAGGGAAGGGAAGGGAAGGGAAGGGAAGGGAAGGGAAGGGAAGGGAAGGGAAGGGAAGGGAAGGGAAGGGAAGGGAAGGGAAGGGAAGGGAAGGGAAGGGAAGGGAAGGGAAGGGAAGGGAAGGGAAGGGAAGGGAAGGGAAGGGAAGGGAAGGGAAGGGAAGGGAAGGGAGCAAAAATTGGGATAACAGCAGAGATTCCCAACGGGGTTTAGATCCCAGATGGAGAGCTGGGGTGCTGCTGGGGGAGTTTGGATGATTTTCCAGGGAATGGGAAGGGAGAGGCCTTTGGGATGGGGTCAGGATCCAGAGGAGCCAGCAAGGAACAAGGAGAATCCATCCAGGAATCCCTCTGGGAATCCTTTCTGCATCCAGGAGAGAGCTCCTGCCTGGGGCCCGCCTGGGATTTGCTCTCTGCATCCAAGGCCAGAGCTTGTTTTGGGTGAACAAAAGGGAATAAATGACAATCCAGCCGGGATCTGAGGCAGATGAGGAGGCCAAAGGCTCAGCAGGGGCTTCCCGGTGGGACCTGGAATTTCCCTTGGAGCTTTCCTGTGAGCTCTGGCCAAGAGCCAAATCCAACCTGATCCCACTGCCACCCCAAATCCAGCCTGTCCCCATTGCACCCCAAATCCATCCTGATCCCTCTGCCACCCCAAATCCATCCTGATCCCTCTGCCACCCCAAATCCAGCCTGTCACCCTAAATCCAGCCTGTCCCCACTGCCACCATAAATCCAGCCTGTCACCCCAAATCCAGCCTGTCCCACTGCCACCCCAAATCCAGCCTGTCACCCTAAATCCGGCCTGTCCCCATTGCCACCCCAAATCCATCCTGATCCCTCTGCCACCCCAAATCCAGCCTGTCTCCTCTGCCATCCCAAACCCAGCCTGTCCCTTCAGCCACCCCAAATCCATCCTGATCCCACTGCCACCCCAAATCCAGCCTGTCCCACTGCACCCAAAATCCAGCCTGTCACCCCAAATCCAGCCTGTCCCCTCTGTCACCCCAAATCCAGCCTGTCCCCTTTGTCACCCCAAATCCAACCTGTCCCCACTGCACCCCAAATCCAACCTGTCCCCACTGTCACCCCAAATCCAGCCTGTCACCCCAAATCCAGCCTGTCCCTCTGCCACCCCAAATTCATCCTGTCCCACTGCCACCCCAAATCCAGCCTGTCCCCACTGCCACCCTAAATCCAGCCTGTCCCACTGCCACCCCAAATCCAGCCTGTCCCACTGCCACCCCAAATCACCTGTCCCCACCACCCCAAATCCAGCCTGTCCCACTGCCACCCCAAATTCATCCTGTCCCCATCATCACCCCAAATCCACCCTGTCCCCACTGCCACCCCAAATCCACCCTGTCCCTCTGCCACCCCAAATCCAGCCTGATCCCACTGCCACCCCAAATCCAGCCTCTCACCCCAAATCCAGCCTGTCCCTCTGCCACCCCAAATCCAGCCGGTTTTGGGGGGATGCTCCCGCTCCTGCCAGGATTTTCCCTTTTCCCCCAGGTTCTTCTCCTTCAGCGTGGCCTGGAAGTGGCTCCGTGGCTCTGCTCACGGCTCTGTTCAGGAATCATCACATGGGAATCACATTTCCCACAGGGATTTTGGCTGCTCCCTCCCTCAGCCACCGCCCCGGGTGCAAACCCCGCTGTTCCCATTTCCAACCCAAACCCAAGAGCCCTCGGAGGCTGCGAATTCCCGGCGTTTCCGAGCTGCTCGTGCAGCTTCCCTGGGGCAGGAATGCTGAATTTCCTTGCAGGAGCCGGGTTCCAGATGGTCCGAGATCCCTTCCAAGCCCCCGGAACCTGTTGGAAAAGGGCATTTTACGTCTCAATAGCAGCTTTGCATCCGTGCCAGCTGCTCCGACACCTCTTTCCAAGCTGTTCCATGGAAAACCCGAATGGTCAGGGCTCTCTGGTTTTGGTGGAGGGATAAAATCCCTGTTTTTATGTTTATTCCCGTTTTTTTTATGTCGGGTGAGAGTGGAGCTGTTCAGTGGACGAGGCCCGAGTTTGGTTTTTGAGGCTCAACTTTTGTCCTTGTCAGGGGAATCTCCAGGGCTGAAACGTTTTATTTCCCGAGGGAATAACCCCGTGAAGTCCCCAGGAAGATGCCAGGGAGGAATTGAGGAGGAATTCCCAGCCCAGGGCATTTTCCTCCCCTCAAAGCACAGCTCAGGGCCAGGCCGTGCCCCAAAGGCTGCGGAGAGGGAATGAAATCCAACAGGGAGAGGGAATTAAATCCAAAACAGGGAATTAAATCCAACTCGGGCGGCTCTGATGTCACTCAGGTGACTTCAAACATTCCCAGCTCCAGGAGAACCCCTGGATCAGCTCTTCTGAGCGGGAAGGTCCAACCCGGTGAGCTGAGGGAGGGATTTTGCTGGAAATTTTTATTTTTATTTTTATTTTTATTTTTATTTTTATTTTTATTTTTATTTTTATTTTTTTTTTATTTTTATTTTTATTTTTATTTTTATTTTTATTTTTGCTGGAATTTTTATTATTATTTTGCTGGAAAACGGGCAGGAGGAATTCCCAGGGCGAAGGGTTCCGTATCCAGGCCAAAATCCCAGGAATTGTGGAATTCTGGAGGTGCAGGCCCACAAGGGAGGTGGAAAAATCCCTTGGGAGCGCTAATGAGAGGCTAATGAGGGACTAATGAGGGGCTAATGAGGGGCTGTGCCCGCGCGGGTGCTCCACTGGTTTAACTGGAACCGCTGCCAGCCCAAACTGGGCCCGCGAGGGGCGGATTTAAGGTGCCCCCTCCCAGCCCTGCCCCGAGGCCGCTGCTTTGGGAATGGTGGCCACTGATTCGGGAATGGTGGCCACTGGAAGTGGTGGCAAATGCTTTGGGAATGGTGGCCACTGTTTTGGGAATGGTGGCCATTGCTTTGGGAATGGTGGCCACTGCTTTGGGAATGGTGGCAAATGCTTTGGGAATGGTGGCTACCGCGTTGGGAGTGATGGCCACTGATTCGGGAATGGTGGCCACTGGAAGTGGTGGCCACTGATTCGGGAATGGTGGCCACTGCTTTGGGAATGGTGGCCACTGGAAGTGGTGGCCACAGCTTTGGGAATGGTGCCACTGCTTTGCTGTCCCATCCGCGATTCGGGAATGATGCCATGAGGAATTTTATCCCGGATCCTTTAAATAAAAGGGTGAGGGCGGGGTGGGGAACGGGGGCCGGGGTTGGTGATGCCGGACCCTCGCGGATCTCTGGGTGCCAGCGCCCCACAAGCGTCCCGTGAGGGTCGGACTGAACCCCAAAACCACAAAAACCCCACAAAAACCCCACAAAAACCCCACAAAAACCCCACAAAACCCCCGATTTTGGCCCAGGTCCCGGCGCTCCTTCTGCCTCCCCCATGCCCACAGAGGTGCCCTCGCTTTTTTGGGGTGCCCACACTGCCCTGGGGGTGGGTCTCCACATTATCCAGGGGTCCCCGCATTGCCCGGGGGTGTCCCCACAGTTTTTTGGGGGCGCACGCCCCAAATGTGACCCCACATTGCTCATGGGGGTCTCCACTCTGCCTGGGGGGGTGCAGGGGGCTGCCCCTGGGGGTCCCTGCATTGCCCGGGGGTGCCCCCACCCTTTTGGGGGAGTGAACCCCCAATCTTCCCGAGGGGGTCCCCTCATTGCCCAGGGGTGTCCCCACACTTTTTGGGGTGCACACCCCACTTTTCCCATAGGGGTCCCCACATTCACATTTGGGGTGTCCCCACAATTTTAGGGGGGTTGAAACCCCAATCTTCCCGGGGTTATCCCCACACTTTTTGGGGTGCACACCCCACTCTTCCCCATCGGGGTCCCCACATTTGCCTAGGGGTGCATGGGGCTGCTCCAGGGGGTCCCCACCCTAACTCAGGATCCCCATATTTACCGGGGGGTGTCCCCACAATTTTTGGGGTGCACACCCCATAGGGGTCCCCGCATTGCCTGGGGGTGCAGGGGGCTGCTCCAGGGGGTCCCCACATTTGCCTAGGGGTCCATGGGGCTGCTCCAGGGGGTCCCCACCCTAACTCAGGATCCCCACATTTACCGGGGGGTGTCCCCACCGTTTTTGGGGTGCACACCCCATAGGGGTCCCCACATTTGCCTAGGGGTCCATGGGGCTGCTCCAGGGGGTCCCCACCCTAACTCAGGATCCCCACATTTACCGGGGGGTGCCCCCACCCTTTCCAACCGTGCACCCCCCCCCCCACTCCCCCCCATAGGGGTCCTGCCCCTGTTTTTGGGGTTCCCAAGCTGCGGCGCTGGCAGCTTCACCCCGCTCCTTTCCCCGTCCCCCTTAAGCAGCCGTCGGGGCGAGCAGCAGCCACCTTAAGGGAGCCCCACCCCCGGCGGGCTGGGACCAGCCCTCCCCCTCCGTGGCCGCCGTCCCCTCCCTCCCTCCCTCCCTCCCTCCCTCGCCGGCCCGGCCCCGCACGGCCCCGCACGGCTCGGGGGTTGCCATGACAAGCATTTTCTCCCGCTAGCAGCGGCACCGTTCCCCCTCCATCCCATGGCCAGTCGCGGGGGCTCCGCCGCCAGCCGGGCGCCGTGGCACCGGAGCCGGTGAGTGCTCGGGGGGGGGGGGGAGCCCCGGCAGCGCCGTTCGGGGGTCCCCAGGGGGGGTTGAGGAGCTGGGGGAGGACGGGGGGGGACACACGGGGGTGGCGTGGGGTGGTCTCGGAGGGGTTTTTGTAGCGGGGGTGGGTGGGAGGGAGGGAGGGTGGGGGCATCGCCGCTCTGCCGGGGCGGGTGGGGCGCTGGCAGCGGGGGTTTCGCTCTCCCCGCTCCGTCCCAGTGCAGCAGGTGGGATCGGGGGGTTGGGGTGGGGTGGGGGGCTCGGTGTGGGTCCCTAGAGCATGGGGAGGGGGGGGGTCAGCGTGGGACCCCCCCCCGACCCCAGCCCCACGTGGGAGAGCGGTGGGGTGATGGGATGAGCGCGGTCCGGCCGCTCTGGGGTGTGGGGTGGGGGCTGCGGGGAGTGAAGACCCCCGACCATCTTATAGGGGGTAACTCCGGAACCCCCCCCCCCGGTATTTGGGGTGCGGGGAGGGGACGCTCCGGTCGGATCCTACAACTTGTTGCCTGCCCTTGAGGCGGGCGCGGGGCTGCCGGTGGCGCGTGTCGCTGGATTTTTGGGGAGGCAGCGAGTTGTGGCATTGCGGGGAGGAGGAGGAGGAGGATGATGGAGGAAGGAAGAGGCGGGGGAAGGGGAGGGGGGCTTGCGGCAGCCCAAGGACAGAGCGGGGAAGGTGCTGCGTGGGTGGGTTTGGGGTGGGTTTTTTTATTTTTCCCCCCCACCCGTGGGGCAGCAGGGGAGGGGTCTCGGCTCCCTGCCTGGAGTGGGGTGGGTGGGATGCGGCGGGGGAGGTGCGTGGGGGGGTTGCCCACGCCTCGGCTGGGCACGTCCCCCTCCTGCCTGCAGCAATCCGGCTGGGCAGAGCCCCGGCAGAAAACAGGAGAGTGGGGAGGCGGAAAAGAAATTAAAAAAAAAAAAAAAAAAAAATTAAAGAAAAAAAAAATCAGGGAATCTATAGGAAAAGCCGGGCCAGGCTCTGGTCTCCTCCTGCCTCCTCCTGCCTCAGCCTCTCCAGCGCTCTCCCTGCATCCCAAGCCCGGCTCTGGAGCATCCGTGGCCTGGCTCGGTGGGTCCGTGCCCCCCGGCGGGGGCTGTGCGGGGCTGTGCGGGGCTGTGCGGGCCCTCCCTGCTTCGCCAGAGGCGAGCGGAGATGCCGACAGGGGAGGAGGGACAATAGGTTATTGTGCTCTTATCTCTGGAGACCTGAGCTTGGGTGGGGGTTTGCGTGGCGAAGCTCAAACCAGTGCAGCCAGTTTGTGCCCGTGGCCGTGGACGGGCGGCCCTGGACGTGGGTGGACGGGCAGGAGCCCAGGGCAAGCGAGCTGGGCTGGAGGTGAGTGCTCGGAGCTCGCCACGGGGCAACCAGAACCGTCCTGGGGACCCCGAGCTGAGCCCCCACCCCCAAAATCCCACCCCACACACTCCGGGCTGCGTGGACAAGGCAGGGGCTGCACCGCTGCCTGCGCCCCGCCTGGCTCCAGACACTGCCCTCAATCTTTCGCTTCTCTGAGCACTGAAACGCACCTAAATTATTAAATCATGAGCGAGAGAGAGAGAGAGAGAGAGAGAGAGAGGCTGACGCCCCCGCGCTCCGCCAGCCCCACCCCGCCGCGCCCCGGGGATCCCTGCCCGGCCCCGGGCTTCCCTCCCCGGCTGCTCCCCCCCTCGGAGGGTGACCCCCCTCGGAATCCCACCCGTGGGCTCGCTGCTGGCTCCGGGGGGGGCTGCAGGTGCCCCTCGGATATTGGGGAATGGAGACCCTCCCTCAATGCAGGGCGCTGGGTGGGTTTGGAGGTTTCCCAAATTCCGCGCTGCGATTCCCTCCCGGCCGGGCTGGCTCGGCTCGGACACGCGGATCGCGGGGCACGGGGAAGGTGCCAGAGCCGGGATGGGGCAGGAGGAGCCGGGAAATGCCCGGGGCGGGCAGGAGGCAGCGCTTCCCCGTCCCCTCTCCTCGCACCGCGCATTCCCCGCGGGCTCCGGCCCCGTCCCACCCCGGCCGCTCTCCGTGCGAGCCCCGGCTCCTTCCCTGCCTCCCTTCCCGGCTGGAAAAGCGCTGGGAAGTGCTGCGAGCGCTGCAGGTAGAGAGAGAGAGAGAGAGAGAGAGAGGTTTGAGAGGGCGCAGGCTGTTGTTGGGTGTTGGTTTCTATTTTTTTTTTTTTTTTCCTTTTTTTTTTTTTCCTGTTTCGCTGGCGATGATGACGGAGGGAATTCCCTGCGCTGCCGCCTCGCCGCTCGGCGTGCTCCGGCTCCGGTATCTCTTCCCGGGGGGGGGATCCGACGCTGTCACCCCGAGCTTTGCTCCTCCAGAACCGGGAGCCGCCGAGCCCCGAGCCCCCCGGCAGAGGCCGGGCAGGGCGGGGGCAGCCCAAGGGTGGCACAGGTCCTTGGGCAGGATGAGTAAGAGCAGGGAGGGACCCGGCTGCTCCTCTCCACTATTGTTCAGCGCTCCAAAGAGCCGGGGTGGAGCTGAGCCTGGAGTGTGTTTCCCCTTGTCCCCAAGCCCTGGGAGAAAGCGAATCCTTCCCCTGCCTGCCCCCTGCTCGCCCCTCGCCGCGGATTCTCCTCCGCGCCTTCCCCGCGCCTCTCTCGGGTTGTGGTTTTGGTTTTTGTTGGGTTTTTTTTTTTTGTTGGTTTTTTTTTTCCCCTTTTTCCTGTTTCTCCTCCCTGCTAGGCCACGAGCGGAGTTTTCCCGCAGTGGCCACACGCTCTGGGATGGAGCCTGCGGCCACTCCGGCACCCAAATCCCTGCGCTGGGAGGGGGGGAAACTGCGGCCGCCGCCCGCTTGCTGCTGCTGCTGCTGCTGCTGCTGCTGCTGCTGCTGCTGCTGCTGCTCCCCGCGCAGGGCCCGGGCAGGGGCTGGCAGCTCCCGCTTCCTCCTCGCCCACGGCTCCTCCCCGCCGGGCACGGCTGCGAAAGGAGCCGGCGGAAAACCTGGGGGGAAAAGGCCGGGGATCCCGCGGGGCTCCGGGAGAGGCTGGGCAGGGACGGGGAGCCCCGGGAGGGATGCGCGGCGTGGCCGTGGAGATGGGATGTAGGTCCTTTGGGAAGTGACCGATGGTGTGAGGGACCACGGCAATGGGATGCAGGTCCTTTGGGAAGTGACCAGTGGTCAGTGTGACCACACCAATGGGATGCAGGTCCTTTGGGAAGTGACCAGTGATGAGAGTGACCACGGCAATGGGATGCAGGTCCTTTGGGAAGTGACCAGTGATGAGAGTGACCACGGCAATGGGATGCAGGTCCTTTGGGAAGTGACCAGTGATGAGAGTGACCACGGCAATGGGATGCAGATCATTTGGGAAGTGACCAGTGATGAGAGTGACCACGGCAATGGGATGCAGGTCCTTTGGGAAGTGACCAGTGATGAGAGTGACCACGGCAGTGAGATGCAGGTCCTTTGGGAAGTGACCAGTGATGAGAGTGACCACGGCAGTGAGATGCAGGTCCTTTGGGAAGTGACCAGTGCTCGGTGTGACCATGGCAATGGGATGCAGGTCCTTTGGGAAGTGACCAGTGATGAGAGTGACCACGGCAATGGGATGCAGATCATTTGGGAAGTGACCAGTGCTGAGAGTGACCATGGCAATGGGATGCAGGTCCTTAGATGGGGATGACCAATGGTCAGGGCGACCCCAGCAGTGGGATTCAGATCCTTTGGGATGTGACCAGTGATGAGAGTGGTCACAGCAGTGGGATTCAGATCCTTTGGGAGGTGACCAGTGCTCGGTGTGACCATGGCGATGGGAAGTGACCAAAGCCCAGAGTGACCACGGCAATGGGATGCAGGTCCTTTGGGAAGCAACCAGTGATGAGAGTGACCACAGCAGCGGGATTCAGATCCTTCAGGAAGTGACCAGTGCTCAGTGTGACCACGGCAATGGGATGCAGGCCCTTAGATGGGAAGTGGCCACTGGTCAGTGTGACCACTGGTCAGTGTGACCACAGCAGTGGGATGCAGGCCCTTAGAAGGGAAGTGGCCACTGGTCAGTGTGACCAGTGCTCAGTGTGACCAGCGCTCAGTGTGACCACGGCAGTGGGATGCAGGCCCTTAGATGGGAAGTGGCCAATGGTCAGTGTGACCACTGGTCAGTGTGACCACGGCAGTGGGATGCAGGCCCTTAGAAGGGAAGTGGCCAATGGTCAGTGTAACCACTGGTCAGTGTGACCAGTGCTCAGTGTGACCACGGCAGTGGGACGCAGGCCCTTAGAAGGGAAGTGGCCACTGGTCAGTGTGACCACTGGTCAGTGTGACCACGGCAGTGGGACGCAGGCCCTTAGAAGGGAAGTGGCCACTGGTCAGTGTGACCAGTGCTCAGTGTGACCACGGCAGTGGGACGCAGGCCCTTAGAAGGGAAGTGGCCACTGCAGCACGAGCGGTGCCGCGTTCCCTGGTGCTCCCCACCTCCCGTGGCTTGCTGGGAGCTCCAGGATCCGGGGATGCCGCTGGATGCCTGCAGCGTTCCCGCTAAGGAATGGCTGCTCTGGCACAGCCGTGGGGATCTGGAGCGCAGAGGAGGAGAGAAATCAGTGGGGGCGAGCTGGGAATGTGAACCCATCCCTCTCCCCTCGTGCTGTGCCGGGCGGGAGCAGGGATCCAGGGGCTGGTGCTGGAGATGCTCCTGGGGGAAGCAGCGTGGAGGGCAGAGGGTGGCAGAGCTGCCCCCAGCCTCCCTCCTCTCCACTTTGCTGTGGGCAGAGGTGACCAGCGAGGGCACAGGGACAGGATCCTGCCCAGCCCTGAGCTCCCCACTGGTTTTCCCAGTGCCACGGGGACAGGGAATGTGTTTTGGGGTGCGGGGCCAGCCCATTCCTCCCAGGGACCCCCCCACGTTCCCTGTCACCTCCTGCCAGCGCCGAGGCCGAGCTGATGAACCCTGTGACTTTGATGTTTTAATTAGTTGCTCTCGGCTTTAATGCGCGGGGATAATAGAGTTTCCGTGGACTTAGAAACCCTGCCCCTCTGCTGGATCATTAGGAAAAGGGGAAAAAAGGCAAGAAGGGAAGCCTGGATAGGGACGGGAGGGAAGCTTGAGCCCTGCAGAGCAAATGACACCCGCTGGGGTGTCCCCCACCCGGCTGGTGACTCTTTTAAACCGCTAATTAAGCACCTCAAATCCTGGGAGAGCTCTCTGTGAGTAAGAGCTGAGTTCAGAGTCCTCCCTGCGTTTGTGAGCTTTGGGGAGGGATCTCGGGTTTGAACGAGGGAAGGCGACGCACGGCCAGCGAGGAGCCCCTGGAACCAGGAATTTGGGCTGTGGGATTCCCTTCTGGGGCTGTGGGATTCCCTTTTGGGGCTGTGGGATTCCCTTTTGGGGCTGGCCCTGCTCCCTCCGGGGCAGCCAGGCTGGGACATGGGGACCTTGGTGGGATGCCCAGTGCTCCTGGGCAGCTTCCCTGGGATTTCTGGGCTCAAATCCTAAACGGGGACCAAAACAGGGACCGGGAGGGCGCAGGCCGGGGAGGGGACACCCAGCTGCAAACACCAGCAACCCCCTGCCCAAATCCCGCAGCTTCGGAGCCGGGGAAAGGACAGGGCGAGGCTCATCCAGTGCCAACCAGGGAGAGCTCCTGGCCTCGGGAATTCTTTCCTTCCCTGCGGCACCAGGGGATGTGGCAGCCCCTGGGGCCAACACCAGCATCCCACTGCGGGTCCGGCTCCGTGCCCTGCCCCACTGCGGGCCCGGCTCCGTGCCCTGCCCCACTGCGGGCCCGGCTCTGTGCCCTGCCCCACTGCGGGTTCAGCTCCGTGCCCTGCCCCACTGCGGGTTCAGCTCCGTGCCCTGCCCCACTGCGGGCCCGGCTCCGTGCCCTGCCCCACTGCGGGTCCGGCTCCGTGCCCTGCCCCACTGCGGGGTCCGGCTCCGTCCCCTGCCCCACTGCGGGGTCCGGCTCTGTCCCCTGCCCCACTGCGGGCCCGGCTCCGTCCCCTGCCCCACTGCGGGTCCGGCTCTGTGCCCTGCCCCACTGCGGGCCCGGCTCCGTGCCCTGCCCCACTGCGGGTCCCGGCTCCGTGCCCTGCCCCACCGGCACCCCCCCCCCCACTGCGGGCCCGGCTCCGTGCCCTGCCCCACTGAGGGTCCGGCTCCGTGCCCTGCCCCACTGCGGGGTCCGGCTCCGTGCCCTGCCCCACTGCGGGTCCGGCTCCGTCCCCTGCCCCACTGCGGGTCCGGCTCTGTCCCCTGCCCCACTGCGGCCCGGCTCTGTCCCCTCCCCACCCCCCCCCCCCCACCCCCCCCCCCCCCCCCCCCCCCCACCCCCCCCCCCCCCCCCACCCCTCCGCCCTGCCCACTGCGGCCCGGCTCTGTCCCTGCCCCACTGCGGGCCCGGCTCTGTCCCCTGCCCCACTGCGGGTCCGGCTCTGTCCCCTGCCCCACTGCGGGCCCGGCTCTGTCCCCTGCCCCACTGCGGGTCCGGCTCTGTCCCCTGCCCCACTGCGGGCCCGGCTCTGTCCCCTGCCCCACTGCGGGCCCGGCTCTGTCCCCTGCCCCACTGCGGGGCCGGCTCTGTCCCCTGCCCCACTGCGGGTCCGGCTCTGTCCCCTGCCCCACTGCGGGCCCGGCTCTGTCCCCTGCCCCACTGCGGGCCCGGCTCCGTGCCCTGCCCCACTGCGGCCACCCGGGGCCGGCTCCTGGCGCGTCCCCAAAGGGGGCAGCTCCTGCCCAAGGAGAAGCTTTGGGCCAAAAGCGTCCGCGTTTTTGTGCTGACGGGGGGGAAACTTTTCCCTCGACGCTCCCACGGCACGGATGAGTCGGCAGGCTGCGCTGAGCCGAGCCGGGCCGGGCCGCCGGGGGCGAGGATCAGCCGCGGTTTTCCCATTCCGTGCCGCATCCCGGCGTTTCGCCGCCGCCGAGCCCGGGCAGAGCGCGGCGCGTAGGAGTCCCCACCCGGAAGAATTTGTCCGGCGGGGCCGGGCAGGGAGGAATCCGATCCCTCCTTTTCCCAGGCTGGGATCCCAGCGCGCTCGGGCTTCTCCTCCGTGGCCTCGGCCGGCTCCTCGCTGCCGAATTCCCCATCCACACACACACACACACACTGAGAACGTGGGTCTGACCCCCCAGCTCATCCCCGCCGGGCCGGGAAGGGTCCCGCAGCAGCGATTCCCGACATCTCCTCTTTGTCTGCGGCTCGCAAAGGTCAGCCCTGCCTCGCTCCGTGGAGGAGCTGTAAATAAATCCCGCTCCTTTGCGCCGCGGGGCCGGCTCCGGGGCTGAGCTCAGCATCCTCCTCCTCCTCCTCCTCCTCCTCCTCCTCCTCCTCCTCCTCCTCCTCCTCCTCCTCCTCCTCCTCCTCCTGCTGCTGCTGCTGCTGCCTGCCCGGGCCGGGGGAGGCGATGCCAGCCCGGGGGGCAGCGGGGGGCTCGGGGAAAGCGGCGTGTCCCAAGCCAAGGGCAAGAGTCGGGGTGGCTGCTCCCGGCTCCTGCCTTCTCCAGGCTAAAAATAAGCCGCTGGCCCTCGCCCTGCTGCCTCTGCTGGGTCTGGGGGGGCTGGCGGTGGGCAGGGGGCGAATCCGGGAGCCGGGGGGAGCGCGGGGAGGTGGCAGGGCCTGTGTGGGGTTGGAAGTGACCTTTGCTCTTTGGGCATCGGGGTCGGCGATCAGATTTGCAGGTCCGGGCTCGGATTTCAGGCAGAAGGTGTCTGATTTTTCGGAGATGCTAATTAAGGACCCTGCTGCAGCAGCTGGAGCTTTACTGTCCCTCTCGCCGGCCCGGGTTGGTGCCCGTGGCCCCTGGAATGCCCTCGGCTTTTCGCTTCTCGCCTTTTGTTCCTTCCTGGGAATGCCGATGCCTCGCCTTTCCGGGGGCTCCAGCCTTTTCCAGAGGCTTGGTGGCGCGGCCCTCGCCGCATTCCAGCCTCCTCGCCTCCCTTCCCACTTTCTCGCCAGCTTCTTAAAAATAACCCCGTGTTGCTGCAGCGCTGCTGGGGGCAATCCCGGGATCCGCTGGGAAAGCTGCGCTCCCGCTCCTGCCCATCCCACAGGGATGAGCGAGGAGTCGGCTCCGTCCTCCAACGCTGTCCCCTCTCCTCATTCTGTGGAAGCCCCCCTGATTCTGGGATGAGCTGGAGGTTAATGGGATGGCTCGGAGTGGGATGTGCTGTTTGTGGAATTCCTGTGGCACCTGCCCGGCTCAGCCCGGCTTCATCCCAATCCCTGCCGTGCCGGATCGCTGCAGCCGGCAGTGCCCGGATTTCCCGGAGCTTCCCGCTCCAGAGGGGCTTCCAGCGGAGCTGGGCACGTGGCTGTGCCAGCAGCAGGGATCCAGCATGGATCTGGTGGTGGGGACATGCCTGGGGGTGACCCGGGCTGGGATGGAGCTCGTGCTCCGGCGTGAACCCGAGTTAAACATTATTCCTGCCTCTGGAGCGAGGCAGGGATTAGTGCAAGGAGGGAGAGCTCGGTGCAAGGAAGGGGATTGCAGGGAAATGAGGGCAGGCTGGATTTGTGGCCGTGCCCTCAGCTGGGAATGCCAGGCTGGCGTTGGAGGAGCCCCGGGATGGCCGGAGCGAGGCTGGAATCCTCTGGAGCAGCAGGAAAGCTGGAATGACAAGCGGGATTTATCCCCATGGCACAGGCCTGGCTGCTGATTCAGCTGCAGGGAGCTGGGATCAGAAACTTGGCCGGGGCTGGGAGAAGCTGGGAAGCGTGGCCAGGATCTTTCCTGGGTGTCCCGGTGCCGACGTGGCTCTGAGTCACCACATCCTGCCTGGGGAGAGGTTTGGGTCCCCCACACTTCCATGGAAACAGCCGGGAAGGGCTCCGGGATGGGCCCTTGGAGGGTCCTGCTGGATTCCTTGTGGGAGCAAGGCCGTGCTCATCCCTAGGGATAAATCTGTGGGGCTGGGGGACTGCAAAACTCCGTGTCCAGGCTGGAGCTGGGAGAGGGTGAAGCTCCACATCCTGCATTTTCCAGTGTGACCGGTGCTGGCTATTTTTAGTTGTCCAAATTAAGCTCGCCTTAAATGCTGTCTTTTGAGGTTTCTCTGAGGGAGGAGGCCTGCAGTGGTGTTATTTCCCGAGTGACGGGTTGCTCTCCAATCTGACCCCAGCTGGACTGGCCAAAAAAACGAAGGGAAGGAGCAAAGCTGCGGCTGGGAAGCGGCTCCTCCCCGCAGAGCAGCGCCCGAGGGTGTTTCCCGAGTCAGCCGGAGATTTCCCGGGGGGGGGCGGAAAAAGAAGGAGAAAGCAAACAGCCGAGCCCTGCTCGCATCCCCGTGGGGAAATCCAGCTGGAAAACCTCATCCCGCTACCTGCTCCGGCATTCCCGGGCTGTGCCGTGCCCCTGGGTGTTCCACGGGGTGTTAAATCCATGGATTTCTCATCCCGGCAGCATTTTGGATGAGCTGGAGCGTGCTGGGTGCTGGTTGGGGCTCCTGGAGGAGGTGGAAAAGGCTGGAGCCATGGGAGGGGTGCTGGGATGCTGCTCCCGGTTTTTGGGGGAGCCTCATCCAGAGGGGGCTGTCCTGGCATTCAGGAGATCCTCCAGGAATGCAGCCCACCCATCCCACAGGCAGTGCTGAGCCCAAACCCACCCACGCCGTGCTCCAGCTCCGTATCCACCGCCGGATTCTGCTGTGCCACCTCCTGAGCCGCTGCCTTCCATCCCTTCCCATCCTCTGCTTCCCTCCTCGGCATCGTTTTCCCACCTTTTCCCATCCCTGGGCTGCTGCCTTCATCCCTTCCCATCCTCCTCTTCCCTCCTCAGCGTCCTTTTCCCACCTCTCCCCATCCCTGGGCTGCCACATTCCATCCCTTCCCATCCTCCTCTTCCCTCCTCGGCATCGTTTTCCCACCTTTTCCCATCCCTTCCCATCCTCTGCTTCCCTCCTCGGTGTCCTTTTCCCGCCTCTCCCCATCCCTGAGCCATCACCTTCCATCCCTTCCCATCCTCCTCTTCCCTCCTCAGCGTCCTTTTCCCACCTCTCCCCATCCCTTCCCATCCTCTGCTTCCCTCCTCAGCGTCCTTTTCCCACCTTTTCCCATCCCTGAGCTGCTGCTTTCCATCCTTTCCCATCCTCTGCTTCCCTCTTCAGTGTCCTTTTCCCACCTTTTCCCATCCCTGAGCCATCACCTTCCATCCCTTCCCATCCTCTGCTTCCCTCCTCAGCGTCCTTTTCCCACCTTTCCCCATCCCTGGATGTGCTCCGTGCCCGCCTGGCCCCAGCGGGCGCCTGCCGGAGCATCCCACACCCGGAGCAGGGAATGCAGGAATGCAGGAATGCAGGAATGGCCTTTCCCCCTCCTCTTCCCGGTGTTTCCCTGCAGGTCAGAGCCCGGGGATGCTCCGGCTCCTGCAGTCGGACGTGAAATGCATCGAATCCCGGGAAGAGGCTGCAGATGGAATTCCTGCAGCGCTCCGCGGGGGAAGGACGGGGCCGTGCCAGGCCCCTGAGGAGGATGGAATTGTTTCCTGGCGCTTCCACGCACGGGACTGGCCCTTTTCCCTCTGGGAAGGATGAGGAGGGAGCCTCCCTTCCTCCTCCCGCTGCCCCGGACGTGGCTCGGCCTCGTTGTGTCCCCGTGGCCGGGATCTCGCTGGGATCTGTCCCTGCTCAGGGAGATCCTCTGGGCACGGATGGCTGGGAAGGGATCCAGGAAAAGGCAGCAGGGAGCAGAGGGATTTTCCCAAATCTCAGCATCCTCACCTGGGGCCTGCCTCCCTTTGGGGGAGCCTGAACCGTGCTGGGGGATCCCAAACGGTGCTGGGGGACCCCAAATGGTGCTGGGGGACCCCAAACGGTGCTGGGGGATCCTGTGCTGAATTCCCGGGATCCCTTGCTGTATTCCCATGGATCCCTCACTGTGTTCCCACCAATCCTGCACTGTATTCCCCCAGATCCCACGCTGAATTCCTGGGATCCTGTGCTGTATTCCCACCGATCCCTCACTGTGTTCCCGGGATCCCTCACTGCATTCCTGGGATCCTGCACTGTATTCCCGAGATCCTGTGCTGTATTCTCGGGATCCTGTACTGCATTCCCGGGATCCCGCACTGCATTCCTGGGATCCTGTGCTTCATTCTTGGGGTCCTGTGCTGAATTCCCAGGAACCTGTGCTGCATTCCCGGGATCCTGTGCTGTATTCCTGGGATCCTGTGCTGTATTCCTGGGATCCTGTGGTTTATTCCTGGGATCCTGTGCTGTATTCCCACAGATCCCACGCTGAATTCCCAGGATCCTGTGCTGAATTCCTGGGATCCCTTACTGCATTCCCGGGATCCCGCACTGAATTCCCACAGATCACTCACTCCATTCCCAGAGATCCCTCCCTGCATTCCCACAGATCCCTCTCTGCATTCCCGCAGATCCCTCTCTGCATTCCCGTGGATCCCTCGCTGAATTCCCACAGATCCCTCTCTGCATTCCCGTGGATCCCACACTCCATTCCCGCAGATCCCACGCTGAATTCCCACAGATTTCTCACTCCATTCCCGCAGATCCCACGCTGAATTCCCACAGATTTCTCACTCCATTCCCGCAGATCCCTCACTGCATTCCCACAGATCCCTCACTCCATTCCCATAGATCCCTCCCTGCATTCCCACAGATCCCTCCCTGCATTCCCGCAGATCCCTCTCTGTATCCCCACAGATCCCTCTCTCCCTCGGCCTCTGGCGCCGCTCCCTGCCGGCACAGCCCCGGACGCGAGGATTTTCCCGCTAATCTGGGCCCTATCGCTGCTAAAGCCGCAATTATCCCGGGATTAGCGCCGCTGCTTAGGGACCCACCTGGGTCCGTGCCGGCGGGGCCGGGCCGTGCCAGAGCTCCCGCGGCTCCGGCCACGGCCAGGACGGAGCGGCCGGCGGCTGCCGTCACCTCGGCTGACCCCAGGGCTGCTCTGGCCCTCTCCTTTGGAGGCTGCGGGGTTTTTTTGGGAGTTTTTGGGATTTTTTTGGAGGTTTTGGGGGGTTTTTGGTGCCGTTCCTCGCCGCGTCCTCGTCCCCGCCGTGTCCTGGTTCTGGAACTCGACCCGAGCTTGGCATCCCAAGGCTGGGTTGGACAGGGCTTGGAGCACCCTGGGGTGGTGGGAAGTGTCCCTGCCCAGGGAATGGGATGAGCTTTAGGGTCTCGTCCATCCCGAGCGTTCTGGGGTTCCGTGATTCCGTCTCGGCCTCGCCGTAGGTGGGGTTTGTTTGAGCTGGGATTTATGGCAGGAAAAGGGCTCTGGCAAAGCCGGGCTCGGGGCTGGAAGGCCCCGTCCCTCCTTGTGGGGATGTGGGAGGTGGGAGCCGCGCTGGCAGCTCCGTGCTGGCCCTGGAGGGAAGGGATATCCCGGTTTTCCGGGGTTGCTGGTGCAGCTGGGAGGCTCCGGAGCCTTGGGAGGAGGGAATGTGTGGGGTTGGATGTGGCACAAACGGGAGGGCAGGGACTGTGCTGGGAGCCCCGGGCTGTGGGGCAGGGGTGAGGAGATGGGGCTGGAATGATGGGGCTGGGAATGAGTGACAGGGCTGGGAATGAGTGACAGGGCTGGGAATGAGTGACAGGGCTGGGAATGAGTGACAGGGCTGGGAATGACTGACAGGGCTGGGAATGGTGGGGCAGGAGCGATGGGGCCGGAAATGATGGGGCTGGGAATGAGTGACAGGGCTGGGAATGAGTGACAGGGCTGGGAAGGAGGGGGCTGGGAATGATGGGGCAGGAATGATGGGGCTGGGAATGATGGGGCTGGGAATGACTGACAGGGCCAGGAATGACTGACAGGGCCGGGAATGATGGGGCCGGGAATGATGGGGCTGGGAATGACTGACAGGGCCAGGAATGACTGACAGGGCTGGGAATGATGGGGCAGGGAATGATGGAGCTGGGAATGATGGGGCTGGGAATGACTGACAGGGCTGGGAATGAGGGCTCCAGACCAGGATGGCTGCGCTGTGGCAGCAGGACAAAGCCCAGTTTTAGGGAGCAAAATCGCCCCATCCAGTTGGGAGCAACGCCCCGGATGAGGATGAGGATGAGGACGAGGACAAGGACGAGGACGAGGATGAGGATGAAGACGAGGATGAGGATGTGGATGTGGATGTGGATGAGGATGAGGACGAGGATGAGGATGAAGACGAGGATGAGGATGTGGATGTGGATGAGGATGAGGACGAGGATGAGGACGAGGATGAGGACAAGGACGAGGATGAGGATGAGGATGAGGACGAGGATGTGGATGAGGATGAGGATGAGGATGAGGACGAGGACGAGGATGAGGACGAGGATGAGGATGAGGATGAGGATGGTGCCTGTCCCCCCCTCGGCCACTTTTCAGTACAATCAGCACTAATGAGAGCGCACTAACGATTTTTAATTGCCCTGAGGCCCCGGGACAGGCCCTGGCACCCGGGAATGTGGTGCCTGCTCTGGGTTAGGGCTGCTGGGAAGCCCAGCTCCAACAAAGCGGCTCTGAAAAAGCAGATCCAAGGTTTTTCCAAGGGATTTTTTTTTTTTTCCCATCCTCCCCTGGATGCGGGAAGAGCGAGCTCTCCCCAAAACTCCGCTGGGATTCAGCTGGGAGAGGCAGGGCTGGGATGAGAGCCCTGGGGGTCACCCCCTGAGTGGGTGGGTGCCCGGGATGATGCCCGGGATGGTGCCCAGGATGATGCCCCCTTCCCTTTCCAGCCTCTCCCACCCTCCCTGCCACCCTTGGCGGTGCCTTCCCGGCATTTCCCAGCCCCGGGTTTCTTTTCCAAGCCAATTCCTGCTGTTTTGCTTCAATCCTGGCCTCGGGAGAGGGATGGGGACAGGGAAGGGGGACCCCGGGAGGCTCCCAGGGGGGAAAGGGGGGTGAATGTGCCCCCCTCCCGCCTCATCCCGCCTCATCCCAGCTCCCAGCAGCTTTTCCTCCTTCCTTTTCCTTGCCCTGCCCCTCCCCGTGCTCTCCTGGCCCATCTGGCTCTTCCCTCCTCTTTATTTTCCGTGTTTTCCGAGCTCCCATTCGCCTCTCCCGCCCGGATTTTTTATGTATGTATGTATGTATGTATTTATTTATTTATTTATTTATTTATTTATTTATTTTTATTTTTATTTTAATTTATTAATTAATTTTATTTATTTATTTATTTAATTTTATTTATTTAATTATTTATTACTTTATTTTATTTTATTTTCTTTATTTATTGCTCTTGGGATCTCCACGATACCACCACAGCGTTTGTTTTTTGTTTTAATTTTCTTTTGGTTTTTGGTCACTGTCGTCATTGTTTTGGGGTTTGTTTTTTGGTTTTGTTTTTTGGGGTTTCTTTTTGGCGAGGGTCTGAATTTGGGGATGGGTTGGTTTTTTTGTTTTGGTTTGTTTGTTTTGTTTTGGTTTGTTTTTTGTTTTTTGTTTTTTTTGTTGTTGTTGTTGTTTTGTTTTTCTCGGTGAGGGTCTGAATTTGGGGATGGGGTTTGGGGTTTTTTTTGTTTTGGTTTGTTTTTTGGGGGTTTTTTTATTTGTTTTTCTCAGCAAGGGTCTGAATTTGGGGATGGGGTTTGGGGTTTTTTCTTCTTTTTTTTGGTTTTTTTCTTCTTTTTTTCTTTGATTTTTTTTTTTTTTTTTTTTTTCCCCCTTCCACTTCTGGGATCCAGAAAAAAAAAAAAAAAATTCCGCCTTTCTCCGCGCTCTCCCCTGCTCGCCTGGCTCCCTTTAATTAGACTCCTTACTGCATGGAACAGTTCGCAGTTATATATGGAAAACAGCCCACACTTTCCCAGGAGCGGGGCATGGTGGGAAGGGAAACGGGAGCAGCCGCCGGCTCTTCCCTGGGAGCCGCGTGTGTTTTTCCTATCGCTTTTCCCGACTTTCCTTTTTAACCCTTCGCAGCAGCGAAAGGGGCTCGCAGCATTTTATTTTAATTTAATTTTTTTTTAATTATTATTATTATTTCTTCTTTAACCCCACCCCCATCCCTCCTCGCTGTAGTTTGGGGGGGAGACAAAAAAAAAAAAAAAAAAAAATCCCTGCTCATTTCATGGGGTGTTTTTTTTTGGGATTGGGAAAAGCTGAATTTGCGGCCGGAGGAGCGCGGAGAGAGGGATCCGAGCTCGCAGGAGCCGCGCGGTGCCCGGCAGGGATGGGATCCAAGCGGGAATTCTCGGAGCAAGGGACACCCATCCCGTCCCCCTCCCTCGCAGCCCATCTCATCCCATCCCATCCCTGCTCACGTGGCGGCGGTGGCAGGAGGGGCATCGCTGTCCCCAGCCCTTCCCGGTGTCCCCGGGGCTGCTGCCACCCTCGGGATCCGGCTGCAGGATCGCCCTTTCCCCCCTCTGGAATCGCTGCGGATCCCCTACAGCACATCCCAGCTCCGGGGGGATCCCCCCCCTGCTGCTCCCCAAATTTCCCGAGCGGCTCCGCCTCTCTCTGCTGCCTCAGTTTCCCCCTCCTCCTCTGGTGATCCGGAGGGGGATTTCTGGGGAGGGGATTCCACGGGATTCTTGGCGGATTTAGGGACGAGGAAGCGGCTCGGGTGACCAGGTGAGCCACCGGGTGCCCCTCGAGGTGTCCCGGGCACCCCAAAACCCCACAGGCTGCCCCTTTTCCTCCTCCTGCTGCCTTCCCCCAGCAGCCGATGCTTCTGGCGGCTGCTGCTGCCGCAGGAAGTGACGGGAACCTATTTTCAGCCCCCAGGGATCTTCGGGGTTAGGAATCCCCTGTCCCTGTGTAATCCTGCTAAAAATACCGGGCCCGTGTCCTGCCCGCCGGCTCTCCCGGCCCCCGGAGCGTTGGTTTTGCCTCTCGGACTCTCTCCCCTGCTCTGGGTCAGGCCTTTAACCTGCTGGGTTTGACTTTGTTGAAGCTCGGCTTAAAACTCCTGCGCCTTCTGAGCGGGGTGTGGGAAGGTGGGAGCGGGGATTTGGTGGGGTGGGAGAGGGGATGGGGCCGTGCTCGCCTGAGCTGGGCTCATCCCGGTGCTCCTGAGCTGCCCCATCCCATGGGAGAGCTGGGAATGGCCAGAGCATCCCTGCCCTGGGCCTGGGCCAGGCTCTGCCCGAAATCCTGGTGGATCCTGGTGGATCCTGGCGGATCCTGGTGGATCCCGCTGGCCGTGGCCCCAGGAGCAGCTCTGGGGCTCTGTGGGGCAGAGAGCACCCGTCCATCCTGGCAGAGCTCCGGGCTCTTCCCACTCTGCTCTCGGCACCATCCCAACCTCGATCCCGGCCCCATGGCCTCTCCTCCGGCCCGGCCAGCACCGGACACTGCTCCCATCCCATCCCAGCCCTGCTCCGGGCTCTGCTGCTCCCATCCCATCCCATCCCATCCCATCCCATCCCATCCCATCCCATCCCATCCCATCCCATCCCATCCCAGCCCTGCTCCGGGCTCTGCTGCTCCTCAGGGGCCTCCTGGAGCATCCAGGAGCTGGGGGATGCAGCATCTCCCTGGGAATGGGGCCCCTTGGGAATACCCCTCCTGCCAGGATTCCTGGGGTCGCCTCCCTCCTGTCCAGGTGTGCTGGGAATTGGGAGGGTCCAGGTCGCTCGGACAGGGCTGGGATGTGGCCGTGGCTCCGTGTCCGTCCTGGTGGTGCTGCTGGAGCAGCCCCAGCTCCTGCTTTGCTGCCTCGTTTTTATCCTCCGGTCCCACTCCGTGATTCCGAGCTGCCCCAATCCCAGAGCTCTGCTTCGGCCTCGGCTGTAAATCAGCACTGAGCCAGGCCCAGGACGGGTCTGGAGGTGGGAGGAGAGGTCGTGGGGGCAGCGGGGTGGGAGCTGCTGCCCTGGACACCTCCCTGCAGCCGGAGGGGAGGGAAGAGAGGAGGAAAGGGTCATCCCCTGTGTGCCAGCCGGTGCCAGATCGCCCAGATTTGGGTTTGGTGGGTTCATGGTGCTGCCAGGCTGGGATGGTTGTCCTGGATCCTGGCTTCGTCCACTCCTCCATCCCATTCAGCAGCAGGAAATGGGTTCTTCCCAGCCTGGCAGCACCGGGATCCCACCAAACCCAAATCTGGGTGAAACCCAGCAGTGCTCGGCCTCGTGTCACCCCAGCAGGGACTGAGGGGATGCCCAGGGGATGCCCGGGGGGTGCTCTGCCCCTCTGGAAGGTGACACCCGCAGGTGTTTGGTGCTGCAGGAGAGGCTGGGATCGCTCCCCGGACCTCCTGCATTCCTGCCCCGGCCCTGCTACCTCGTAAAGCACAAAAGAATAATGAGAGGAGCCGCGCTGATTTAGTGCAGGCGCCGCCGGAGAAATACCAAGGCCTTAGATGGAAACATTCCCCCTGACAGCTCGCCTGGAGGCTTCCCTGCTTTTTCCTTTGCTTCCACCCCCCCCGAAATTCCTGGGCTGCTGCATCCTGAGGCGCGGGGAAGCCCCGGCCGGGGGCGAGGGCAGATTCCTGAGCCCCCCGGCACCGCGGCTCCGGCAGCTGCTCCGGTGGATTTGGCTTTGGATGCGACGCTTTTGGAGGCCTGGGCAGCGGGAGCCGGGGCTGGCACAGCCCCTGGTGGCAAGCAGGCTCGGGATTGTGGGTTTAGGGGGCTCAGGGATGCGGATTTTGGGGCTCAGGGCTGCAGGATTTGGGGAGCGCCGCATCCAGGCGGAGGCCGTGCCCAGCGTTCCGCCTGCAGCCTCTTCCCTGCCCTTCGCTGGAGTTAATTGCTGCCTTGGGCACGCCAAAACCCAGCAGCTTTCCAGCCTCAATTAGCAGGAGGCAAAACAGGAGCAAAATGGGAGCCAGGGCAGCTGGAAGGAGCGGGGTGGTGAGCGCCCTGCGGAGCGGCCGGGCACTTTTTGGGGGAATTTCACCTCTTCTGCCTTTTCCTCGTGCCTTCCCCGTGCCCTTGGCCCTGCTGCCATCCCTCCTCCCCATCCCACGGCCTGGCAGGAGGAAGGAGAGGAGGAGGAGGATGAGGATGGTGTGACACAGCCAAGGGAGGGACGATGCTCTGTCCCAAGCACCAAGGGGGTGACAGCGGCTTTGGGGACAGGCTCCCAGCCCAGCTTTGTGCCCCACACCGGGAATTGCGTGCCTGGCGTGGGAGGGGACGCTCCGGGGCTGTGCCACCCGTGGGCACGGCCGGCAGCGGGCTGAGGGTGGCACCGGCGGCTCCCTGAGCCTGCGGCACCCGCGGGCTTGTGGCCTGTGCCCTCCCCTCGCCCCCGAGCCGGGAGGTGCGGAGGAGCCCGGCCCCGCGTGGGAATTGTCACTCGTGGGAATTGTAGGGAATTGTCACTCGTGGGAGTCGGGAATTGTCACTCGTGGGGCTGCGGGACGAAGGGAGCCTGCCCTGCCCTGCCCTGCCCTGCCCTGCCCTGCCCTGCCCTCGGCGCTGCTGCGGGGGCTGGCGAGGAGCGGCCCCGAGCTCCCAATCCCAATCCCAATCCACCAGCGAATTCCCGCTGGAGGTGGCATTCCCGGGCTGCGCCCCGGGCTCAGCCCCTGCTCCGTGACTGGTTTGCCGCTGGTTTGTCACTGGTTTGCCACTGGTTGGTCACTGGGCTGGTGACTCTGTTGGTGACTCTGTTGGTGACTCTGTTGGTGACTCTGTTGGTGACTCGCTTTCCCTGGCACAGCTCTGCCGCGCTCCGCGAGGCCCCAGCGCTTCCTGGGCGTTTTCCCGATCCTTTTCCAGCTGCGATGCCCAGGGGAGAAGGAGGGGGGGTGGGGGACGCCTTTATTCCCCTCACTCCTGCAGGATCCAGGCCGGGAGCTCCTTCCCCCTGTGCACCGGGAGGGAACCGGGGGGGCTCTGGCCGGCAGCGGGGTCCCCTCCCGGGGCCGGGTTTGGCTCGGGGGGGTCCCGGGGCGCTGCCGGGAGCGGGGGGAGCCCCTCGGGGCAGGGAGCTGCCGCTGTCCCCTCCCCTGGCGCTCACTCCGGAGGAAGCGGATGCTGCGCCGGGAGGAGGGAACGCGAACGTCCCGCGGCTGCCACAGGTGCCCGTCCCCGGCAGCCCCGGGCCGCTTCTGCTTTCGCCTCCCCGGAGCTCCCGGGGCAAGGAGAGGGGGCGAGGGGTCGCCAGCGTGACCGGGGGAGAGGAGGAGGAGAGGGGGAAGGGAAAGGGAAAGGGGACGGATCCTGCCGAGCCGGGCCGGTGCTGGCCGGAGTGGCCGCAGGGCTCTGTCGGGGCTGTGGCAGCCCGGCCTTGTCCCCTCCGCCTGTCCGTGGCACCGGGATGGAGGCTCCGGCACCGTGACCTTCGCTGCCCTTCCCACCTCCGCCACCCCTGCCCTTCCTCCCTCCCTCCCTCGCTGCCTTGCCGGCGGTGGAAACTCTTCATCCCGAGCCTCTCCGGGATGTGCCCGGAGCCTCCGAGGCAGCCCCGGGCAGGGCGTTTGTCCCCCTGAGCCCCTCTTTGGTCTCTCGGCCGCCGCAGGACGGGGCAGCCCCGCCGTGCCCGTCCCTCGCTCCCTCCCTGCCCATCCCCGGCGGCCTCGCGGGGCGCCCGGCGCCGGAGGGGTTAAGCAGGGAAGGCTTTCCCTTGCCAGGGGTGTTGCTGGGAACAGGCAGGAGCGGGAGCCATCTGCACATTGCGATTTGGTGAGTGTGCAGGGGAGGGGCCCCGGCCGGGCCCTTGGGGTGCTGGGGCCGCCCCGCTGCCCGCGGTTCTGGTGGTGGGGAGGAGGAGGAGGAGGGGGGAAAAGGGGTGGGGAGGGAATTGGGGATCCCCTAAAATTCCCCCCCCCCCACCAAGAGCCGCTGTCCCACTCGGGCCGGGCTCCACGTGGCCGGGTGTCCGTGCCCGGCGTGGGACACGGAGCTGGCTCGGCCCCGGTGGGGTTGGCGTGGGGGTCGTGCCCTCCTTGTGCCCCCCAGCCCAGCTCCGGTGCCCTCCCTGTGCCGTCCCAGTGCCCCCCAGCCCAGCCCCGGTGCCCTCCTTGTGCCCCCCAGCACCGGTGCCCTCCTTGTGCTGTCCCTGTGCCCCCCAGCCCAGCCCCGGTGCCCTCCCTGTGCCGTCCCTGTGCCCCCCAGCCCCGGTGCCCTCCTTGTGCCCCCCAGCACCGGTGCCCTCCTTGTGCCCCCCCCCCCCCCAGCACCGGTGCCCTCCCTGTGCCCCCCAGCACCGTGCCCTCCTTGTGCCCCCCACCCCAGTCCCGGTGCAATCCCTGTGCCCCCCAGCCCCGGTGCCCTCCTTGTGCTGCCCCTGTGCCCCCCAGCCCAGCCCCGGTGCCCTCCTTGTGCCCTCCTTGTGCCCCCCAGCCCCGGTGCCCTCCTTGTGCCCTCCTTGTGCCCCCCAGCACCCGGTGCCCTCCCTGTGCCCAGAGCTGTCACTGCTGGGATGGGGCTGGAATGAGCCGTGCCCAGCTCCCAGCACAGCCCCCCCCCCACGCTCCTGCTCCCACATTCCCACTGGGAAAGTGGCTCCTCTCCCTCTCCGAGGGGATCCAAGGGGGTCTCGCCCCCTCCCCAAATCCCCCAGCGCTGGGGGCAGCCCCCGCTGTGTCTCTGCCGGTGATTTCCTCCCTGGATTCAGCCATTCCAGAGGGTTTTCCTCTCTCTCCCCTCCCGGCGGGGTCCATGGGGTGGGGAGGGAGAGCAGGGCGGCCTCTCCAGGGACAATTCCCGGCCGGCAGCACAGGGGAAGCTGCTCCAGGCCCGTTTTTCCTGCTTTAATTGGCTACTTTGGCTCTTGGGAGTCCGTGTGTCCATCTGGAGATCCGTCCCTGCGGCCTCCCTCATCCCACTGCGGGCTCAGCTTGGGATTCCCGAGGAGAAAAACCTCCAAGCCGAGCCAGGGAAGGGTAATTTTGGGGGGGGGAGTTTGGTTTTTATTTTATTTTATTTTTTTTTTAAATTGTGGTTTTTTTCCCCCCCCTTCCTCCCCACTTGGCAACGTAAACAGCAATCCTGCCAGCTTTACATTGAGTTTGCCATGGCAACCTCCAGCAGCCCAGCGTTCCCAGCACCCCATTCCCAAAGTGGGAGAGGAGATGGACCCCGGTGGGTGCTGCTGAGGGGGGGCAGCGAGAGGGGCTGGGATCCAGAGGGCTTGGGAAAGGCGATTCCACCTCCACCCACCTGCTCCGAGCTGGGATTTGTGGCTCTGGGCAGGGAATGTCTGTGCTGGCTGCTGGGAGATGTCCCCGCTGGAGGAGCAGGGATTTCACCCTCCTGCATGGATCAGTGATAAAAACAGGGATTTCAGGATTTCAGCCCTGAGCTCAGGGCAGGGATTGCTCCTCCATCTCTGCTCATCCACGGGAGGATGCAGCGGTGCTCCCGTGTGCCCTGATGCCACATCCTGAGGCAGGAGGAGCCCTGTCCTTGCCCAGGGACCCAGCCAGGGCTGCTCCCAGCTCTGGGTGCCATCAGCAGTGCCACCAGCATGGCAGCAGGGCCGCCTGAGCCGTGGCTGAAGGTGGCACTTGTGGCATCTCCAGCTGAGTGATTTTTCCTCGGTGCTTTTTGAGCGATTTCCTGGCCCCGAGGTGAAATCCAGCAGGGCCTTTCCTCATGCCTGGGGCTGGGGTGGGCATGGAGGATGCTCGGGTGATGTCCTGGCCGTGGGCACTGTCCCTGGCAGGACAGAGGTGCCAGATCATGGCCTGGCCGTGGGCACTGTCCCTGCCAGGACAGAGGATGCTTAGGTGGTGTCCTGGCCATGGGCACTGTCCCTGCCAGGACAGAGGTGTCAGATTGTGGTCTGCCCACGGGCACTGTCCCTGGCAGGACGGAGGTGTGGAGTGGTGTCCTGCCCACGGGCACTGTCCCTGCCAGGACAGAGGGCACTCAGGTGATGTCCTGCCCACGGGCACTGTCCCTGGCAGGACAGAGGACACTCAGGTGATGTCCTGGCCGTGGGCACTGTCCCTGGCAGGACGGAGGACACTCGGGTGATGTCCTGGCCGTGGGCACTGTCCCTGGCAGGACGGAGGACACTCGGGTGATGTCCTGCCCACGGGCACTGTCCCTGGCAGGACGGAGGACACTCGGGTGATGTCCTGCCCACGGGCACTGTCCCTGGCAGGACGGAGGTGCCCTGCAGCCGTTTATTATTCCGGGCAGGTTCGGCTGCAGCACCGCGGCGGCTCCGCTGCTCCTCGGCAGCCGCTGCTCCTGCCTGGAGCCTGCTCTGCTCCTTCCTCCCCTCGCACCCCGGGAGGCTCCGGGGGCTTATCCCGAGCTCCTTGTCCAGCCCGGGGCTGGAATTCGGGAGGTGGCGCAGCCGCAGTCTCAGGGGAACTCGGGATCCCGCTCCTCTCCCACCTGGGATGTTTTCTTCCCGAGGGGAGCACTAGTTCCTCTCCAGGGTCTGGGCATGAATTCCTGGAGTGAATTCAGAACCTGCTGGAGTGGCTGGGAGCTCCTCGGAGCGAGGCTCTGATCCGGGTGGATCCTTGGCCTGGGAGCCTGTGCTGGGCTGGTGGGATGGGGCTGGGATGGGCCGGGAATGGGACTGCGATCCCAAAAGGGCTGGGGGAAGATGCTCGGGGCAGGCAGGAGCCATCCCACACCTTGGGATCACACGGTGGGACACAGGGATGCTGCCGGCTCCCTCCTTTGCCCCCGAGGGCAGAGCGAGTCCCAGGCTGGAATCCCAGGCTGGAATCCCACAGTGGGATGCAGGGATGGAGCTGATCGCTGCCCCCTGAGCTCCGTCAGGGGTAATTAAGGGCTAGGCCGTTCCAGTGTTAATTAACTGTCTCCCTCTTAACCTCTGAGCTCTCCTCAGACAGCACCGGTTGCTATGAAAGAGGAGGAAATGAGCGTGGTGGGCTGGGGGAATTATCGCTTTTTCTCTTAATCAGCAGGAGCCTGCTTAATTGGGCCTGCCACCTCCTGCTTCCCGCTGCCGGGAGCCGCGCGCCTCGCGGGGAGGGATGAGCTCAGCCCCGCGGGGAGAACGGGGCTGGGAACGGGCAGGGAACGGGCTGGGATGTGGGAGCTGCTGGTCCCTGCTGGATGGGGCAGCTGCAGTGTCCCGGGAGCTGCGGTGTCCCTATTCCTGTGCTCCCATCCCCGTTTTCCCCATGTTCCCCATCCCAGTGCTCCAGATCCCCTTGTTCCCCATCCCTGTGCTCCCATCCCTGTGCTCCCATCCCCGTTTCCCCCATCCCTGTGTCCTCCATCCCCGTTTTCCCCATCCCCATTCCCCATCCCCATTCTCCCCATCCCCATTCCCCATCCCCATTCCCCATCCCCATTCTCCCCATCCCCATTTCCCCATCCCCATTTCCCCATCCCCATTCTCCCTGTCCCCATTTCCCCCCTCCCTGTGTCCATTCCTGTTTTCCCCATCCCCATTCCCCCATCCCTGTGTCCATCCCCATTTCTGCATCCCTGTTTCCCCATCCCCTGTTTCCCCCATCCCCATTTCCCATCCCCATTCCCCATCCCCATTTCCCCTATCCCTGTTTCCCCCATCCCCATTTCCCCCATTTCCCCCATTTCCCCCATTTCCCCCATTTCCCCATCCCCATTTCCCCCACTTCCCCATCCCCATTTCCCCCATTTCCCCCATTTCCCCATCCCCATTTCCCCCATCCCTGTGTCCATCCCTATTTCCCCATCCCCATTTTCCCCTCCCCATGCTCCCACCCGTCCCTACAGCTGGGGCACGGCTCCCTCCTGATCTGGGGACATTCCGAGGGTGTCCCTGCCGTCCCCGAGGTTCGGTTGGTGCCTGTGGTGTCCTGATAACGCCCCGGGGGTGCTGCTGCCGGGATAAGGAGCTGCTCCCCAGGGCCAGGCAGGGAGGGGTTTGGCTTTTTGGGGTTGTGCTGCCCCAGAGATTGAAAAGTGCCTGCGCCTGGGGCTGGAATCGGGGCGGTTTGGGACAGCTCGGTGACGATTTGGTGCCTTCCCGTTGGAATTTTGAGGGCTGCTGCATCCCGTGAGTTCCTGGGATCAGCACTGGACGTTCTCCCTCCTCCTCCTGTCGCTCCCGTCCCTTCCCAGCTTGCTCTGCCACCGGCGTGGCCGTTCGTTCCCCTTTCTGTCCTTTATTTATTTTGCCTCAGGAAAGATTTTATTTTCTCTCCATGAGAGCCTCCCCTCGCAGCCTTTTTGCCTCTGGAGTGCCGGGAGCTTCCCTGGAGCTTGGGAACACAGCTAACCCTGCCTGACAAAAAGCCCTTTTTTCCCCTCTGGCCTGTGCTGTTCCCTCCGTGTCCCTGTTTGTCCCTAGAAGCCGCCTGGAATGCCAGCGGGGAATCCCAGCCCCCAAATCCCTGAGGAATGGAGGGGCTGTGGGATGCTCCTGGTCTTGCTGGAAGTGTTTTTGGGGCTCCTGTCCTCGCTGGGGGGGTTGTGGCATCCCAGCCCCCAAATCCCTGAGGAATGGAGGGGGCTGTGGGATGCTCCTGGTCTTGCTGGAAGTGTTTTTGGGGCTCTCCTGTCCTCACTGGGGGGGTTGTGGCAGCTCCGTGGGACAGGGAGATGCGAGGCCGAGAGGCACCGGCTGCCCTCGAGGAGCCACCTCGGGAGGAAAGAGCCTCGATTTCCCAGAAATTCCCAGGTTTTGGTGGCTTTCTCTGCCACCTCCCTCTTCTCTTCAGTGTCTGTGGCTGGTGCAGAGCCTTTCCCATGGATACTGGGATATTGGGATCGTTCCCTACCTGCCGGCAGCGATGCTCCAGCCCCGGCGTCCTGCCCAGGGGAGGAAGCAGCTGTTTCCCACTGCCGAGGGGTATTTTTAACCCAAAATCAACGGGAGGGTTTTGTCTGGGCTCAAATTGAAGAACCACCTGGGCTCCTTTCCTGCCCGGCCCCGCTTTTCCCCGCTCCACACTCCCAGCTCAACTTCTCACCCAGGATTTTTTTTTTGCCCGAACCGCGCCGACACCACGTTCTCCCTAAAAATCCCCCCTCTTGGGGTAGCACCGCTCCCTTTTCCCACCCCATGCAGCGCCTCCCTCGTTCCCAAGCCCTCCTAACGCCGATATTTTTGTTTCCCACGGTTGTTTTTCGCAGCTCCAGTTGCTGTGGTATCCAGGGAGCCTTTCTCCACCTCCTCCTCCTCCTCCTCCTCCTCCTCCCGCTGCAGGAGCTGCACGCCGGGCGTTGCTAAGGTCGCCTCCGCGGTAACATGCACATCCTGTTTACACCTTCATCCCGACAACTTGGGCTCGGATAGAGCCGCCCGTTCCCACCGGGAAGCCCCCAGGGAAGGGGCCACACGGAGCATCCCCCACCCCGAGGTGCCGGAGCCGCCGGAGCCGCCGGAGCCGCGAGCGAGGTTGCCGCAGCAGCGCCGCGCCGGTGGCACCGCCAGCGCCACAAGATGACGAACAACGTGGCCGACCACCACCCCGGGAACTCGGTGGCCGAGGGCAACCATGAGGGGGACTTTGGGTGCTCCATGGTGGAGCTCAGGAGCCTCATGGAGCTGAGGAGCGCCGAGGCCGTGGCCCGGATCAACGACTCCTATGGTGGCGTCCAGAACGTCTGCAAGAGGTTGAAGACGTCGCCGGTCGAAGGTGAGTGGTGCTGCTGTGGTTGTGTGGGGTTGTCACCTCTGAGATGGAGCCATGTGAAGGTCACATCCAAGGGTGGTGGCTCCCATTGTCTGATGTCCAAGGGTGGTGGCTCCCGAGGTCTGGGGTTGTCACCTCCGGGGTGGAGCCACATGGAGGTGATGTCCAAGGCTGGTGGCTCCAGTGGCCATCCGTGGTCTGGGGTTGTCACCTCTGGGGTTGTCACCTCCAGGATGGAGCCATGTGAAGGTCACATCCAAGGGTGGTGGTTCCCATGGTCAGATGTCCAAGGGTGGTGGCTACCAAGGTCTGGGGTTGTCACCTCCAGGATGGAGCCACGTGGAGGTGATGTCCAAGCGTGGTGGCTCCAGTGGCCATCTGTGATCTGGGGTTGTCACCTCTGGGATGGAGCCATGTGAAGGTCACATCCAAGGGTGGTGGCTCCCACTGTCTGATGTCCAAGGGTGGTGGCTCCCACTGTCTGATGTCCAAGGGTGGTGGCTCCAGTGGCCGTCCGTGGTCTGGGGTTGTCACCTCTGGGGATGTCACCTCTGGGATAGAGCCGTGTGAAGGTCTCATCCAAGGCTGGTGGCTCCCGAGGTCTGGGGATGTCACCTCCAGGATGGAACCACACAAAGGTCACATCCAAGGCTGGTGGCTCCCGAGGTCTGGGATTGTCACCTCTGGGATGGAGCCACACGAAGGTGACACCCTTAGGTGGCCTCTCCAGTGGCTGAGCTCGCCCGGTCCCATCACGCGCCGTGTCCGTCGTGGGGGCAGCGGCTCCCTGGGCGTTATAAAAGGGTGGAAAGGTCGTTTAGGGTGGAAAAGGGGGACAAAGGAAGAGAGAGGAGTCTTCCCAGGGGCTTCCCCGAGGTGTAACCTGGATCCCTGGGAAGCTGGATGGGTGTGAGGCAGGTGGGATGTGGGATGAGGGATGAGGGATGTGGGATGAGGGATGGGGTGAGGAGCTCGTGGGCTGTAGGGGGTGTGCGAGGGGCTCACCCCACATCCCAGCTGCCGCTCCAGCTGTTCCCTGTTTGATTCTTGATGGAGCTTTGGGGTGGGAAGGGAGGCTGTGAAGGTTGGAGGGCGCTGGGGAGGTGCCCGGGCTGCCACCTGCAGCTGCTGGCAGCATTTGGGGTGAGGGACGGGGGCGGCAGATCCCCAAAGGGGGTGGGGGATGCACCCTAGGGATGGGGAGATGGAGCCAGGTCCCTCCTGACCTGAGGATTCTCCGAGGAAAACCCGGGCGGAGCAGCTCAGAGCGGTGGCAGCGATGGTGGGGCCACCTCTGGGAGGATCTCAGGATGTCACCTCTGCCCTCACGGGCTGGGCTGGGTTTTGGGGTCCCTTTATCAGCGAGGCTGGTGGCACCGGGGGTGCCTTGGCACAGCCACGGAGCTTCCCTGGCACTGAGGGGGTGCAGGGGGCAGATTCCAGCTCCGAGGGTTTTCCTGGTGGGATGGGGGACGTGGCTGTGCCTGGGCTGGGACGATCTGTGGGATATTTTTAGTGCTGCAAGGTGGGGATTTGCAGCTTCCCAGCTGCGAGCGGGACCGGGAAGGAGAGACAATATCGGGATGTCGTTAGAGAAGGGGGGAAATCCCGGTGGAAATGCAAAGCCCAGGTCACCAAACAATGTGCTGGGCCCTGCCAAAGCGGGACCACGCTCCTTTGGGGTGGGAGGAGAGGCGGGAGGAGAACCCAAAAGGCTCTTTTAGGGGAGGTGAAGGGTTCAGCCCCATCCCAACGGGATCTCATGCCCCTGGCACATCCCTGCCTTGAAGCCTGTCCCAAATCCCATCCTGCTGAGCCCAGAGAGCAAAGAAAGCTGCTTTCCTCCAAGCTGGGATTTTTGGGAAGAGCGAAATCCCAAGGCTCCGTGTGATCCCACTGAGAGGGGCTGCACGTCCCAGCTCCCAGGCCCCTGTCCCTGTCCCCATTCCCGTTGTCCCTCTGCTGGGGTGGCACAGGGCCTCATCCTCCCTCCTGTCCCCAGGGGAAGCTGCTGCTGCCCGGGGCTGTCCCCTGCAGGATCCACCCTGGAGTGCTTTGATCCCACCTGGACCCTTGGGTGCCGCTCTGTGAGGTGGCACCGGGGGTCCCCTCTCCAGCCTGGCGCTGTCCTGGTGCCCAGACACTGCCCACGGTGCCCAGAATCTGCCTTGGGGTGGCCCTGGGGACTCCCAGCCACGAGTGAGGAGTCCCCAGTGTCTGTTTGGGGTCTGCTCTGCCCCAGGAGGTGCCAGCGGACCCAAAACCCTTTGGGGCTGCTCCCGAAGTGGCTTTGGGGGTGGCACTGGCTCTGCCCCTCCTCGTGTCCCCGAGCAGAGCGGGGCAGTGGCTCTGCTGTGTGCCCTGGGTGCCCGCTGTGCCCTGTGTGCCCGGTGTGCCCGGTGTGCCCTGTGTGCCCTGTGTGCCCGCTGTGCCCGGTGTGCCCTAGGTGCCCTAGGTGCCCTGGGTGCCCTGTGTGCCCGGTGTGCCCGCTGTGCCCGGTGTGCCCGGTGTGCCCTGGGTGCCCTGTGTGCCCTGTGTGCCCGGTGTGCCCTGGGTGCCCGGTGTGCCCGGTGTGCCCTGGGTGCCCTGTGTGCCCTGGGTGCCCTGGGTGCCCTGTGTGCCCTGGGTCCCCTGTGTGTCCTGTGTGCCCGGTGTGCCTGCTGTGCCCGGGGTGCCCTGGGTGCCCGGTGTGCCCTGTGTATCCTGTGTGCCCGGTGTGCCCTAGGTGCCCGCTGTGCCCGCTGTGCCCGGTGTGCCTGGTGTGCCCGCTGTGCCCTGGGTGCCCGGTGTGCCCGGTGTGCCCTGGGTGCCCTGGGTGCCCTGTGTGCCCGGTGTGCCCTGGGGTGCCCAGTGCCAGCTCAGCTGCCCCGACTCCCCCGGGGCTGCCACCTCCATCCCCATCTGGGCTCGGGATGCTGCAGCGGGGGGCTCCCGGTGCCACCCCACAGCCGCTGTGCCCTCCCCAGGCTGCTCAGGGGCTGGGGGCAGCTCCCTGCTGTCACCCAAAAATTCTGCCCCGTGCTCCCCGCTCATCCTGACCCTGCAGTGGCATTTATTTGCTGGTGCCCCACGGGTGGCACCTGCCCGGGGCTGCTGCTCTTTGTCGCCTTCGAGTCCGAGCCTGCCGGGGGGTTTGGGGGGCTCGTGCTCTTTGGCACCATCGCTGTGCCAGCACAGAGCCGCTGAACCCCCCCAAATTCCCCCGGGGAGGGAGGGGGACAGCCCTGGGATTGTTCCCATGGGGTGGGAGGGATGTGCTTTGGGATCCGTCGCTCCTGTGTCCTGTGGGACCATCCCGTGTCCTGTGGGATTGTCCCGTGTCCTGTGGGACCATCCCGTGTCCTGTGGGACCATCCCATGTTCTGTGGGATCACCCTGTGTCCTGTGGGACCATCCCGTGTCCTGTGGGACCATCCCGTGTTCTGTGGGATCACCCCGTGTCCTGTGGGATCACCCCATGTCCTGTGGGATCACCCTGTGTCCTGTGGGACCATCCCGTGTCCTGTGGGACCATCCCATGTTCTGTGGGATAGTCCTGTGGGATCATCCCATGCTATGTGGGACCATCCCGTGTCCTATGGGATCCGTGGCTTCCATGTCCTGTGGGACCATCTCCTGTTCTGTGGGACCATCTCCTGTCCTGTGGGATCACCCCATGTTCTGGTGGGACCATCCCGTGTCCTGTGGGATTGTCCTGTGTTCTGTGGGATCACCCCGTGTCCTGTGGGTTCATCCCATGTCCTGTGGGACCATCCTGTGTCCTGCGGGATCACCCCGTGCCCTGTGGGATCACCCTGTGTTCTGTGGGACCCTCCCGTGTCCTGTGGGACCACCCCATATCCCCGTGTGTGCCCCACGCGTGTCCCCGCGGTTGCAGCCCGTGCCTCTGCGCCGCATTTTCCATCCAGGCTGGGAACGGAGGCCGGGACATCCCAGGATTCCTGCTCGGGGCTGGCTGGGGACAGCCCCGGCTGCCAGCTGCCAACTGGGGTGGAGGCACGGCGGGAGCGGGGTGGGGATGGCATCGATCCCGCTGCTTCCTCAGCTTGGAATGGCACGGGGAGGGCAGGGAGGTGTTCCCTGGAATGGCACAGGGAGGGCAGGGAGGTGTTCCCTGGAGTGGCACAGGGAGGGCAGGGAAGTGCCCCTGGAGTGGCACGGGGAGGGCAGGGAGGTGTTCCCTGGAATGGCACGGGGAGGGCAGGGAGGTGTTCCCTGGAATGGCACGGGGAGGGCAGGGAGGTGTTCCCTGGAGTGGCACAGGGAGGGCAGGGAGGTGCCCCTGGAATGACACTGGGGATGGCAGGGAAGTGTCCCTGGAGTGGCACGGGATGGGCAGGGAGGTATCCTCTGGAATGGCACAGGGTGGGCAGGGAATTGTCCCCTGGAATGGCACCGGGCTGGCAGGGAGGTGTTCCCTGGAGTGGCACCGGGATGGCAGGGAAATGTCCTCTGGGATGGCGTCGGGGAGGGCAGGGGGGTGTCCCCTGGAATGGCACCAGGAGGGCAGGGAAGTGTTCCCTGGAGTGGGGCTGGGGGATCTGTGGGATCGGCTCCTGTTCCCTGGAGGAGCAGGGATTTGGGATGGGAGTTTGTGGGATCGGCCCCCATTCCCTGTGGGAGCAGGGATTTAGGATGGGGATTTGTGGGATTGGCTCCTGTTCCCTGGGGGAGCAGGGATTTGGGATGGGGATTTATGGGATCAGCCCCATTCCCTGTGGGAGCAGGGATTTAGGATGGGGATTTATGGGATCAGCCCCATTCCCTGTGGGGGCAGAGATTTGGGATGGGGATCTGTGGGATCGGCCCCTGGGCCAGTTTGTGGGATTGGTGCCCTGAGTGCCAGGCCCGGGGGTGCCCCATCGCTGCCAGGCTGCTCCAGGCACCACCGGGATGTGCCCGGGGCCGTTCCCGGAGCATCCCGGGATCTGGCAGCCGCTCCCAAGGGACATTTTAAGGTGGAAAAGGATTGGGGGGGGGGTCCCTTAAGGCGGTGCTGGGCAAGGGGGGGGCCGCATTTATGGCTTTTTGTGGGGTGGCCTCGTCACCCTTGTGCCACCCGGGGCTCCCGAGGGGCTCAGGCTCCCTTTTAGTCCCCATTTTCCCCCATTTTCACCCCAAAACTCCTTCCCAGTTTCCCACCCTTTCCCAGCAGGAGCAGCCCAAATCCTGCTCCAGCTCCGGATCCTCGTCCCCGGGGCTGGCGAGGGACAGGGCTCAGGTGGCCACGGGCGCTGCCAGTGCCAGATCTGCCCAGAATTGCCCAGATCTGCCCAGATGTGCCCCGATTTGCCCTGATTTGCCCAGATCTGCCCAGATTTGCCCCGATTTGCCCTGATTTGCCCAGAATTGCCCAGATTTGCCCCGATTTTACCCAAACAAGGCGGCCGGTGCCAGATTTGCCCAGATCTGCCCAGATCTGCCCAGATTTGCCCCGATTTGCCCCAATTTGCCTCAGATTTACCCAGATCTGCCCCGATTTGCCCAGATCTGCCCAGATTTGCCCCGATTTGCCCTGATTTGCCTCAGATTTGCCCAGATTTGCCCAGATTTGCCCCGATTTGCCCTGATTTGCCTCAGATTTGCCCAGATTTGCCCCAATTTGCCCAGATTTGCCCCGATTTGATGTAAACAAGGCGGCCGGTGCCAGATTTGCCCCAGTTTGCCCAGATTTGCCCCGATTTGCCCTGATTTGCCTCAGATTTGCCCAGATTTGCCCCGATTTGCCCCAGATTTGCCCAGATTTGCCCCGATTTGCCCCAATGTGCCCAGATTTGCCCAGATTTGCCCCGATTTGCCCCAGATCTGCCCCAGATCTGCCCCAATTTGCCCCAGATCTGCCCCGATCTGCTCCAATTTGCCTCAGATTTGCCCCAGATCTGCCCAGATTTTCCCGGATTTTCCCCAGTTTGCCCAGATCTGCCCCGATTTTACCCAAACAAGGCGGCCGGTGCCAGCTGGTGCCAGGGATCCCACAAAGGCAGGGAATTATTGCAGGATTTATTTAGGATTTCGTTCCATCACTGCTGGCGCTTTCCCAGGGTTTTTCGTGTTTTTATCCATAAAAAATCATAAACCTGGAGGAATTCTCGTTCCTCGGCTCTGAGTGATGAAATTCCTGGTGTTTGATTGGTTCCTATTGGTTATTGATCCTCTCCAGGCTGATCAGGGCCTCTTGGGTTCTCTTATTGATCTTTTCCCACTCCGGGTTCCTCTGACAGCACCATGAGGGTGATATTTATTTAATTTCTGCATTCGTAAATATTTAATTTGTTACTTTATATAGATTTATCTATAATATGTATTTATATGATAAATATTTGTTTATAAGATTTATTTATGTGATACGTATTTATTTATAATATTTATTTATATGATACATGTTTAATATCTAAATTTATAAATATTTAATTTCTAAATTTATCTATATTTGTAATATTTTTATGGTGACTATTTATTCCTATGGTACACATTTTTTTTGTTATTTATTGATATTTCATTTTTTAATATTTTTTATTTATATTTTGTTTATTTATATTTTATTCTTTATATTTTGTTTACTTATATTTTGTTTCTATTTTATTTATATTTTGTTTATTTTTCTACATTTTATTTATTTATATTTTATTTATTTATGTTATTTATTGCTATTTTGTTTGTTTAGATTTTATTTCTTTCTATTTTATTCATTTATATTTGATTTATTTACACCTCTCTGCCTGCACCTCGTGTTCTCCGGGGAGCCGCCCCTGGGTGAATTCCATGGGGACAACAATGGGATTTACCTTGTTTTCCCTGTTTTCTTTTTTCCCTGTTTTCCCTATTCTCCCTGTTTCCCTGTTTCCCCTTTTCCCCATTTCCCCCATTTCCCCTGTTTTCCCTGTTTGTTTTCCCCATTTCCCCCATTTTCCCCATTTCCCTATTTCCCCATTTCCCCCATTTCCCCCGTTATTCCCCCATTTCCCCCATTTCCCCCATTTCCCTATTCCCCCATTTCCCCCGTTATTTCCCCATTTCCTTCATTTCCCCCATTTCCCCCATTTCCCCCGTTATTCCCCCATTATTCCCCCATTTCCCCCATTCTTTCCCCCATTTCCCCCGTTATTCCCCCATTTCCTTCATTTCCCCCATTCCCCCATTTCCCCCATTATTTCTCCCATTATTTCCCCCGTTATTTCCCCCATTATTTCCCCCATTCCCCCCATTATTCCCCCATTATTCCTCCGTTATTTCCCCCATTATTTCCCTCATTATTCCCCCATTATTCCCCCGTTATTTCCCTCATTATTTCCCTCATTATTCCCCCCATTTTACCCCGTTATTTCCCCCGTTATTTCCCCCGTTATTTCCCCCATTATTCCCCCCATTATCCCCCGTTATTTCCCCCGTTATTTCCCCCGTTATTTCCCCCGTTATTCCCCCATTCCCCCATTATTTCCCCCCATTATTTCCCCCATTCCCCCCATTATTCCCCCCATTTCCCCCATTATTTCCCCCATTATTTCCCCCATTATTCCCCCCATTATCCCCCATTATTCCCCCCATTTCCCCCGTTATTCCCCCATTATTTCCCCCATTATTTCCCCCATTATTCCCCTGTTATTTCCCCCCGTTCTTTCCCCCATTATCCCCCGTTATCCCCCCATTTCCCCCGTTATTTCCCCCATTTCCCCCGTTATTTCCCCCGTTATTTCCCCCGTTATTCCCCCGTTATTCCCCCATTATTTCCCCCATTATTTCCCCCATTATTCCCCTGTTATTTCCCCCCGTTCTTTCCCCCATTATCCCCCATTATTCCCCCCATTTCCCCCATTATTCCCCCATTATCCCCCCGTTATCCCCCCCGTTCTCCCCCGTTCTTTCCCCCATTATTCCCCTGTTATTTCCCCCCGTTCTTTCCCCCATTTCCCCCGTTATCCCCCCATTTCCCCCGTTATTCCCCCATTATCCCCCCGTTATCCCCCCCATTTCCCCCCGTTCTTTCCCCCATTATCCCCCGTTATCCCCCCATTTCCCCCGTTATTCCCCCATTTCCCCCGTTATCCCCCCATTTCCCCCGTTATTCCCCCATTTCCCCCGTTATCCCCCCATTTCCCCTTCTTTCCCCATTATCCCCGTTATCCCCCATTTCCCCCGTTATTCCCCCTTTCCCCCGTTATCCCCCCATTTCCCCGTTATTCCCCATTTCCCCCTTATCCCCCCATTTCCCCCGTTATTCCCCCATTATCCCCCCGTTATCCCCCCCATTTCCCCCCGTTCTTTCCCCCATTATCCCCCGTTATCCCCCCATTATTCCCCCATTATTCCCCCGTTATCCCCCCGTTATCCCCCCCGTTCTCCCCCGTTCTTTCCCCCCGTGCCCCCAGGGCTGTCCGGGAACCCCACGGACCTGGAGAAGCGGCGCCAGGCCTTCGGCCACAACTTCATCCCCCCGAAGAAGGCCAAGACGTTCCTGCAGCTCGTGTGGGAGGCGCTGCAGGACGTCACCCTCATCATCCTCGAGATCGCCGCCATCATCTCCCTGGGGCTCTCCTTCTACCACCCCCCGGGCGGGGACAACGAGCGTGAGTGCCCGGGGTTTGGGGTTTGTGGGATCCAGGGGATTTGGGATTTATGGGATCGGCGGGGGTTTGGGATCCAGGGGATTGGCAGGGATTTGGGATTTATGGGATCGGCGGGGGTTTGGGATTGGGATCCAGGGGATCGGCAGGGATTTGGGATTTATGGGATCGGCGGGGGTTTGGGATTTATGGGATCCAGGGGATCAGCAGGGATTTGGGATTTATGGGATCAGTGGGGATTTGGGATCCAGGGGATTGGCAGGGATTTGGGATTTATGGGATCGGCGGGGATTTGGGATTTATGGGATCGGCGGGGGTTTGGGATTTATGGGATCGGCGGGGGTTTGGGATCCAGGGGATCGGCGGGGATTTGGGATTTATGGGATCGGCGGGGGTTTGGGATTTATGGGATCGGCGGGGGTTTGGGATCCAGGGGATCGGCAGGGATTTGGGATTTGTGGGATCAGCGGGGATTTGGGATTTATGGGATCGGCGGGGGTTTGGGATTGGGATCCAGGGGATCGGCAGGGATTTGGGATTTATGGGATCGGCGGGGATTTGGGATCCAGGGGATTGGCAGGGATTTGGGATTTATGGGATCGGCGGGGCTTTGGGATTTATGGGATCGGTGGGAATTTGGGATCGGGATTGGTGAGATCGGCCCCGTTCCCTGGGGGAGCAGGGATTTGGGATGGGGATTGGTGGGGATTTGGGATTGGGATTAGTGGGGTCAGCAGGGATTTGGGATGGGACTCATGGGATCAGCCCCCATTCCCTGGGGAAGCAGGGATTTGGGATGGGGGTTTGTGGGATCAGCGGGGATTTGGGATGGGGGTTGGTGGGATCGGCAGGGATTTGGGATTGAGATCCAGGGGATCGGCGGGGATTTGGGATGGGGGTTTGTGGGATCAGTGGGGATTTGGGATGGGGATCCAGGGGATCGGCAGGGATTTGGGATGGGGGTTTGTGGGATCAGCGGGGATTTGGGATGGGGGTTTGTGGGATCGGCGGGATTTGGAATGGGGATCCAGGGGATCGGCAGGGATTTGGGATCAGGATTGGTGGGATCAGCCCCCATTCACTGGGGGAGCAGAGATTTGGGATGGAGATTGGTGGGATCGGCCCCATTCCCAATGGGAGCAGGGATTTGGGATGGGGGTTTGTGGGATCGGCCTCTGTTCCCTGTGGGAGCAGGGATTTGGGATGGGGATCCAGGGGATTGGCCCCATTCCCTGTGGGAGCAAGGATTTGGGATGGGGATTTGTGGGATTGGCCCCCGTTCCCTGGGGGAGCAGGGATTTGGGATGGGGATCTGTGGGATTGGCCCCCGTTCCCTGGGGGAGCAGGGATTTGGGATGGGGATCTGTGGGATTGGCCCCCGTTCCCTGGGGGAGCAGGGATTTGGGATGCGGGCTGTTATCACCTTGTTATCCCAATGGGAATTCTCTCCCGGGGCAGTGTGTGGGGTTATCCCATTGGGAATTCTCTACCGGGGCAGTGTGTGGGGTTATCCAATGGGAATTCTCCTGGGGCAGTGTGTGGGGTTTTCCCAATGGGAATTCTCTCCCGGGGCAGTGTGTGGGGTTATCCCATTGGGAATTCTCCTGGGGCAGTGTGTGGGGAATTCTCTCCCGGGGCAGTATTTGGGGTTATCCAATGGGAATTTTCTCCCGGGGCAGTGTGTGGGGTTATCCCAGCGGGGCAGTATTTGGGGTTATCCCATGGGAATTCTCCCAGGGCAGTATTTGGGGTTATCCAATGGGATCTCTCCCGGGGCAGTGTGTGGAGAATTCTCTCCCGGGGCAGTATTTGGGGTTATCCCATGGGATCTCTCCCGGGGCAGTGTGTGGGGTTATCCCATGGGATCTCTCCCGGGGCAGTGTGTGGGGAATTCTCTCCTGGGGCAGGATTTGGGGTTATCCCATGGGATTTCTCCCGGGGCAGTGTGTGGGGTTATCCCAGTGGGATCTCTCGCTCCCGGGGCAGTGTGTGGGGTTATCCCATGGGATCTCTCCCGGGGCAGTGTGTGGGGTTATCCCATGGGATCTCTCCCGGGGCAGTGTGTGGGGTTATCCCAGTGGGATTTTCTCCCGGGGCAGTATTTGGGGTTATCCCATGGGATCTCTCCCGGGGCAGTGTTTGGGGAATTCTCTCCTGGGGCAGTATTTGGGGTTATCCCATGGGATTTCTCCCGGGGCAGTGTGTGGGGTTATCCCAGTGGGATTTTCTCTCGGGGCAGTATTTGGGGTTATCCCAACGGGATTTCTCCCGGGGCAGTGTGTGGGGTTATCCCATGGGATCTCTCCCGGGGCAGTGTGTGGGGTTATCCCATGGGATCTCTCCCGGGGCAGTGTGTGGGGTTATCCCAGTGGGATTTTCTCCCGGGGCAGTATTTGGGGTTATCCCATGGGATCTCTCCCGGGGCAGTGTTTGGGGAATTCTCTCCTGGGGCAGTATTTGGGGTTATCCCATGGGATTTCTCCCGGGGCAGTGTGTGGGGTTATCCCAGTGGGATTTTCTCTCGGGGCAGTATTTGGGGTTATCCCAACGGGATTTCTCCCGGGGCAGTGTGTGGGGTTATCCCATGGGATCTCTCCCGGGGCAGTATTTGGGGTTATCCCATGGGATCTCTCCCGGGGCAGTGTGCGGGCAGTCCACGGGCGGCGTGGAGGACGAGGGCGAGGCTCAGGCGGGCTGGATCGAGGGCGCTGCCATCCTCTTCTCCGTCATCATCGTGGTGCTGGTGACGGCCTTCAACGACTGGAGCAAGGAGAAGCAATTCCGGGGCCTCCAGAGCCGCATCGAGCAGGAGCAGAAATTCACGGTGATCCGCAAGGGCCAGGTGATCCAGATCCCCGTGGCCGAGATCGTGGTGGGGGACATCGCCCAGATCAAGTACGGTGAGTAAAGGATCTGTTCTTCCCTTTGGGATCCTCCTCCCTGCGTCTCCAGCCCCTTTTTCCATAGAATCACAGAATCCCAGAATCACCAGGTTGGAAGAGACCTTCAAGATCATTGAGTCCAACCTCTGCCCTAACACCTTAACTGAACTAAACCATGGCACTGAGTGCCACATCCAATCTCTTTTTAAACACGCCCAGGGATGGTGATTCCACCACCTCCCCGGGTAAACCATTCCAATACTTTATCACTCTTTCTGTAAAAAAGTTTCTCCTAATATCCAACCTATATTTCCCTTGGCGCAACTTAAGGCTGTGTCCTTGTTCTGTCAGTTGTTGCCCGGAAAAAGAGACCAACCCCCACCTCACTACAGCCACCTTTCAGGGAGTTGTAGAGAGTGATAAGGTCACCTCTGAGTCTCCTTTTCTCCAGGCTAAACACCCCCAGTTCCCTCAGCCGTTCCCCATAGGCCTTGTGTTCCAAGCCCCTCACCAGCCTTGTTGCCCTCCTCTGGACACCTCCAAGTGTCCCCACGTCCTTCCTGAGCTGAGGGGCCCAGAACTGGACACAGCACTCAAGGTGCGGCCTCACCAGTGCTGAGTATAGGGGAAGGATGACTTCCCTGCTCCTGCTGGCCACACTATTCCTGATCCAGGCCAGGATACCATTGGCCTTTTTGGCCACCTGGGCACGCTGCTGACTCATGCTGAGTCGGCTGCCAACGAGTACTCCCAAGTTTCCGTGAGGAAAAGCTTTAATTGCTTTGGTTTCTCCATGGGGATGCTCCCCTGGAGCTCTGCTCGCCTCCTCTTTTGTGCCCTGGAGCTGCTGGATCGGAATTGGTTCCTTTTTCCCAGCCTTGTTCCTGTTGGGGAATATTTCCTTAGCCTGGAGGTTTTGGGGGATATTTCCTTGGCCAGGAGATGTTACTTCCTTATCCAGGAGGTTTTGGGGAATATTTCCTTATCCAGGAGATGTTGGTGGCTGTTTCCTTATCCAGGAGGTTTTGGGGAATATTTCCTTATCCAGGAGATGTTATTTCCTTATCCAGGAGGTTTTGGGGAATATTTCCTTATCCAGGAGATTTTATTTCCTTATCGGAGACACTGGGGAATATTTCATTATCCAGGAGATGTTATTTCCTTATCCAGGAGGTTTTGGGGAATATTTCCTTATCCAGGAGATTTTATTTCCTTATCCAGGAGACACTGGGGAATATTTCATTATCCAGGAGATGTTGTTTCCTTATCCAGGAGGTTTTGGGGAATATTTCCTTATCTGGGAGACGCTGGGGAATATTTCCTTGGCTTGGAGATCCTGGTGAATATTCTGTTATCCACGAGATGCTGGGGGATATTTCCTTATCCAGGAGATGTTGGTGGATATTTCATTATCCAGGAAGTTTTGGGGAATATTTCCTTGGCCAGGAGATGCTGGGGAATATTTCCTTATCTGGGAGACACTGGGGAATATTTCCTTATCCAGGAGATGTTGGTGGATATTTCCTCATCCAGGAGATTTTGGGGAATATTTCCTTATCCAGGAGATGTTGGTGGATATTTCATTATCCAGGAGGTTTTGGGGAATATTTCCTTGGCCAGGAGATTTTGGGGAATATTTCCTCATCCAGGAGGTTTTGGTGGATATTTCCTCATCCAGGAGATTTTGAGGAATATTTCCTCACTCAGGAGACGTGGCCCTTGGGATGCTTCAGGCCCTGCTCGTTGTCTCCCAGGGGGAATATTGCTCCCAGTCAGGGAGGAGATTGATCCACCACCGTGCTCCTTTCCCCAAGGGCCTCATCCCCTCCTTGGCCAGGTGGATGTGGTGGATTTGGGATGTGTCAGGAGCTCTGGGAAGGATTCATTAAAATCAGATGGGGAAGCACCGAGCAAAATCCTCCCCAGGAGTCTCCCCATGCCCCGGCGAGGATTTGGGAACTCTTGGATTTCATTTTATTGCACCTCTCTGCTACAAACCCCACCTGCAGCTTCTCCTCCCTCTAGAGCTGGTCTGAGGCTGAGTTTTGGATCCTCTCGGAGCATTCCCGTGGGATGGGGCAGGCAGGGTTTGGAACCCAAGGCACACCTCTGGCTGCCCTGGGGGGTCAGGAGCCCCAGCAAGGGGGTCCCAGACGCTGGCAAAAATCCCAAAATGATCCCAGCTTTGACCTCAGCCCATGGGAAAAGTTACCAACACTGCCAGAATCATTGCAAGCCACCAGAGTGTGAAAATGAGTAGTGGTTTAGGATTTTACAAGGTAAAAAGTAGATTTTAGGGTTTCTAATATGAGGATGAAGGGTCTAAGATGGAGGATTTTGGGCATTGCCCTGTTCTCCCTCTTCTTCTCCTTCTCCTCCATCTTCTCTGGTGGTGGTGGCACAAAATGATTGGTAGAATGAAAAAGAGGCAGAAATTCCGTGTCTAGAGCAGGTGCAAATGAATTGGCACAGAACAGTAACTAATAAATGCGTTGTGAGGAATGGTTGGATGATGGAAAGGGCACAGAAAGGCCGGGACAGCCCAGGGCTGGGCAGTGCCCGCTCGGACTCGGCTGCATCAGATGTGCGGCCGGAGCTGAGAGCTGGCAGAGAGAAGGAGAAATCAACAGCCTGAAACAACATCTGCAGCCGTTTCTCATCTGCTGGGGCTCGGGGTAAAACTCCCCAGAGGTGAAGATAAAGAACCTGGGTTTGTGTGGAGTCCCAATTCCCACAGCAGGGATGAGCCCAGGCCGGGCTGATCCCTGTTTTCCCTCCTCTCCCAGGTGATCTCCTGCCAGCGGACGGGATCCTGATCCAGGGCAACGACCTGAAAATAGACGAGAGCTCTCTGACCGGGGAGTCAGACCAGGTCAAAAAATCCATGGATAAAGACCCCATGCTGCTGTCAGGTGAGGGCTCTGGGGTGGATGCGGGGCTGGGATGGGTTTGGGCTGGGATGGGGGTGCCTGGTTGGCTCCTGGATTCCGGGAGGTGTCCAAGGCCAGGCTGGACGGGGCTTGGAGCAACCTGGGATAGGGGAAGGTGTTCCATGGGATGGGATGGGGTGGGGTGGGATGGGGTGGGGTGGGATGGGGTGGGATGGGATGGGATGGGATGGGATGGGATGGGATGGGATGGGATGGGATGGGATGGGATGGGATGGGATGGGATGGGATGGGATGGGATGGGATGGGATGGGATGGGATGGGATGGGATGGGATGGGATGGGGTGGGATGGGATGGGGTGGGATGGGATGGGATGGGGTGGGATGGGATGGGGTTTAAGGTCCTTTCCAAGCCACACCATCCCGGGGTTCTGTGGGATGGCATCCCCATGACATTCCCGTCGTGCCAGGTACCCACGTGATGGAGGGCTCGGGCAGGATGGTGGTGACGGCCGTGGGCATCAACTCCCAGACCGGGATCATCTTCACCCTCCTGGGAGCAGGAGAAGGAGACGAGGAGAAGAAAGTGAAGAAAGGTAAGGGAATGCCCTGATTCTGCCTTTTCCCTCCTTTCTCCCTTTCCTGGGAAGCATCCACAGGCTCCCCCCGCACTGGGGTCAGCTCCCCTGGCCCAGGCAGGAACAGGGACGGGTTGGGGGTCCCTCCCTGTCCCCTCCACCTGGTCCCCCCCTTGCTCCCAGACCTTTTTGGGGCCTGGCTCCAGCTCCCTCTTCTCCATCCTGGAGCTGTGGGGTGGGGGGATCAAGGATCCCACAGGAAAAGGGGCCGGTGGAGACGCCCCCTTGGCACTCGTTGCCCACCCTGTGCTGGTGGGAAGGTGAGTCCTGGATGCCCACAGGGAGTTTTTAGCCCATCCAAACCCTGGAGAAGTTGGCTGAGGATCTCCTGAGCATTCCCTGAGCTCCCTGGGGGAAAGGAGGGGATGGCAGGAGGCAGAGGAGGGGTGGGACAGCAGCCAGGCCGAGCTGTTCCCATCGTGCTGGGACTGGAACGTTCTCCTGCCTCAGCTTTCACATCCTGCTGCTTATTCCCAGCTTGGGAAGCTCGGGAAGCTCCCCCTGTCCCTGATCCCTGCTCAGCAGGTTTGGCCTCACCGGGATCAGGCGCTGGCAGCAGCTCCAGGCTGGCACCGCCGGCTGCTCTGGCATCCCCGTGCCAGGGAGCCCTTCCCGGGAAGCGATGCCAGGCAGGGAGAGGCTTCCCGGGCTGTGCTGGCTGCCAGCTCCGAGCTCTCCCTCTGTGTGTGTGTGTGTGAGGCTGTGCTGGCTCCCCCAGTGCCGGGATTTGGGAGCTGCGGAGCTCCCGGGTTGTGGCAGGAGGAGGTGTGCTGGGAGTGGCACCGGGAATGGCACCGGGAATGGCACTGGGAGTGGCACCGGGAGTGGCACCGGGAATTGCTGTGGGAGGCACCCAGTGCTTGGAGCTTTCCCAAATTTCAAGCTCAGCGGATTTGGGAGCAGAGCAGGCCAGGGGGTGCTGCTGGTTTGTCCCCGCTGGAGCCATGGGGTGACACAAACCCCCTCTGCCACCTCTGAGGTTTGTGGGGCACCCTGGGCACCCCCAGGTGCCACCTGGTCAGATTTTGGGGGGGTCACCCCTCCCTTCTCTGGGTGCTGCCCGTGGTGGGGGACAAAGCTGCGCTTCCCATCCGGATCCGACAGGAAGGGAGGGACCTGGAGCTGCAGGAGGCTCCAGCTCTGCTCCGTGGTTTCTCCTCCCGAAAACCTGCGGCACCTCCAGCACCCTCGAGGCACTGCTGGAGTTGTGGGGGGCGATTTGGAGTTTGGGAAAGTCGGAATCCTTGGGAATGCAGTGCCAGGGGCAGCCAGGGAGCTCCAGAGCCCGGAGCTGTGCAGACCAAGGCGCCGTGTCCAGAGGGAGGCCGTGCACGGAGGCCACGGGAGCGGCCCCTCGGAGCATCCCGGCCAAGGAATGCAGCTCCCTGTGCTCAGCCCTCCACCCTTTCTCTCTCTTTGAACAGGTAAAAAAAGCGGAGCCCCCGAAAACCGCAACAAAGGTAACGCCAGCCTCTCATCCTTTGAACCAGCACCACACTAACTACCGAGCATTCCTCCTTCCTTCTTCCTTCTTCCTTCCTTCTCCTCATCAGTCTGTGCTCTTTGCTGCTCCGGCGGGACTCTCGCCTCGTTTTTCTGGGACAGGGTGCAATGGTCCCGTGGCCGGCGGCCCTGGCACGGCGTCGTGGTGTCCCCTGGCACCCTGGCACGGGCTGTGCCCGCTGGGATGAACCTTCCCGTTGTCCCTGCGTGGGGAAAAGTCGTTTTTGAGAGAGGACAGGGCTCTTGCAGCAGCCTGGACTTCTGGCAGGAGCATCCCTTTGTGGGATGAACTTGATGGGATCGGTGGCTTTAACGCCCTCGTGCCCATCCCACGCTGTCCCTGTGTGGGGTTGGTGTTTGGGACAGAGCTGGAGGTGCCCTCCTGGCATTCCTGGCACGAAATCTCCCCCAGGGCCTGGCCCACGGGACGCTTGCACCCTGTCCTGCCATGGCCTCGACTCCGTGAGCGTCTCCTCGCCAGTGTTCTCACACTGTTCTTTGCAGGCTGTGGAGGAAGCCCATTCCTGCACCTCTCTCTCCACCTCTCTCTCTCTGTCTCTCTCTTTCTCTTTCTCTCTCCTCTCAGCAGTTTGAGTTTCCCTCCGTGCCGTCAGACTGTGTCCGGGTGCTTGTTGTGTCCGTGTCCGGGTCTGTTGTCACCGTGGAGGTTCCTCTGTGGAGCTGCTCCGGGCTGGCCTCGAGCAGCAGCAGCAGCAGCAGCCAGGAGGGGACAGGTCCCGGGGTGGCCCTGGGGCCACCGCTGCTCCTCCAGCTCCAGCAGCTGAGGAGGAGCTCCTGGGGGTGTTTCCCGTCCCTCTCCAAAGCTTCCAGGCTTGGGTTTGCCCAGGGTGGACTTGCAGCTGGATTAGGTCAATTTTAGGAACGGGAAGCCGGGCTGTCTCGGGTCCTAAAGGCGTGGTGGACGGCTCCAGGCTGGGATTCAAGGATTCCTGGCTCCCTGCTCTTCAATCTCCATCCGAATTTCTAACCCTCCCCTCCATCTCACCCCCTCAGCCGCTTCCCTGGCGAGTGGTTCCTGCTGGGCTGCCCGCAGGGTGGCACCAGGGGGAAAATTGGGGACGCTCATCGAGGGATTGGGGGAGCACTGGAGCATCTCTGGGGTCACCCCGAAGTGCTCCCAGCTCGCTGCAGGGTTTAGAGGCTGGAAGAGAAGCCCAAAATCTGGCCTAGAGGGTTTCTTGCAGAGGTGTGAGCGGTGCCAGTGTCACCTCTGAGGATCCCTGACCCGTGGGCAGGGGGTAGATGGCAGAAAACCACCCCAAAGGGAGGTGGCAGGGCCCTGGGACACGGAGCTTCCATGTGCTCGGACGCGTGTGTCGTCGGGAACGGTTCTTGTCCTGGGATTTCTCTCTCTCTCTCTCGCTCTCTCTCTCTCTGCCACCACCATCCTCCTCAGTGGTGTCCTCCAGGTTTTTCCGGGCTCTCTCTCCTATTCACACGTGGTGTCTTGTTTTGCCCCCCGGGCTTGTAGCTAAAACTCAGGATGGTGTGGCCTTAGAGATCCAGCCCCTGAAGAGCCAGGAGGGGGTGGAGAACGAGGAGAAGGAGAAGAAAAAGGTCAAGGTGCCCAAGAAGGAGAAATCTGTGCTGCAGGGGAAGCTCACACGCCTGGCGGTGCAGATCGGGAAGGCAGGTGAGTGACTGACCCCAGAGCTGCTGGGGAAGGGCTGTCCCTGTCCCCTGTGACCCCAGAGTCCTCTCCCTGGTGACCCCAGAGCTGCTGGGGAAGGGCTGTCCCTATCCTCTGTGACCCCAGAGCTGCTGGGGAAGGGCTGTCCCTGTCCCCTGTGACCCCACAGCCCTGTCCCCTCTGACCCCAGAGCTGCTGGGGAAGGGCCATCTCTGTCCCCAGTGACCCCAGAGCTGCTGGGGAAGGGCTGTCCCTGTCCCCTCTGACCCCAGAGCTGCTGGGGAAGGGCCATCTCTGTCCCCAGTGACCCCAGAGCTGCTGGGGAAGGGCTGTCCCTGTCCCCTCTGACCCCAGAGCTGCTGGGGAAGGGCCATCCCCATTCCCAGTGACCCCAGAGCTGCTGGGGAAGGATTGTCCCTGTCCCCAGTGACCCCAGAACCCTGTCCTCAGTGACCCCAGAGCTTCTGAGGAAGGGCCCCATCCCCATCCCCAGTGACCCCAGAGCTTCTGGGGAAGGGCTGTCCCCATCCCCATCCCCTGTGTCCCCTCACCCCATCCTCCTCCTCGCCAGGGCTGCTCATGTCGGCCATCACCGTCATCATCTTGGTGCTCTACTTCGTCATCGACACCTTCGGGGTGCAGAAGCGGCCCTGGCTGGCCGAGTGCACCCCCATCTACATCCAGTACTTCGTCAAGTTCTTCATCATCGGCGTCACCGTGCTGGTGGTGGCCGTGCCCGAGGGGCTCCCGCTGGCCGTCACCATCTCCTTGGCCTACTCGGTGAAGGTGAGGCCCGCCCGCGGCGTGAGGGGAGGTGAGGAGGGGATCCGAGCTGCCGGCCCTGATTTCCCGGCTGCTTGCAGAAAATGATGAAGGACAACAACCTGGTGAGGCACCTGGACGCCTGCGAGACCATGGGCAACGCCACGGCCATCTGCTCGGACAAGACGGGCACGCTGACCATGAACCGCATGACCGTGGTGCAGGCCTACGTGGGGGACACCCACTACCGCCAGATCCCCGACCCCGAGGCCATCCTGCCCAAAATCCTGGACCTCATCGTCCACGGCGTGGCCATCAACTCTGCCTACACCTCCAAAATCCTGGTGAGCCGCAGCACCGCGGCCTCACGGCCTTGTCGTTGTCGTTGTTGTCGTTGTCGTTGTTTTCCTGCTCCACGCCCAGGTCTGGCATCACTTTCCCATCTGTAGGATCTGATGATGGTTTAGATGGTCGGGATGGATGGAGATGAGAGATCTCTGAAGTCAGGGCTTAGAGTTTAGGGTTTATTGTGAAGGGTGTGGGTGCAGGGGCCCTGCATGGAGCTGCAGCCTCAGCTCAGAGCAGGCCAGGAAAGCAAGAGAAGCAAGAGAGGGAGAGTGTAAGAGAGTAAAAGCACCAGAGAGAGTAAGAGAAAGTAGAGAGAGAGTAAAGTAAAGTGAGTGTTTCTCGTTTACAATACAATAAATCTTCTGTGCTGAATATTCTAATTTTCATTAACCAATCTAGTACAAGACACAAATCCTACAGCATTTACATACAGCCTATAAGAATAATTGCATTACCATGCTGTGTTATATTTTAAACCCTAAAAATGACTCTTTGGACCCCTTCTGCCAAGCTGGTGGGGTCTGCTCTGAGCCTTGGACCTGTCTGCAAGCAGAGGGTGTTGTTCAATCAAAAGGGGATTACCTTCATACCATTGTTTTCCAGTTGTTCAGTAACTGAGGTTTGGTATCTCAAAGCTTGTTTTCATTTCAATCTTGCTTACAGTTCCCACATCCTCAGCATCTTTGGCCAGGCAATCACATTTATAAGGCTTTCCTCTTCCATCTTCCCCTAAACCCATCCCTTTTTCCAGCCTCCTGAGAAGGAAGGGGGGCTGCCCAGGCAGGTGGGCAACAAGACCGAGTGTGCCCTGCTGGGCTTCGTGCTGGACCTGAAGCAGGACTACCAGGCCGTGCGCAACGAGGTGCCCGAGGAGAAGCTCTACAAGGTCTACACCTTCAACTCCGTGCGCAAGTCCATGAGCACCGTGCTGAGGAGCAGCGGCGGCGGCTTCCGCATGTACAGCAAGGGAGCCTCCGAGATCATCCTGCGCAAGTAAATCCTGCTCCTGCTCCCCGTCCTGCTGCGTTTGTGGGAAAGGGGCGTGGGGAGGTGCTGAGGGGGGTTTTGGAGGGGGTTTTGGGCTGTGGAAGGGGGATGCTCGGGGTGAACAGGAATGTGGTGAGTGGTTTTTGGGTGGCTTTGGGAAAGCTGGAGGGAGCTGTGGAAGGGGAATGTGCCCCTTTTGGAGATGGGATGACAGGAATGTGCTGAGTGTATTTCAGGTGGATTTGGGAAATCTGGAAGGAGCTGTGGAATGGGATGCACCCCGTTTGGAGATGGGGTGAACAGGAATGTGCTGAGTGGTTTTTGGGAGGATTTGGTGAAGCTGGAAGGAGCTGTGGAAGGGGGATATTCCGCTTTTTGTAGAGGGGGTGCCAGGAATGTGCCGAGTGTTTTTTGGGAGGATTTGGGAAAGCTGGAGGGAGCTGTGGAAGGGGAATGTGCCCCTTTGGAAGATGGGGTGACAGGAATGTGCTGAGTGGTTTTTGGGTGGCTTTGGGAAAGCTGGAGGGAGCTGTGGAAGGGGAATGTGCCCCTTTTGGAGATGGGATGACAGGAATGTGCCGAGTGTATTTTGGGTGGAGTTGGGAAAGTTGGAAGGAGCTGTGGAAGGGGAATGTGCCCCTTTGGGAGATGGGGTGACAGGAATGTTCTAAGGATGTTTTTGTGTGGTTTTGGTGAAGCTGGAGGGGGCTGTGGAAGGGGGATGCCCAGGTGGGGTGAACAGGAATGTGGTGAGGGGTTTTTTGGGTGGAGCTGGGGAAGCTGGAGGGAGCTGTGGAAGGGGAATGTGCCCCTTTGGAGATGGGGTGACAGGAATGTGCTGAGTGTATTTTGGGTGGATTTGGGAAATCTGGAAGGAGCTGTGGAAGGGGGATATTCCCCTTTTTCTAGATGAGGTGACAGGAATGTGCCAAGTGTGTTTTGGGTGGTTTTGGGAAATCTGGAGGGAGCTGTGGAAGGGGAAATGTGCCCCTTTTGGAGACGGGGTGACAGGAAATGTACCAAGTGTATTTTGGGTGGATTTGGGAAATCTGGAAGGAACTGTGGATAGGGAATGTGCCCCTTTGGGAGATGGGCTGACAGGAATGTGCCGAGCATATTTCGGGTGGATTTGTGAAGGTTGGAGGGAGCTGTGGAAGGGGAATGTGCCCATTTTGGAGGGGGTCCGACAGGAATGTGCCGAGCATATTTCAGGTGGATTTGGGAAATCTGGAAGGAGCTGTGGAATGGGAATGTGCCCATTTTGGAGAGGGGCTGACAGGAACGTGACCCTGCCTCACCCTCCCGGTCCCACCCCAGGTGCACCAAGATCCTGGACAAGAACGGGGAGCCGCGGGTGTTCAAGGTGAAGGACAGGGACGAGATGGTGAAGAAGGTGATCGAGCCCATGGCCTGCCACGGGCTCAGGACCATTTGCCTGGCGTTCCGGGATTTCCCTGCGGATGCAGAGCCCGACTGGGACAGCGAGAACGAGATCCTGTCCGACCTGACCTGCATCGCCGTGGTGGGCATCGAGGATCCTGTGAGGCCCGAGGTACCAAATCCCACCCTGCCCTGCTCCATTCCCGGCCCTTTTCCTGCTGCTCCAGGCCACGATCCCTGTGGGAATTCCAGCAGCTCCTCTGTGCCCATCCCTGAACTCCCTTTTCCTCCTGCTCAGGGCCATGATCCCTGTAGGAATTCCATCAGCTCCTCTGTGCCCATCCCTGAGTGCCCCCAGCTCCCTGCTCCTCAGGGCCACAATCCCTGTAGGAATTCCAGCAGCTCCTCCATGCCCATCCCTGAAGTCCCTTTTCCTGCTCCTCAGGGCCACGATCCTTGTGGGAATTCCAGCAGCTCCTCTGTGCCCATCCCTGAGTGCCCCCAGCTCCCTGCTGCTCCAGGCCACGATCCCTGTGGGAATTCCAGCAGCTCCTGTGCCCATCCCTGAAGTGCCCCCTGCTCCCTGCTGCGGGTGTTTCTCTCCCATTCCTGGACAGAACACCCCCATGGCAGGGTGTTCCCACCCAAAATTCCCAACCCTGGCTGGGATGGAGACAAGCAGGAGCAATCCCTGGGCTCCTGGAGCTGGTTTTTCCCTCGGAGCTGCCTGCTGGCCTAATGCAATAATCCCCCCATTCCTGCCTCTGGGTTCCTCCCCGGAGCTCTCCGTGCCCCTGAGGAGACGTTCAGGGATCTGGCTCTGGGAATTGCATTACAGATCCCCCGCGGCTCTGGAGGCTCCTGATTGGATTTGCCCGTTCCTCACTCATCTCCTCTCTTCCCCTGATGCTCCCTAATGGATAAACCCATTCATGGGGTGGCAGCGGGGTGAAATCCCTGTTTTTAGGGATTCCTTGGCACCCGGGTGGGTGGCAGCGGGGTGAAATCCCTGTTTTTAGGGATGCCTTGGTGCCTGGGCGGGTGGCAGCGGGGTGAAATCCCTGTTTTTAGGGATGCCTTGGTGCCTGGGCGGGTGGCAGCGGGGTGAAATCCCTGTTTTTAGGGATGCCTCAGCACCCGGGCGGGTGGCAGCGGGGTGAAATCCCTGTTTTTAGGGATGCCTTGGCACCCTGGTGGGTGGCAGCGGGGTGAAATCCCTGTTTTTAGGGTGGCAGCGGGGTGAAATCCCTGTTTTTAGGGATTCCTTGGCACCCAGGCGGGTGGCAGTGAGGTGGCAGCGAGGTGAAATCCCTGTTTTTAGGGATTCCTTGGCACCCGGGCGGGTGGCAGTGGGGTGAAATCCTGGTTTTTAGGGATGCCTCAGCACCCGGGCGGGTGGCAGCGGGGTGAAATCCCTGTTTTTAGGGATTCCTTGGCACCCAGGCGGGTGGCAGCAAGGTGAAATCCCTGTTTTTAGGGATTCCTTGGCACCCAGGAGGGTGGCAGTGGGGTGAAATCCCCGTTTTTAGGGATTCCTTGGCACCCGGGCGGGTGGCAGCGAGGTGGCAGCGAGGTGGCAGCGGGATCCCTTCCCCTTGGGGGTTCCTCACCCTTCCGGAGCCCTTCCCAGATCCTTGCAGGGAGCTGCCCCGCTCCCGGCGTTCCCGGTGCCAACCCCAGCGCCCCGTCCCTGTCCCCAGGTGCCCGATGCCATCCTGAAGTGCCAGCGTGCCGGGATCACCGTCCGCATGGTGACCGGGGACAACATCAACACTGCCCGTGCCATCGCCACCAAGTGCGGCATCCTGCTGCCCGGGGAGGATTTCCTGTGCCTCGAGGGCAAGGAGTTCAACCGCCTCATCCGCAACGAGAAGGGAGAGGTGGGAGAGAGCCCCCGCGGCAAAACGAGCAACAGATCCTGGTGGGATTCCCTGATCCTGGTGGGATTCCCTAATCCTGATGGGATTCCCTGATCCTGATGGGATTCCCTGATCCTGGTGGGATTCCCTAATCCTGATGGGATTCCCAAATCCTGATGGGTTTCCCGAGTCCTGGGATTCCCTAATCCTGATGGGATTCCCTAATCCTGATGGGATTCCCAAATCCTGATGGGTTTCCCGAGTCCTGGGATTCCCAAATCCTGATGGGATTCCCTAATCCTGATGGGATTCCCAAATCCTGATGGGATTCCCAAATCCTGATGGGTTTTCTGAATCCTGATGGGATTCCCAAGTCCTGCTGGGCTTCCTGAGTCCTGCTGGGATTCCCTAATCTTGATGGGATTCCCAAGTCCTGGGATTCCCGAGTCCTGGGATTCCCAAATCCTGCTGGGTTTTTAGAATCCTGCTGGGTTTTCCAAATCCTGATGGGATTCCCAAATCCTGATGGGATTCCCAGATCCTGATGGGATTCCCAGATCCTGATGGGTTTCCCGAGTCCTGGGATTCCCAAATCCTGATGGGATTCCCTGATCCTGGTGGGATTCCCAAATCCTGATGGGATTCCCAGATCCTGATGGGATTCCCTAATCCTGGTGGGATTCCCAAATCCTGATGGGATTCCCAGATCCTGATGGGATTCCCAGATCCTGATGGGATTCCCAAATCCCGATGGGTTTCCCGAGTCCTGGGATTCCCAAATCCTCATGGGTTTTCTGAATCCTGATGGGATTCCCAAGTCCTGATGGGTTTCCCAGATCCTGATGGGATTTCCTAATCCTGATGGGATTCCCAAGTCCTGATGGGTTTCCCAGATCCTGATGGGATTTCCTAATCCTGATGGGATTCCCAAGTCCTGATGGGATTCCCAAATCCTGATGGGATTCCCAAATCCTGCTGGGTTTTCCAAAGTCTGCTGGGATTCCCAAGTCCTGGGATTCCCAAATCCTGATGGGATTCCCAAGTCCTGGGATTCCCAAATCCTGATGGGATTCCCAAATCCTGCTGGGTTTTCAGAATCCTGCTGGGATTCCCAAGTCCTGCTGGGTTTTCAGAATCCTGCTGGGATTCCCAAATCCTGCAGGATTTCCCGAATCCTGCTGAGTTCCCCAAATCTTGCTGGGTTTTTAGAATCCTGCTGGGCTTCCTGAACCCTTCTGGGGTTCCCAAGTCCTGGGATTCCCAAATCCTGCTGGGTTTTTAGAATCCTGCTGGGATTCCCAATTCCTCCTGGGTTCTTAAAATCCTATTGAGTTTTCCAAATCCTGCTGGGCTTCCCGAGTCCTGGGATTCCCAAATCCTGCTGGGATTCCCAAGTCCTGTTGGGTTTCCCAAATCCTGTTGAGTTTCCCCAATCCTGCAGGGTTTCCCGAATGCTGCTGAGTTTCCCAAATCGTGCTGGGTTTTCAGAATCCCGTTGAGTTTTCCAAATCCTGCTGAGTTTCCCGAATTCTGTTGAGTTTCCCAAATCCTGCCGGGCTTCCCGAATCCTTCTGGGCTTCTGAAACCTGCTGGGTTTCCCGAATCCTTCTGGGTTTCCCGAATCCTTCTGGGTTTCCTGAATCCTGCTGGGTTTCCTGAATCCTTCTGGGTTTCCTGAATCCTGCTGGGTTTCCTGAATCCTGCTGGGTTTCCCGAATCCTTCTGGGTTTCCCGAATCCTGCTGGGTTTCCCAAATCCTGCTGGGTTTCCCTCTTTCCCTTGGATAAAGGAGCTGCTGGGACGCTCAGCAGCGTTCAGGGCTGAAGCCACCATCCTGTCCCCATTGGGGTTTGCTCTCCGGTGGGACAGAAGATTCCTGAGGGGAATTCACTTCCCTTTTCCCTGGTGCTGCAGGTGGAGCAGGAGCAGCTGGACAAGATCTGGCCCAAGCTGCGGGTGCTGGCGCGCTCCTCGCCCACGGACAAGCACACCCTGGTGAAAGGTGAGCACTGCCCTTCCCAAAGGCTTCACCCCGCTCTTCCCGTGGCTTTTCCCGGCCTCATCCATGCTGGGAGCCTTCCCTGGGGGCTGGATTTCTCAGGAATTGCTCGTTTCCGTCGCAGGGATCATCGACAGCACCGTGGGTGACCAGAGGCAGGTGGTGGCCGTGACAGGGGACGGGACCAACGATGGCCCGGCCCTGAAGAAAGCCGACGTTGGCTTTGCCATGGTAAGGCCCAGCCCGGGGGGTTTTCCTTTGTTCCATGGGATCAGAAACCCCCAGCTCGCTGGGGTATCCCTCTGGAATGACTTCCAGACCCGTTCAAACTCTTTTTTACAAATCTCTTGAATAGCCTAAAAACCCAAAAGGAATTTTTTTGGGATGTTGGGTTTGATTCTGAGCTGTGTAGGGCTGTTAGGGAAGGATTGGGAATTCCTTGGAGCCTTGTCCTGGGGTCTCTCCTGGATCCAGGAGAGCCCTGGGAGCCCCATGCCGTGGTTTTCCCTGCAGCTCCTCGCCCCAATTCCAAGCACGGTGCTGGGCCAGGCTTTGGGAATTTATTTATGGTGGAAAACTCCGGTTTGATGCTTTTTTTCTTTTTTAATCCAGTCTGAAAGGAGCAGGAAGATGAACGCTGTTGTTTTTAACAGATTCCCTGTGGATTGATTTTAGGGATGTGAGCAGGAGCCGGGTGGGGAGGCTGCACAGGGAGTTTTGAGCCGATGAGAGACTTTTTGGGAATGTTTGAAACACCCAAATGCCATTCCAGAGCCTTTGGGATGAGCAGGGAAGGCAGGGGGCTGTTCCTGCAACGGGCAGGGAGTTCCTGTTTGAGGCGAATCCCGAGAGAATCCCGGGAAAACTCGGGGAGTTTTGGGCTCGGCTTGGAATTCCTGCCTGGAATTCCTGCCTGGAATTCCTGCCTGGAATTCCTGCCTGGAATTCCTGCAGGGCGAGCGCCTCCCTGCGCCAGCACCGGGAAGTGCAGCCCAGCCCGGCCCCCTGCAGCTGCTGCGGGGAGGTTCGGGAGTCTCCGGGGCATTTTTGGGAATCTCCGGGGGACATTTTTGGGAATCCCGGGGCATTTTTGGGAATCCCCAGGGCTGCTCTCGGTGCAGGGCTTGGGGCAGAAAGCCCCACTGAGCTCTCCCTCCCTGGGGCTCCCACAGAGGTGCCCAGCCCAGGACGGAGCCGCTGCTGGCGTGAGGAGGGAGCTGCAATCCGGCTCTTTTCCTGCTGCTTTCCTGCTCTTTTCCTGCTGCTTTCCTGCTCTTTTCCGGCTCTTTTCCTGCTGTTTTCCTGCTGTTTTCTCCCTGTTTTCCCAGCTGTTTCCCAGATGTTTTCTTCCTGTTTCCCAGCTGTTTTCTTCCTGTTTTCCAGCTGTTTTCCTGCTATTTTCTCGCTGTTTTCCCACTGCTTCCTGGCAGTTTCCCGGCTGTTTCCCAGCTGTTTTCCAGCTGTTTCCTGGCTGTTTTCCCACTATTTCCTGGCTGTTTCCCAGCCATTTTCCCGCTGTTTCCTGGCTGTTTCCCAGCTGTTTTCCCACTGTTTCCTGGCTGTTTCCCAGCTGTTTTTGTGCTCTTTTCCGGCTGTTTCCCTGGCTGTTTTCCCGGCTCTTTTCCGGCTCTCTCCCAGCTGTTTCCCAGCTGTTTCCCTACTTTCCCATCCGTTTTCCCACTTTCCTTTGCCGTGACTCTCTCTGGGCTCACTCCGAGCCCGTCCTTGAAGGCTTCGGAGCCCTGGAGCTCTGCCCCGCTGGGCACCCATTGGCTCTGAGGGCTTTTCCTCCCGGGAATGTTCCCAGGAAGTGGCAGGGCTGGGTGGGCACTGAGGGCTTTTCCTCCTGGGAACATTCCCGGGAAGTGGCAGAGCCGGGTGGGCACTGAGGGCTTTTCCTCCTGGGAACATTCCTGGGAAGTGGCAGGGCCAGGTGGGCACTGAGGGCTTTTCCTCCTGGGAACGTTCCTGGGAAGTGGCAGGGCCAGGTGGGCACTGAGGGCTTTTCCTTCCGGGAACGTTCCCGGGAAGTGGCAGAGCCGGGCGGGCACTGAGGGCTTTTCCTCCCGGGAACATTCCCAGGAAGTGGCAGAGCCGGGCAGGCACTGAGGGCTTTTCCTCCTGGGAACATTCCTGGGAAGTGGCAGGGCCGGGCGGGCACTGCCTCTCAGCCACGGCTTTGTCCTGCTGGGCTCCGAGGGCTTTTCCTCCTGGGAATGTGCCCAGGAAGTGGCAGAGCCGGGTGGGCACTGCCTCTCAGCTGTGGCTTTGTCCCCGCCGGGCACCCATCAGCTCCGAGGGCTTTTCCTACCGGGAACATTCCCGGGAAGTGGCAGAGCCAGGTGGGCGCCACCTCTCAGCCACGGCTTTGTCCCCCAGGGCACTGAGGGCTTTTCCTCCCGGGAATGTTCCTGGGAAGTGGCAGGGCCAGGCGGGCACTGAGGGCTTTTCCTACTGGGAACATTCCCAGGAAGTGGCAGGGCCAGGTGGGCACTGAGGGCTTTTCCTCCCGGAAACATTCCTGGGAAGTGGCAGAGCCAGGTGGGCACTGAGGGCTTTTCCTCAGGAACATTCCTGGGAAGTGGCAGGGCCAGGTGGGCACTGAGGGCTTTTCCTCCCGGGAACATTCCCAGGAAGTGGCAGAGCCAGGCGGGCACTGAGGGCTTTTCCTCCCGGGAACATTCCCAGGAAGTGGCAGAGCCGGGCGGGCACTGAGGGCTTTTCCTCCCGGGAACATTCCTGGGAAGCAGCAGGGCTGGGCGGGCACTGAGGGCTTTTCCTCCTGGGAACATTCCTGGGAAGCAGCAGGGCTGGGCGGGCACTGAGGGCTTTTCCTCCCGGGAACGTTCCTGGGAAGCAGCAGAGCCAGGTGGGCACTGAGGGCTTTTCCTCCCGGGAACATTCCTGGGAAGCAGCAGAGCCAGGTGGGCACTGAGGGCTTTTCCTCCCGGGAACATTCCTGGGAAGCAGCAGAGCCAGGTGGGCACTGCCTCTCAGCCACGGCTTTGTCCCCCCAGGGCATCGCGGGCACGGACGTGGCCAAGGAGGCCTCGGACATCATCCTGACCGATGACAACTTCACCAGCATCGTCAAGGCCGTCATGTGGGGCCGCAACGTCTACGACAGCATCTCCAAGTTCCTGCAGTTCCAGCTCACCGTCAACGTGGTGGCCGTCATCGTGGCCTTCACCGGCGCCTGCATCACCCAGGTACGGGCAGGAGCTGCTGCTGCTGCTGCTCCACGGGGTCCCTGGGGGTTCTCGGTGGGCCAGGGGAGGGAATGAGCCTCTAGGGTTCCATAGGTTCCCTCGGGGTTTTCAGTGGGGCAGGAGAATAAATGAACCTGTTGGATTCCACAGGTTCCCTGGGGGTTGGTTTTCACTGGAGGAGGAGAATTAATCTCTTGGTTTGGACAGGTTTTCGGTGGATTCTTTTCCAGTGGAGCAGGAGAATGAATCTGTTGGATTTAACAGGTTTCCAGGATTCTATTTCAGTGGGGCAGGAGAATAAATCTCTTGGTTTGGACAGGTTTTCAGTGGATTTGTTTTCAGTGGAGCAGGAGAATAAATCTGTTGGATTTAACAGGTTTCCCCTGGATTGTTTTTCAGTGGAGCAGGAGAATAAATGAATCTGTTGGATTCCACAGGTTTCCTGGGGGTTGGTTTTCACTGGAGGAGGAGAATGAATCTGTTGGTTTGAACTGGTTTTCAGTGGGTTGGTTTCCAGTGGAGCAGGAGAATGAATGAACCTGTTGGATTTCAGAGGTTTTCAGTGGATTCTTTTCCAGTGGAGCAGGAGAATAAATCTGTTGGATTTCACAGGTTCCCTGTGGATTTTCAGTGGAGCAGGAGAACAAACAAACCTGTTGGATTTCAGAGGTTCCCTCTGGATTTTCAGTGGAGCAGGAGAATGAATGAATCTGTTGGATTCCACAGGTTTCCTGGGGGTTGTTTTTCACTGGAGGAGGAGAATAAATCTCTTGGTTTGGACAGGTTTTCGGTGGATTGGTTTCCAGTGGAGCAGGAGAATAAATCTGTTGGATTTAACAGGTTCCCTCGGGGTTTTCAGTGGGGCAGGAGAATAGATGAACCTGTTGGATTCCACAGGTTTCCTGGAGGTTGTTTCTCACTGGAGCAGGAGAATTAATCTCTTGGTTTGAACAGGTTTTCGGTGGATTCTTTTCCAGTGGAGCAGGAGAATGAATCTCTTGGTTTTAACAGATTTCCTCTGGATTGTTTTTCAGTGGGGCAGGAGAATGAATGAACCTGTTGGATTCCACAGGTTTCCTGTGGGTTCTTTTTCAATGGAGCATGAGAATTAATCTCTTGGATTCCACAGGTTTCCTGGGGGTTTTCAGTGGAGCAGGAGAATGAATCTCTTGGTTTGGACAGGTTTTCGGTGGATTGGTTTCCAGTGGAGCAGGAGAATAAATCTGTTAGATTTAACAGGATTCCTCTGGATTTTCAGTGGAGCAGGAGAATAAACAAACCTGTTTGATTTCAGAGGTTTTCAGTGGATTCTTTTCCACAGGAGCAGAAGAATAAATCTGTTGGATTCCACAGGGTTTCAGTGGGTTATTTTTCACAGGAGCAGAGGAATAAATAAACTTGTAGGATTCAACAGGTTTTCAGTGGATTCTTTTCCAGTGGAGCAGGAGAATAAACCTGTTGGATTCCACAGGTTTCCAGGATTTTTTTCCAGTGGGGCAGGAGAATAAATCTCTAGTATTTTTACATGTTTTCAGTGGATTGGTTTTCAGTGGAGCATGAGAATAAATTTCTTGGTTTGAACAGGTTTTCAGTGGATTCTTTTCCAGTGGAGCAGGAGAACAAACCCATTGGATTCCACAGTTTTCCCGTGGATCGCTGAAGTTCAGGGACCTAACCAAGAGCTGGGGGAAGCCTTGTGAGGCCGTGCAGGGAGCTTGGAGCAAAGGAGAAACATTTTGGGGGTGTTTTAGGATGGTGTTAAAGATCCCAGAGCGATTCTGGAGAGGTTTTCAGGAGGAGAGTGAAACAAAGGCAGAAAGGTCGATTTTGGTGGCGTGACCTCTCCTCCCTCTCTCACCCTGCAGGACTCTCCCCTGAAGGGAGCTTGAAGTAAAGGAGAAATATTTTGGGGGTGTTTTAGGACGGTGTTAAAGATCCCAGAGCCGTTCTAGAGAGGTTTTCAGGAGGAGAACAAAACAAAGAGGGCAAAAAGGCCGATTTTGATGGCGTGACCTCTCCTCCTGCTCTCTCCCTGCAGGACTCTCCCTTGAAGGCCGTGCAGGGAGCTTGGAGCAAAGGAGAAATATTTTGGGGGTGTTTTAGGATGGTGTTAAAGATCCCAGAGCCGTTCTAGAGAGGTTTTCAGGAGGAGAACAAAACAAAGAGGGCAAAAAGGCCGATTTTGATGGCGTGACCTCTCCTCCTGCTCTCTCCCTGCAAGACTCTCCCCTGAAGGGAGCTTGAAGCAAAGGAGAAGTATTTTAGGGGTGTTTTAGGATGGTGTTAAAGATCCCAGAGCCGTTCTAGAGAGGTTTTCAGGAGGAGAATGAAACAAAGAGGGCAAAAAGGCCGATTTTGGTGGCGTGACCTCTCCTCCTGCTCTCTCCCTGCAGGACTCTCCCTTGAAGGCCGTGCAGGGAGCTTGGAGCAAAGGAGAAACATTTTGGGGCTGTTTTAGGATGGTGTTAAAGATCCCAGAGCAGTTCTGGAGTTCTCTTCAGGAGGAGAACAAAACAAAGAGGGCAAAAAGGCCGATTTTGATGGCGTGACCTCTCCTCCTGCTCTCACCCTGCAGGACTCTCCCCTGAAGGGAGCTTGAAGTAAAGGAGAAACATTTTGGGGCTGTTTTAGGATGGTGTTAAAGATCCCAGAGCCGTTCTAGAGAGGTTTTCAGGAGGAGAATGAAACAAAGAGGGCAAAAAGGCCGATTTTGGTGGCGTGACCTCTCCTCCTGCTCTCTCCCTGCAGGACTCTCCCTTGAAGGCCGTGCAGATGCTGTGGGTGAACCTGATCATGGACACGTTTGCCTCGCTGGCGCTGGCCACGGAGCCGCCGTCGGAGTCGCTGCTGCTGCGGAAGCCCTACGGCCGCAACAAGCCGCTCATCTCCCGCACCATGATGAAGAACATCCTGGGCCACGCCGTCTACCAGCTCACCATCATCTTCACCCTGCTCTTCGCCGGTGAGCCCCGAGCTCCAGGGGGGTCCCGGGGGGCAGAAGGGAAAGAGAAAGGAGGAGGAAAAGGAGAAGGGAAGGGGCAGAGTGGCCACGCTGCTCAGGAGCCACCGAGGGCGGCCTCGTTGTCGCTGTGGCGGTGGCCTCATGTAGGGCAGAGCGTTGGGAGTGATGGTGGGAAGCACAGGGGTGACCCAGGGAGGAGATTTTGATCTGGGATGCACAGCAGTGATGCCTTCTGCAGCCATCTAGAAACAGAGACCAGACAGGATAAGGGAATAAAGGTCGGGATTTATTTGAAAGCCTTCAAGGCACACCCTGGGGAGCCAGAGGCTGCCTCCAAAAATGGACCCCAAGATGGACCCCAGGTCACGAGTTCTTCACACCTTTATAGGTTTGGTTCATTTGCACACCACGGTTAATTCTCCAATTAAAGCCCCAGTTTAATGATGTAATTCCCCTCAGCTTGCTCCCCCCTTAGAGGCTTTGGGTTACACATTTTGGGCCTAGCAGAGCCTGGCTGTCCTTGAAGGCAAAGCCTGGAGAGGCTTTGTTGTGTCTGCCCAGCACGAGAGAGCAGAAATTCCAGGCTACAAGGAACTGCAGAGTTACACTCTAAGCAGCACAGAAATTGAAAAATACAGAAGTTAAAACCTAAGGCATCATTTTTCCCCTAAGGCATCAGCGGGAGCTTCTTGACATTTTTAAGGGCTGGCACAGGGGGTCTCCACATGGATCGAGGCATCCTAACACCACTGAGCAGGCGGAGAGGGAGCAGCACCTCATCCTCTCCTCCCTTCCCTTGCCCAAATCCCCCCTTTTTTTTTCCTGCTCAGGGGAGAAGTTTTTTGACATCGACAGCGGCCGGAACGCGCCCCTGCACTCGCCGCCCACCGAGCACTACACCATCGTCTTCAACACCTTCGTGATGATGCAGCTCTTCAACGAGATCAACGCCCGCAAGATCCACGGCGAGAGGAACGTCTTCGAGGCCATCTACCGCAACCCCATCTTCTGCACCGTGGTGCTGGGCACCTTTGCTGCCCAGGTGAGGCCACGGGGCTGGGAGGGGGCCCTGGCACAGCTCTGTGCCCGTGGTTGTCACCAGCAGCTTTGTGGTGGCACAAGAACCACCCTGGAAGTGCCCAAGGTTGGGTTGGGTGGAGCTCAGAGCAGCCTGGGCTAGTGGAAGGTGTCCCTGCCAGCCCCCTTCTAGCCCAAAACGTCCTGGGATTCCATGGTTTGGGGTCTGGGGTGTGTTGGGAGGTGCCCCTGGTGTTCCAGAGAGTTCCTTGTCTGGGTGTGAGATCCTTGCTCGTTTCTGGTGTTCCACAAAATTCCCAGCCTGGATGTGAGATCCCTGCTCCTAAAATTCCCAGCCTGGATGTGAGGTCCTTGCTCCTAAAATTCCCAGCCTGGATTTGAGATCCTTGCACATGAAATTCCCAGCCTGGATGTGAGGTCCTTGCACATGAAATTCCCAGCCTGGATGTGAGGTCCTTGCACCTCTCTGGTGTCCTATGAAGTTCCCTGCCTGGATGTGAGGTCCCTGCTCCTAAAATTCCCGGCCTGGATTTGAGGTCCTTGCTCCTAAAATTCCCAGTCTGGATGTGAAGTCCTTGCACCTAAAATTCCCAGCCTGGATTTGAGGCCCTTGCACCCCTCTGATGTCCTATAAAGTTCCCTGCCTGGATGTGAGGTCCCTGCTCCTAAAATTCCCACCCTGGATGTGAGGTCCTTGCACCTAAAATTCCCACCCTGGATGTGAGGTCCCTGCTCCTAAAATTCCCAGCCTGGATGTGAGGTCCCTGCTCCTAAAATTCCCAGCCTGGATGTGAGGTCCCTGCTCCTAAAATTCCCAGCCTGGATGTGAGGTCCTTGCTCCTAAAATTCCCAGCCTGGATGTGAGGTCCTTGTACCTCTCTGGTGTCCTGTAAAGTTCCCAGCCTGGATTTGAGGCCCTTGCACCTCTCTGGTGTCCTATAAAGTTCCCTGCCTGCATTTGAGGTCCCTGCTCCTAAAATTCCCAGCCTAGATGTGAGGTCCTTGCTCCTAAAATTCCCAGCCTGGATGTGAGGCCCTTGCACCCCTCTGGTGTCCTACAAATTCCCTGCCTGGATGTGAGGTCCTTGCACCTCTCTGGTGTCCTATAAAGTTCCCTGCCTGGATGTGAGGTCCTTGCTCCTAAAATTCCCAGCCTAGATGTGAAGTCCTTGCTCCTAAAATTCCCAGTCTGGATGTGAAGTCCTTGCACCTGAAATTCCCAGCCTGGTTGTGAGGTCCTTGTACCTCTCTGGTGTCCTACAAAGTTTCCAGCCTGGATTTGAGGCCCTTGCACCTCTCTGGTGTCCTGTGAAGTTCCCAGCCTGGATTTGAGGCCCTTGCACCTCTCTGGTGTCCTATAAAGTTCCCAGCCTGGATTTGAGGTCCCGGCTCCTCCTGTGATCCCAGGAGAGTGATGAGTGTGGCCCACGGGGACCTTGCCGTGCCCTGGGAGCTGCCCAGGGTGTGACTGCTCTCTCCTGTGCCACAGATCATCATCGTGGAGTTTGGGGGGAAGCCCTTCAGCTGCTCGGGGCTCACCCTGAGCCAGTGGTTCTGGTGTATTTTCATCGGCGTGGGAGAGCTCCTGTGGGGCCAGGTAAGGGCCAATCCCAAAATCCTGCCTCGCCTTGCCCTCCCTGCCCTGCTTGTCCCGGGTTTTTCTGGAAGGGGAAGCCCCATCCCACACCAGCAGCGAGGAGAGGAGGCTGCTCATCCCCTCCTGCACCCCCAGCACGGACAGAGACATTGCCACTGCTGCCCCTGCCGGGTCCTGGCAGCTCCCCACGGGCTGCTGGCACTGCCAGCACCTCGGGCTCAGTGGCTGCCATGTCCCTGCTGTCCCCAGCTGATCTGCACCGTCCCAACGAGCCACCTGAAGTTCCTGAAGGAAGCCGGGCACGGCATCACCAAGGAGGAGATCCCCGAGGAGGAGCTGCCCGAGGACGTGGACGAGATCGACCACGCCGAGATGGAGCTGCGGCGGGGGCAGATCCTGTGGTTCCGGGGGCTCAACAGGATCCAGACCCAGGTACCGGGGGGCAGCGGGGCCGGGGGGGCTCTGCCTTCTCTGTCTCCTCCTCTCTGTCCCTCTGCAGGGGCTCTGCCTGCACGGAGGTGATGCTGCTGCTCACAGGATGCTGTTGCCTCCCAAGCCAGGCTCTCACCGCTGCCTAGGCCTTGTCCTGGGCAGGAAAATCGGGATAAAACTTGGATTTTGGGACAGCTGGGGATGGTGGGGGGGGAAGCTGTCGGTGTCCTGCTGGTCAGCAAGAGGCTGGAGGTGCCACTGGTGGTCAGCTCGGCAGCACAGGGAGGGCTGTGAGGGGTCCACGGAGCCCCCCAGGCTCTGCTGTGCTCTCTGGGATGCTGTTCCCAGTGGGAATGTGCCCAGCAGGGATCTGGCAGCATGAGGTCTCGCTCCTTGTGCCACCCCTCTGTGCCAGCTCCACACCCTGGAGCTCTCGGCCCCACGGCGCAGAAGGGGATGAGATTCTCTCTCTCCATCTTCTTTTTACATCCGTTGGTTTTTCCTGGCTTTTTTTCCACGACTTTTTGCCTTGTTTCCCACCCTCAAAGGGTGAGGTTTTTCCCCCAGACCCTTCACTTTCCCTCGAGGCCTGGGCAGAGCTGTCCCACCGAGGGAAGTCCTGGTGCCCCCGGGCACGCAGAGCTGCTGGGTCACCTTTGTTCCTGCTCCTTTCTGTCCCTGTGACAAACAAAGGGCCCTGGGATGGGGACGGGGGCTGGGGCAGGATTCCTGGGACTCTCCTTGTCCTCTGGGAGCTGTCACCTCAATGGTATCACCTCGATTGATGATACCACCTCGATGGTGTCACCTCGATTGATGATATCACCTCGATGGTGTCAGCTCGATGGTGTCACCTCAATTGATGATATCACCTCGATGGTGTCACCTCGATGGTATCACCTCAATTGATGGTATCACCTCGATGGTGTCACCTCGATGGTGTCACCTCAATTGATGGTATCACCTTGATTGATGATAATCACCTCGATGGTGTCACCTCAATTGATGGTATCACCTTGATTGATGATAATCACCTCGATGGTATCACCTCAATTGATGGTATCACCTTGATGGTGTCACCTCGATGGTATCACCTCAATTGATGGTATCACCTCGATGGTGTCACCTCGATGGTATCACCTCAATTGATGGTATCACCTTGATGGTGTCACCCTGATGGTATCACCTCCATGGTATCACCACGGTGTCACCTCCGTGGCTTCAAGGCAAAGCTCAGCCTCAATTCCCGGCTCGTTGTGAGCACCGAGGGCCCACCGGGTTTTTTGTGGGGGTAACCAGTGCTTCACTTACATGAAAAACGTCCTGGGAGCTTCCAGGACCTTCTGGAAGCGGTCCAGGCATGCTGGAAGTCTGGGAGCTCCGAAGGGCTGCAGTGCCAGAGGTGCCCCTGGGCCGAGCCTGGAGCTGCCCGGCTGCTTCCCTGTGCCACCTGAGAAATGCTCCTGGCTCCTGGCACGTCCTGGAGCCTCTTTAGGGTCCATCCTGAGCATCCACGGGGGGATCCTGTCCCCACTCGGGGTGTCTGAAGAGGGCACAGGGCTCTTCCCCCCCAGGCCAGGGGAAAAGAGGGACGTCAGAGCGGGGCAGGAGCGAAGCCGGGTGTGAAACACCTCCACAGCACGAGCAGGAGGGGCTGCAGGAGGTGGCCAAAGGTTGCCACAGGGCTGGGAATGATCCACAAAGTGCCCAGGAAGCCACGGTGGCACCCGGATGCTGCTTGGGGCCGCATCCACAGGGCAACAACCACGGCCCCACCAGCACTGGGGTGCTGCATCCCTGCCTGAGCCCAGCAGCCCCGAGGCCTGGCAGAGGGGCTGGGACATCTCCTGCTGCCAGGGGAGCTGCAGGGAGCCCACGGTGCAGCCCCAGAGCAGCCCCACAGGCCTGGGACAGGGGCTGGGACATCTCCTGCTGCCAGGGGAGCTGCAGGGAGCCCACGGTGCAGCCCCAGAGCAGCCCCACAGGCCTGAGGCACCCGGAGCCCTCTGCCAGCGCAGTTTCCCGGAGCCCCCGGCTGCCCTCTGCTCGCACCTCTGCCCTCCCTCTGTCTCTGCCTCTCTGCTCCTCCCGCAGATTTTCGGGATAACCCCAGGAGTTCCCTCTGCCACTGCCTCCCAATACAACCTTTTTTTTCCCCTGGTTTGAGGGGGCTCAACGCTGCTGCCCTGGCTCCCGTGAGAAGGGCAGAGCCGGATGCTCTCTCTCTCTCTTTCTCTCTCTCTCTGCTCCCCCAACACCAGCAGCAAAACCCCACGTGGGTTTCGGGGAGCGTGGGGTGGTGGTGGTGGGATGGGGGGGGGTCTCTCTCCTCCTTCCTCCTCCTCTTCCTCGCCTCTCCATCCTCCTCTTTCCTTGCTGTCTGTGTGTCTGCCCGGCCTCCCTGCTCCTGCCCACCACCCCTCTGTGCCCTCTGTGCCCTCTGTGCCCTCTGTGCCCGGCCGGGCGTCGCTATCTCACTCTCTGGTTCTTTGCAGATGGACGTAGTTTACACATTCCAGACCGGCGCCTCCTCTTTGCAGGGAGCCCTCAGGAGACAGCCTTCCATCGTGAGCCAGCACCACGATGTAAAAAATGTTTCTAGCCCAACCCATGTAGTTCTTTCCTCCGTCAATTCCACTCCCACCACTTCTGCTGTTGCTGCTGCTGCTGCATCTCCTCCTGCGGGCAGTGAGTGATGGTCTATTACAATGCATGACTTCTAATAACCACAGAGAGCACCTGCACCCACCTAACCCCGCCTGTTCTCTCTCCCTCTCAGCCTTGACTCGCACACTCACTCCCGAACCTGAAGGATGGGGCGGGAAACCCTTCAAAAAACCCCCCAAATTTTTATGCTGTTAACAAAGTTACGAATTTTCTGGTCCTTTTCCCCCCCCCCCATTCCTTGTTGCTTCCTCCAGTTTTACCTCTTCTCCTCCTTTGCAGGGCTGGTGTTTGACTCCACCCTCCTGAGAGGGGTGGGGGTAGGGAGGGCAAAAATTGGCAGTTCTTGCTCCAAAAACCCCGAGTTCACGAGCATTGCTGGGAGAAGGGCAAGGCTGAGCCCAAATCCTGCTGGTTCTTTCCACTGCCCGGCTCTGGGATACCCCAGGGATGGGCAGAGGGCGTTGCTTTTGGAGCTGGGACTGTCCCCAGGGCTGGCTGAGCCACGGGGAGGAGGGACAAGGACGATTTGCTCCTGCCCTGCCCGTGGGGGCTCAGCTGGGGACACCTCGGGGCTGCTGCTGCCGTCTCTGTGCCCACCTTGGGGCTGGCATGGCCTGGGGGCTGGCAGAGCTGAGCCATCCCCGGGCTCTGCTGGTGCCCAGGGCAGCCAGAGGATGCTCCGTGCCCACCTCGCTCTGCACACGCTGGATCTCGGGGTGTGCAGACACAGCTCTGCATGGAAACGGGCATGGAAAACAATTCCTGCTGGATATCCACGGGAATGCTGGGTCCTGGGGTTCCAGACCCTAAAAAAAGGGTCCAGACCCCTAAAAAAGGAAAGAACTTCTCTGTGTTCACCTTGGGCTGCTCTGCACATGCTGAGTCCCAGAGTGTGCAGACACAGCTCTGCATGGAAACGGGCATGGAAAACAATTCCTGATGGATATCCATGGGAATTCTGGGTCAGACCCAAAAAAGCTCTGCACACGCTGGATCTCGGGGTGTGCAGACACAGCTCTGCATGGAAATGGGCATGGAAAACAATTCCTGCTGGATTCCATGGGAATTCTGGGTCCTGGGGTTCCAGACCCTAAAAAAAGCCAGACAAAACCCTCTCTGTGTTCACCATGGGCTGCTCTGCACATGCTGAGTCCCAGGGTGTGCAGACACAGCTCTGCATGGAAATGGGCATGGAAAACAATTCCTGCTGGATCCCATGGGAATTCTGGATCCTGGGTTTCCAGACCCTAAAAAAGCCCTCTCTGTGTTCACCATGGGCTGCTCTGCACACGCTGGATCTCGGGGTGTGCAGACACAGCTCTGCATGGAAATGGGCATGGAAACCACATTCCTGATGGATATCAGTGGGAATTTTGGGTCCTGGATCCAGCACTGGGTTTCCAGACCCTAAAAAAAGCCCTCTCTGTGTTCACCGTGGGCTGCTCTGCACATGCTGAGTCCCAGGGTGTGCAGATATGCAACTGTGCATGGAAATGGGCATGGAAAACAATTCCTGCTGGATCCCAGTGGGAATTCTGGATCCTGGGTTTCCAGACCCTAAAAAAAGCCCTCTCTGTGTTCACCTTGGGCTGCTCTGCACACGCTGGATCCCAGAGTGTGCAGACAACTGTGCATGGAAATTGGCATGAAAAACAATTCCTGCTGGATATCAGTGGGAATGCTGGATCCTGTGGTTCCAGACCCCCCAGAAAAGGGCTCTGTCTGGCGTGGAACGCCCTCTGTGTGTTCTCTGTGTGTTCTCTGCACACGCGGGCGCGGATTCTCCCTGCAGGCTGGGGGCAGGGGATGTGTCTCTGCTGGATAATTGGCTTTTTTATTGCACAGTCACTTATCCCCGTTCTCCTCTGATTAGAGAAATACCCTCGGTGACTTTCTGGAGAGCTTTCAGGCTCCGCTGTTTATGCACTGTGGGGGAGGAGAGAGAATTGGGGATAATTTTGTTTTCTCTCTGTTTAGCTGACTCTGGGGCTGGCAGCTGATTGTGGTTAACCCCGGTGCTTCCGCAGCGGCGCAGCTGCCTCCTGCTCCCATCTGGGCGCCTCCGGGATTTTCTGGTGGAATAAAAGCTGCTTAAAGGGGCTCAGGGCAGAGGGTTGGGAGGGGATGAGAGCAAAATGCAGCTTTTTTTGCAGTCTGTGGATCGATGTTTTCCCCCATTTCGCAGCGAGGGAATAGAAAACTTGGATTGCTGGTGCAAACTTCCCCAGGAGCTAAGCCAGGTCTCCAAATCTTCCCGCTGTTTTTTTCTGCCTGGACTTTTCCTCGTTTCCCTCTGCTGCTTCCCTGTCTCCTGAAGCTCCTCTTGCCTCCACGCAGATCCGTGGTGTCCCTCTCCCGTGGAGGAGTTTTGCCAGGGCTGGACTTTGCTGGGTCCCTCCTGGAATCAGTGCAGAGGTCTCGGGAATGACCTCCAGGAGATGCTTTTTGCAGAGCCCAGCTGCTCCCGCTGGGAATTCCACCCTGGATCGAGCTGGCCAGAGCCAGAGGCAGGGGATGTGATTCCCGTGGGGCTTGCCCAGCACGTGGAGGTGCTGCAGGCAGGGATGGTGTGAAACAGGAATGAATTCCAAGCCTGGAGGTTGCATGCAGAAGGTTCCAGGTGGAGAGGAGGCGGCAGCCTGGCCGTGGGCGGGAGGGAGGGGCGGCTCCAGCCTGGAATTCAGCTTTGCTGGGGCTGCCTGGCTCCTGGAGAACAAATTCCCTCGCTGTTCCCTTCCTTTGACAAGGCAACAGCTGAATTCATCTCGCAGCAGTCGCTGCCGGGGATGGAGGAAGGAGGAAAACCTGAGGGAAGCTGCAGCTTCAGGGGGCTGAGAGGGGCTGGGCAGGAGACCCAGCAGAGCTGGAATTGCCTCAGGGAACCTTTCCCTGCTGCTTCCAGCGGTGCTGGAGGTGATTCCTTGGGAGGGGAGATGTGGTCCCACACGAGCTCTGCTCTACAGAGCTTTTGTTTCTTCCCTAAAACCCAGGAGAGCTGGCATTGCCACAGGGAACCTTTCCCTGCTGCTCCCAGCGGTGCTGGAGGTGATTCCTTGGGAGAGGAGATGTGGTCCCACACGAGCTCTGCTCCACAGAGTTTCAGTTGCTTCCCTAAAACCCAGCAGAGCTGGAATTGCCACAGGGAACCTTTCCCTGCTGCTCCCAGTGGTCTGGAGGTGATTCCTTGGGAGAGGAGATCTCCTGGTCCCACACGAGCTCTGCTCCTTGGAGCTCCTGTTGCTTCCCTAAAACCCAGCAGAGCTGGGATGTGACACTCGGCACCCACCTGATCCAAAAACGGTGACCTGGCTGCACGGGAGAGCTGCAAAGGTGTGAGGCTGCAATTCCAGAGGATCTGGAGGGAGCAGGGAATGCCCTGCCAGCCACCACCCAGGCGTCTTCCCACCCCTCTCCCTCCCAGGGCCATTCCCAGGCTCTGGATCTCCTGCTCCAGCCTGCCTTTGGTGGCGGAGCTGCCTCATGGGATTCCCAGTGTGGCTGGAATTCCTTCAGAATATCCAACAGCATTCCCCTCCTTTGGAAACCACTGGGTCTCCTCCAGGTGCAGGGAAGGATCCAGAGCAGTGTGGGGAAACCCACCCACACCTGGATATTGCCCTGGATCCCGTTTCCTCCTCACGGCTCCCTCCTGGATCCCCGTGCTTCCCGCGGGCTGGAAAAACCTGGAGACCCCTTTGGGAAGCCCCATTCCTTTCCAGAGGTGTAGGAAGGACCCTGCCCAACCCCAGCCACGGCTCCCCAGGGTAGAATTTGCCTGGAAGTGCCCCCGCTGTTTGCCTAACCCACCTCTTTTTGGAGCCGTAGTTCCCCCACCTCGTTGTCCTCGTGTCCGCCCGCCCACCCCCAAGGCACACACACACACGGATTTTAACGACCCGACTAATTAACGCCTCTCGGCTTCCATCCATGCAGAGTGGTGATGTTGGGGAGGTGGTTTGGAGTCGTCCCGTGTCTTTTCTTGCAGCTTCTGAGGCCGCCCCGTAGCCACTGGGTTGCCACCACCCCCCCCATCCCGTAGTGCCTGAGTCTGATCCCAGCTCACCGTAAATGTCTCATTTTTTTTGGACCGAGCTGTCTGTTCAGTGGTGATTTTGTTGCTGTGGTCGTGCTGTTTCGTTTGGTTTTCTCGTTTCGTTTTCGTTCGATGGTTGTCTTCCATCATTTATTTTCACTTCCTCCCCCGAGCTCCACCCTCTGGCCACCCGACTGACCCCTGGTTTTTTTCTCCCCCCCCTCACGCCGCCCAGATCAAAGTGGTGAATGCGTTCCGTAGCTCCCTGTACGAAGGCCTCGAGAAACCCGAATCCAGAAGCTCCATCCATAACTTCATGACTCACCCGGAGTTCATCCTGGAGGAAGACGAGCCTCGGACACCATTCCTTGACGGCGCCGAAGACGACCCCGAGCCTGACGGACTCCAGAAGCGAGCTGGGGGCAGCCTGGTGGGGTCGACAGCTCTCAACAGAAACAACAACGCAGTGGACAGCGAGCTCAGCATCCCGGAGCCCGGGAGCCCCTTCCACAGCCTGGAGACATCTGTTTGACCTTAGAACTTGGAATTCCCCCTCCTCCTCCTCCTCCTCCTCTTCCTCCTCGTCCTCCTCGTCCGCCTCGGCGCTGTGTGATCCCGGCACCAGGAACTGATCACACGCTGCGGTCACTCCGTGTCAAACTGCTCATGCCTGTGTCATCACCTGGGGTTGGTTTTTTGGTTTTCAGCTGGGGGAGAGGGGATTTGATTTTTTTCTTTCCATTTTTTTTTTTTTTTGTTCCTGTTTTGTTCTTTTTTTTTACTGTTATTTAGCAGTGGGAACCAGAGTTCCACCACGCCGTGGGTGTCGGGAGAGAGGCTAAAGCCAAAAAAAACCACCAAAACCCCACCGAATAATTGAGCATCTCCATCCCTGATTTTCCGTGGTACTCGCCCAGGGGAAGCAGCCAGGTTCTTTCCTCTCCAAGAGTTGGGCTCCAGGCACCTGGAGCCAGGGAGAGGGGTTGGTTTTCACTTTGGAAAAAATGCATGTTCCGAGGAAATTCAAGTTGTTGTAGTCTTACACGCCCTCAGCCCGAGGGTGCACTTGTGACTTGATTTTAATTTTGGTTTTTGGTGGGTTTTTCTTCCACTTGTTGTTTTTAGGGTTTTTTTTTTTTTCTTCTAACGTTGGGGTTTTGCTCTTTGCTTGTGGGATTTGTCCCTCCCTGCCTCACCCAGGAACTTCTCAGTGGGGAGGGGCAGGCACCACTCCAGTGTGAAAATTAAGGAATAAACTAAAAAATCCCAGCCAGAGGAAGGTGTTTACTCCAAGGTTGAGAGATCCAGGGATGTCCACCAGTCTTCCACCTTTGGAAAATGGCACCTGGGCGTTTTCCAGCTCCTCCTCTGTGTGTGCCCCACACGTTTTTCTCTCTCTCTCTCTGTTTCCAAACTGGTAGGTGAGAAATGAAGCTGGCTTGGTTCTAACCTCGCTGGAGGGGAGAGATTCTGATTTTCCTGCAAGAGGGGGAGGTGAAACTGCCAGGGAGAAGGTGGAGAGGAACCCCCTGGTTCTGTGTGAGGGACGCAGCTTCTTCCTGGGGGATTTTAGGAGAGGCCTCTCCGCTGCTCTTGGTCAGGAGGGAAATTCTTGGTGAGAAGGTTTTTTTTGCAGCTCTCGCAGCTCCTGCCCTCCAGAGCAGAGGGATTTTTGCCCTTTTTTCGGTGCTGTTGGGGTCAGGAACCCTCCAGCCTATTGAGGGATCCGGGAGGAGGCTCCAGCTGTGCCCAGCAGCGCTCCAAAAGCTGTGGGAAGCTGAATATTGAGAGCACAACGGGTCCTGAATGCTGGCAGGGATCAATCCCGTGGCCTCACGCTCCAGTGGAAGGCAGGGAAGCTCCGTGGCCTGCAGATGATCCCTGATTTTCCTGGAGGCAGCAGGTTTGGCTTGGATGGCTGCAGGTTTTCCAGAGAAGCTGCTGCCGGAGGCTTGGCCTCGCTTGGCTGCTTTTGTTTTTTTTTTTTTGGAGGTCATCTCTTCCCTCTGAGCCCTGCCTCACCTCCAGCCTTTGGAATGATTCAAGCAGAGTCCCTTTCCTTGGAGTTGGCTCTGGATTGTCCCTCTGGCCATCCCCGGAGCAGGAGGCAGGATCTGCCAGCCTTGGGCCGAGCCCTTCCCTGCGAGCTCCTGCTGCTGCTTCCTTGGTCGTGACCCTTCCTCCTCTCCTCCATCCCCTCAGGAATTGGCTGGAAGCGGCTTCCCGAGGTGATTCCCACCCCTGGGAGCGCTGAGGTTTTCCCGGGAGAGGCCGGGGCTGCCTGGGTTCTCCTGCCTCTGTCCCACCCTGAGGAACGCACAGCGGAATCTCCCGTGCCTTGTTCCGAGCACTGCCTGCAGCCGCCTCCTGCCACGCCAGGGCCCAGATCTTTGCCAAGATTTTTTTTGAAGTGTTCCTTAAAAAAAAAAAAACACCACAACACAAAACCAAGTGTCTTCGGTTCGTCCCTCCCCAGCCTCAGCCCGGCACCGCCTCATCCTTTCCATAGGGTGGGAGGAGGAGGAGGAGGAGGGAAGGGCGAGCTCGGCCCGTTCCTGCTGAGGAAAAGGGGTTTTTATCCCAAAAATCCTCCAAATCTGGAATGTTCCGAGTCTCCCACCCTGGTGCTGGCGAGCTGGGCTTTGTTCACTGCCAACAGCAAGAAGGAATTGCCACCACTGCCCGTCCCCAGTGCAAATTCAGTGTCTGCCCCATGCCCGGCTCCTCCCTCCCTCCCTACCCCAAAAAAAATAACCCAGGGGGGTGAGGGAGTCTGGGGTTAAACACCAGGAAAGATGGGAAAAAAAAAGAAAAAAACCAAACCCAAACAAAGGGTGGTTGTGGGGGTTTTGGTTCTGTGCTAAAGGTGACGTTGCTTAAAAAAAATGACAAAAAAAAATCACTTTTTTCTATTTTAAATACTTGCAAAAAAACCAAAAAAAAGAGAAAATATGGTGTTCTTACAAGCTTACATAAATATTTATTAAATACTTTTTTTTTTGGGGGGGGGGATGCACCAATTTTGTTTTATTTTTTTTTTTCTTTTTGATATTTTTTTTAATACCTCAGACCTGTTGAAAAAAAAAAAAAGAAAGAAAAAACAAAAAAAAAAAAAGGAAAGACTCAAACCAACAACAACAACTTCAAGCCAACTTTGGAGGCTCTCAAAGTCACTCCCAGAAATCTGTGACTGGGCAGGGTTTGCCACAAGGGTCTGGTCGTTCCTTTCCTTTAGTTTGCTCTATTTCTGTCGTTCTGGTTGCCATATTAGGAGGGGAGGGGGAGGGAGAAATAAATGCTCTAGAATTATTATGCAAAAAAAAAAAAAGGAAAAAAAAAAAGAAAAAGAAAAAAAAATCTAGTTTTCTTTAGCTCAGAAACAGATATTTTTACGTCAGCCATATGTATTTTGTTTAAAGAAAAAAAAAGAAAATAAAGAGATCTCGGGTCCCGCCACTGCGTGAGGGCAGTTGCAAGGGACACTTTAATTAATTAATTCCGTGGATTAATTAATTCAGCCATCGGATGCCAGTCAGCTTCCTTTTCTCTGAGCAGCCATCTTTCTACTAGACGTGAGTTGGATGACACAAACGGGGTTTTTTTATATAAATATCTATAAATTATGTTGGTGTATGGCCGGTTGCTTCAAGTATAAATGTTTCTTGTGCAGATTTCCTGTAAAGTTATATATATATATTTTTTTTGGGGAGGGGGGGTTAAGTTTCAGTGATATCCTGGCAGCAGCTGACTCTTGGCTTAAGTTATTGAGGACATTACACACACATATATATTAAAAAAAAAATAAAAGAGATTTGGGGGGAGATTGGTGCTCCAAAAAACAAATAAAAAATAAATAAAGGCATGGTCAGCGGCACGGACTTTTGGGGACTCTTCTGCAACATGCCTTGACTAGGGGGAGATATAAATATATATATAAATATAGATTATTATTAATAATAATTTTTGGGGGGGGTGGTTTTTTCTGCCTCGTTTGAACTGCCACGAGTGTGCACGGAGCTGGGGAGGAAGCAAAGGCACCCCCTCCTCCTCCTCCTCCTCCTCCTCCTCCTCCTGGTTGTGATCCGTGTCCGACCTGCCTTGGAAAGCTTTGTTCTGGAAACCCTCGGAAGGCCCTCGTGCATCCCGTGCTCCATCCCAGCAGGGCCCCTCGGTGGTGGATTTGCCGTGGATTTGCCGTGGAATCGGCGGAGTTTGGTACCAAAGACATCCCACCGCGGCCTGAGCGGGGTTTGCTGCCCCTTCCTGCTTCCTCCTGCTGAGGATTTTTAGGATTTGCACAGGGACAGAGACACAGAGAGAGAGAGAGAGGGCTTGGGGAGGGGAGGTTTCACTTCATTCTTTTTGATTTTTGATTTTTTTCTCCGAAAGGTTTTCCATGCAATAAAGCTTCCGAGGGAAATTCTCCACACGATCTCAAGAAGGAAACAAACTAAAACCTCGTTTTAGCATGGGCAGGCCTTTAAGGCTTTTCTTTTTTTCCCTCCCTGGCCTCAGAGGGCTCAGCCCCTCTGTTCTGAGGGGATGGCTGGAAAAATAAAAACCAAACCCCATCCCAAATCCAGCCAGGGGCATCTCTGAGGTGTCACTGTCCCATAGGGACCACCCCAAATCCCTGGAAGGTTTTTTTTTGTCCCTGTGGGAGGACGCCTGGGCCTGCATCGCTCCTGCCCCGTCCTCGTGGAGCTCCGAGCCCCCAAAACGCCCTCCTGCACCCCCAGATTTCCCTCTGGGGCACGGGGATGGGAAGGAATCTTTTTCCTGCTCCTTTTCCACCCAAATTGGGTGGGTTTCCACCCAAATTTTGGCACTTCTTTAGCTCCAGCATCCTCCTCTCGCCCCGACTCTGCTCTCCCCTGCTCCCCAAAATTGTGATTTTTCACCCAGCAAAGCCCGTGGCTAAAACTGCCTTTAGTTTATTTCCTCCCTTTCAATAAATATATATATATATACAGTCTGAACTCAGCATTTATGTGTGTGTATATATATTTATCCAACGCGCTCACAAAACAAAAAGAACTTTCTTTTGAAGAGGGCACGCAGAACCGAGTTTTTCTTTTTCTTTTTCTTTTCTTTTTTTTTTTTTTTTCCAGTAACTCAGTATAATAAGCACTGGTATTTTTGTATAAAAAAAAGGGGAGAGAAAACGAAAAAAAACCAAAAAACCACAAAAACAAAAACCAAAAAACCAAAATACAAAACAAAAGACTGAATATTATGTGGTATGCATGACATTACAAAACAAAACAATGGTGGTTTCAAAGCAATATGTACCCTGGTGTGTTTGCCATATCCTAGAGTCCAGCTTCAAGTGCACCTGATCTGTATTGCATTTTGATATTAATCTCTATGTACAATGTTTTGCATGTAATTTATATGGATTCTTGGGAGAAAAAAAAGAAAGAATCTGAATGAATTGTCTGTTGGCTTCTTCCGAGAAAACAGGCTCCGAGCAGAGAGAATACTCCAAAGTGGAAGCAGCAGAGTGGTTGAGGGGTGGGGAAAAGGGGGTGCAGTATTAAAATAAAATTTAAAAAAGGAAGAGGGAGAAGGGGAACGGTTTGGAATCAATAAAGCTTTGGCTGTTGAGCAGAAACAATGCGCGAGTGCATCCAGAGAATAAAATGTGCCCACGTGTAACTGTGCCTTCCTCCGTGTGTCCAGCAGCCCGGGGGATCTGTCCCAAACCCTGCCTGGGGGTGGAAAGAGGGATTTGGGATCCAAACCAACCCCAGCTCCCCTCGGTGCGGGGTTTCTGTCGCTCGATTGCTTCTTTTTCTTCTTCTTCCAGCGCCTCCAAGTCCCCAAATGGCTGCCAAATGCCACCAAAATGGTGCTGCTGGGCCCTGAGGAGCTGCCCTGCATCAGGGATCCTCCCTTTTCCCATTCCCAGTGCTGGGTGTGGGGATTCTCAGGGGATCCTCGGTGGAGTTGGGATCTCCAGCTCCTTGGGATCGGCTTCAAGCCGTGTCCTGCTTCCACACCTGAGAGTCTTCAGCCTCCAAAGAGGTGTTTTGTCCAGAAAGGGAGGAAAATGGGAAATAAAAGCAACCAGCCCCTTAAACCCTCTCATTCCCACTTAAATCCCCCAATTCCCCCTCAAATCCTCTCATTCCCACTTAAATCCTCCAATTCCCACTCAAATCCTCTCATTCCCAAGCACTGATGGCATCGGAGCTGTTTTTTAATGGAGGAGCAGCGTCTTCTCTGTGTCTTTAGCCCCTCCAGGGCCACGAGGAGAAAATCCCACTGGGTTGAAGAAAATTCAGTCCAAAACGTCTCCCTTGGAGCTGATTCCAGGGGACAGGAATGGGGTGTAAAAGCTTTGTTGTGCAGCATCACCCCCTTCTGTTCCCTGCTTTCCCAGGGAGGAGTCCACGCCCACAGCTCTTAAATAAACACAACAGCCACAATTCCTTTTTTTTTTTTCCTCTTGCTTTGTAAACATAGTCCGGGCTGGATGCAAAATTTAAAACCCCAAAAAAAAACCGGGTGGAAAACTCAAAATATCTTCCAGTTGGGAATCACATCCCTGAGGCAGTGTGAGGGAAGGGACGGCGCCTCAGGGGCTGCGGGCAGGGGGAGGCTCTGGCAGGGAACGGGGACCATTCTTGGGATATCAGGAGGAATTTCCTCATGGAAAGGGCGGCCAGGCTTTGGAAGGAGCTGCCCAGGGAGGTTTGGAGCCCTCCCATCCCCTGGAGGTGACAAGGAAGGGCTGGATGTGGCACTCAGTGCTCTGGGCTGGGTGACACGGTGGGGATCGGTGATGCCCGAAAGATGGGCTGGAAATAAATCCCCATGGATCAAGGTCTGTGGAGCAGGTGTTTGTTTATTGCAGCAGATTGAGGGGCATTTCTCCTCTTAACTCACCCACCTTTGTCAGTTCTGTGGTTTATTTATACAGTAAAATTTTGCTTCATGTTGCTGTGTCATTACAGCATCATCACATACACACTGGAACTAATTTACATTGGTTATTAGATAATTTACTCATGGTTATTAGATAATTCTTTGCACTGCACTTCCCCAACTCGGGGGCCTTCAGGGGTCTTTGATGAAGGCTCCTAAAGTCTTCTTCACACTTGAACTTTTCAACTGTGTCTTTGAGGCATGCACAGTTGTGATGTCCTTCAGTCTATCTGGTCTTAACCAGCTTAAATTCTTGGTTTTGGGGCTAATTGGCTTGGCTAGCCAATTTCTCATTAGTACTACACTTACTTATCTCTAAAATACACCTGATAAGCTTTTATCTTTTTTTCTTTTTTTTCTATTCTGCGTATAAGCAACTAGTTAACTACATACTAGCCCTTACATTGTATAAGAAATTATTCATATTAGATTATACGGATATTAAAAGTTATGATTCAGGTTATAAGCATCAGGTTATAGGTATAGAAATTATGATTTAGGTTATGAGCATCAGGTTATAGGTATCAGGTTATACTAATATTTTTCAAGTTATATTGATAAAAGTAATGATTTGGGTTATATTTATATTAAGGTTACATAAATATCTTGTATCTCAAGCTGTGTAAGCACCTTGTTGTTGTGACCTGAATTACATAGACATCACAGGGGTCTCCGGGATGAAGGAAGAGTCTTCCTCAGATGAAGTAAAAGAGTCTTCCTCCTTCTGAACTTTTCACCTTGCTTCCCTGTGCATGCTCCTTATGTCCCTGGCCCAAGCCCAAACTTCAAGGCTGGTTTAAGTTAGTTCTAGGTTTGAAAACAGGATCTTTGCTCAAGATCCCTTCCCTTTATCGATAGTCTTACATTTTCTCATTCCGCTTTGCGTTGAGCAAGCTGTATGCCTTGTTTTTAACAAAGAGCACCTTAGTAAATCCCTTCTTCCCCCTGATCCAAGGGATTTTCCAACCGAAATTCTGTGGGCACGGGGCAGGGCGGAGAGACACGATCCTGTTCGCTTCTGCCCCCTTTTTGAGCAGTTTTGAGGGTGGTTTGTTTTTTGGGTTTTTTTTTTTTTTTTTTTTTTGAAGCGCGGAGGAAGCAAAACCCCAGAAAAAAAAAAAAAAGAAATAAAAAATAAAATCCGCTCCCGCCCTCTCCCTGGGCTCTGAGGCGGCTTCCGGCCGCCATCTTGGCCGCGGGCCCGCCGAGGCTGCGCGCGCGCCGGGCGCCATCTTTGAGGCGGGCAGCGGGGACGCGGCGGCGGCGGCGGATCGCGGGCACGGCGGCGGCACAGCGGCACGGCGGCCCCCGGGGGCTCGGTAAAACTCCCCGATCCACCGTAAATAGAGCGCTTCGGAGCCCCCGCGGCGGCGGCTGGTGGGAGATGGGGGTGGTGGGGCTCCTGGCTCAGCGTCGGCTCCCCCCCCCTCCGCCAGGGCCCGCAGGCCGCGCGGCCCCCGCGGTCTCCCCACAGAGGGTGGGACCCCCGGGGGGAGGTGGAATTAGTGGGGTGAGGTGGAATTAGTGGGATGAGGTGGGAATAAAGGCGGGATGAGGTGGGTTTCGTGCCCCCGGGGCTTTGGGGAAGGGGGGAGCTGCGTGCCCGGGGTAGGCCCGAGGCCTTTCCCTAAAGCTTGGCCGCCCCCTCAGATTTGCGATCCCAGCGCAGGTGCTTTATAAATCTCCTTATTTTCAGGTAAAACCTCGTCCCTTCCTGTTGTAGCAACGCGTCTAAAGGGCATTTCTAATGTAGTCACCTAATTGCTCCTCATTCCCCCCCAAGGAACTTCATGAGCTGAGTAACTCTGGGTGCACCCGGTCTGAATTCCTCCCGTGGGTTGTTAAAACAACGCAGCTGGGTGAACTTCCTGGGGTTTTCTTGTTTTTTTAAAGGTTGGAGCTGAGAGGTTTGTGCTTTCTGCCGTCGATTTTTGTTATGGAATCGCCAAAAGGAGGTTTTTTTGTTGTTGTTGTTGCAGTGTGTGAAGCCTCCAGGTTATTCCCAGGGTTGCACTCAGGGCCACATTTCCCAAATAAAACCCGGCTTTATTTGGCTGTAAAAAATTACAAGGAGATCTCCTGGGGAATAAAGGATTTTGGGGTTGAGTTTGGGCACCCCTGAGGCAGAGCAGCTGGGCTGGAGGTGTTGCTGGACGTGTCCAGGAGTTCCAGGAATTCTCCAGGGAAAACTTCCCAGCGGTGTCACTTCCCGGCTCCAAGGGGCTGCTTCCAGGGGAAATCGGGTCCTTTTTGGGATTTAATAAAACATTTCAGTGAAGAGGAGGAATTGTCACAGGAAATCGCTGCCAGGCCCTGGGGTTGAGGTCGGAAACAGGAAAAAAAATTGAGTTTATGTTGTTTAATTATTTCTGTCTTATCCAAGAGTGGCTGTAGCAGCTTCTCTTAGTTTGGGGTTGATTCCTGAGGAGGAAAAGCTGGTGGACAGTGAAAAAATGGCTGAAAAGGGGGTTAAAATGTTTAATTCCTGCTGCTCTTCCTTCTTTGTCACCTCATAAACGGGGGGTGAATCATCAAATGTTGTCAGGAATTAAAGGCACAAATAGAGCAGCAGGAGAGGCTTTGGGGCTTTAAACCTGAGAATTCCCCACAGAGAGGTTCAAGAAAGCTTCTCTCAGGTGTTTTTATATATTTTCCTTTTAAAAATATTAAGTTGATGTTGGTTTTTTGGCCTGGTTTTTCCTGACCCTCAGCTAATGCATTTTTTTATTTATTTATTTGATTTTTTTACAAAAAAAAAAAATTGGTTTGAAAATATTTTACTACAAATTTTTAAATGTGTTCTGGACAAGGAAGGGTTTAAAATTCTCATTAATTTTAATTAATTCGAGACCTGCTGAGTGCACCAGAGTTACTCATTTTTATTTGATTTTCATTTTTTTTCAATTGCCACCTTGACACCAGTTTAAAATGAAAGGGAAAATTAAAAAAAAAAAAAAAAAGCTTTTTAATGAACCTTTTTTATAATTAAATTACCTTGATGGAGTTTAGAACTTTGAGGGGTTTTCATTGGGGATTTTTTTTGGTGGGGTTTTTGGTTGGGGTTTTTTTGTTGTTGTTGTTTGTTTTAAAGCTTTGCTTTATTCCCACTCTTTAAACAAGATTCAGAGGCTGAACAGGAATATGGAAAAATGGGAAAAATGTGGAAGGCAAAATGCTGATGTAGTTTATAAAGGAATTAAACCTGAAGGGATTTTCTTTCCCCCCCAGGGTGGTGGATGTAGGAATGTTGCATTTTAGGTGTGTCTGACTGCCTGAGGAAAGGAAGTGCCACCTTCCAGACTGGGAATTCCTCCTGATTTGGGCTTGAATTCCTGCTCCCAGCCAGGAATGACCCCTCATTCCCAAGGATTTAAGTGTTGGCTTGAGCAAACTGAAGAATTCAGGCTCGAAATTTAATTTTAACTCCCGACAGCGTTGGGGAAACACCTGGGAAAACGCTGAACTTCACAAGAAAGGAGCTCCAGGAATTTTTAGGAGTAGATTCCCAGGAATCTCCATGAGCCAGAGTCTGGTTTTGAAGGTCCAAAGTGAATTAACCCCGTGGAGATGGAAGAAGGGGAGGAAACCCTGCACTTAATTCCTGTTTTATTCCCTTTGTCAAGCAGTCAAAAAACCCAAAACAACCCAATCACTAATATGAGAACCCAACTTTTCCTCTCTTTGTTTTAGATTTGGGAAAATTCCCTGCCAAAAAAAAAAAAAAAAAAATCCTGGGAAAATTCACTAGTGTTTGTGTGAGTAAAAGGTTCCAAGCATTTATTCTTAACCTGTAAAGAAACAATTTCATTGAGTTTTGTCCCCCCACCCTAAAGAGTCAGAAATCCTTTGCACAGAAATGTGAGAGGGGTAAATTCATTTGGATTTTAGCTGGTCTGGTTGCAGGTGTGGAAAAGAAACCTAAAAATCTGATTTTTTTAAAAAAAAATAAGGGTAGCAAAAAGAAACGTGGGATTTGAAAAATGCCTGATAAAATCAGTTTTTGGAGGCACCAAAAAACCAATCAGCTGCTGAATTGGATCCAAGCCATGGGATAATGATGGAGAAATGGATTAGGGAATTTGCATGATGCCAAAATTGTCAGATTCGATGGAAAAACCAACTAAATCCCAACCCAAATTCCCAATCCATGCAGCCATGCCACTGCCAGAGCCATTCCCTGCTTGCTGCTCCCTGAGCTGCTCCTGCTTTTCCTTGGATGCATTTCCTGACAGGGCAGAGCCTTCCCGGGGGGTGGGTGGATGTGTTTGTCCCCAAATTCCATGTGTTTGTCCCCAAATTCCCTGTGATTGCCCCCAAATTCCATGTGTTTGTCCCCAAATTCCGTGTGTTTGCCCCCAGATTCCATGTTTTTGTCCCCAAATTCCATGTGTTTGCCCCCAAATTCCGTGTGTTTGTCCCCAAATTCCCTCTCACAGTCCTCACCTTGACCTCCCCTCATCCAGAATTACGGAAATAATCTCATTTTTATCCCCCAGTTTTCTCCAAAAGGAGAGACCTTTGCCTGCAGTTTGGTGTGGGAAATGGGCCAAAATCCCTGATTTTTTGCTGGTTTTCTCCCTGACTTTGCTGTCCCTCCCTCTTTTGGGGTGTGTATAAACACATTTGTGGGTTTATACACACAGAGATTTTGTTGTTGGGGGGGGGTTTTGCTGTACAGGTCATAAAGATGGGGGAAGGTTTTTGTGTTTTCTTAATAGGTGAAGAAATCTTGGAAGACCCGAAATTGCAACTTACTGAATTAAATAATTAAAAAAAAAAAAAAAAAAAATTAAAAAAAAAAAAATTAGAAATTCCCCAGCTGTGGAAGATGGAGCCTCATTTTTTGCAGCCACTTTGAATCCTGAATTCATCTTTAAAAAAAAAGGCGCTGGGGCTTTTTAAAAAAAAAAAAAAACAAAAAACAAACAAAAAAATTTTTGTTGGTTCTTTTTGGTTTTTATTTTTTTAATTTTTTTTTTATTTTTGGAAGAGCTAAAATATTCCCTGGCTGTCTCCAGTGTGACAGTATTCCAATGGACTTGATTTCCTCCATTAGTTTGTCAGATTGTTTTAAGAGCACCTCAGAGTTTTGGAATTGTTTGGCTGAGAGGTTCCCTTGGAATTGTGAGGAGGAAAATTCTGTCTGCCCCTTTGTTATTCATTCACGGACTCCTTCGGCCTACAGGAGAAGGGAACTGCATGGATGGGAAGATCAAAGCCTGTGCTCAACGTGGCCAGGTGGGTGAGCTCCTAAATCCTCTGGGTTTGGGGCAGAAAAAAATCCGGGATGTGGAGCTGGGATCCCATGGAAGTGATCAGTGCGCCTTAAAATCAATTCATCAGTTCAATTCATCAATATCTCCAATTAATTTCATTAAGATGGCATCGAAATATGAAGGCTCGGTGTTGAGCTGTGGTGTTATGATGTGATTATTGTTAATATCTCATTTTTAAACTTTTAATTTCAAATCTGAAATCAGAGATTCAATTAATAACAGAACGTGGAATAATACATGATAATCATAAAATATTGTGTCATTGAGAACTCAAAATGACAATCAATTATTTTTTAAAACTGGGGTCGCACCCTGAAATTAAAGTTAAATTTCCAACGTGAAATAATAATGATATTAATTATAATAATAATATAATTAATTATATTATTAATGATATTAATAATATAATGTGAGATAATAGGTGAAAATAACACAATCTCATGGTGTCATTGGTAACTCAAAATTGCACCCGATTTTTGAAGAAATTGGGTCACACCCTAAGATTAAAGTTTAATTTCAAGTAGGAAATAAAAGATGGTATTAATAATGTAATGGGAAATAATAGATGATAATGTAATATTATCATGTCATTGATAACTCAGAATTGCACCCAATTTTTGAAGAAATTTGGTCACTTTTGGGTCACACCTTAAAGTTTAATTTCAAGTAGGAAATAATACAATAATAGTAATAATACAGTAGGAAATAATATGTGATAATAATATGTTATCAAGTCATTGAGAACTCAAAATTACACCCAATTTTTGAAGAAATTGGGTCACTTTTGGGTCACACCTTAAAGCTTAATTTCAAGTAGGAAATAATTGATGATATTAATAATGTAATGAGCAATAATAGATGATAATAAAATATCACTGTATCATTGATAACTCAGAATCACACCCAATTTTTGAAGAAGTGGCTCTGTTTTGGGTCACACCCTAACTTTTTTCTGCCTCAAGACACACAGCTGTTGTTAAGGTCACTGCATTTAATTTGTGCAGACAAAATTCCTGCAGTTTTGGCCAAATCTGACTAAAACTTTGCCTGCCTTTCCCAAAGGACTTCATTTTAAAAACAGAATTTCAGACAAATTCAGCTTCGTTTTTGTGCCTGGCTGATTTCAAGTCACTGCCTCCCTCCAAAGATTAATTCCATTAATAGGAAACAACTAAAAAACAAGGAATTTTTGTGAATGCTCCCTTTCTTTAGGGTTACTTTTAAAAAGAAGCTTTCACTGCTAAGCCAGGAGAAACCTTTGGGTGCCAGGAAACGAAGCCAATTCTTACCCAGGCTGGAGGAAGACCCTGGGAGCAAAACCCTGAGCTTTTCCAAGGATTTCTGCAGCATGTCCAACCAGGGAGACGACTGCTACTTCTTCTTCTATTCCACCTGCAACAAGGTGAGTTGGGATCGAAATCCCTTGGGAATTTCCTTCCTTCCTTCCTTCCTTCCTTCCTTCCTTCCTTCCTTCCTTCCTTCCTTCCTTCCTTCCTTCCTTCCTTCCTTCCTTCCTTCCTTCCTTCCTTCCTTCCTTTCCTTCCTTCCTTCCTTCCTTCCTTCCTTCCTTCCTTCCTTCCTTCCTTCCTTCCTTCCTTCCTTCCTTCCTTCCTTCCTTCCTTCCTTCCTTCCCTCCTTCCTTCCTTCCTTCCTTCCTTCCTTCCTTCCTTCCTTCCTTCCTTCCTTCCCTCCATTCCCTTCCTCCTTCCTTCCTTTCCCTCCCTCCCATTCCCTTCCTTCCTCCCATTCCCTTCCTCCTTCTCAAGCGAGGAGCGCCAAGACTCTGCCAAAACAAGTTTTAAATTCATTTTAATTTCTAATGAATCACTCCAGCTCCCAGCTATAAACACAGGGAATGTTTTGGGAAGCTTTTTGCTTTTCCCATGCTGTTTTTTTTGCTGATTCCCTCTGGATTTCAGGGAGAGAGCTGCACCTTCCCTTCCTCCTTCCTCCCTTTCCCTTCCTCCTTCCTTCCATTCCCTTCCTCCTTCCCTAGCGAGGAGCAGCAAAACTGTGCCAAAATGAGTTTTTAAATTCATTTTAATTTCTAATGAATCACTCCAGCTCCCAGCTATAAACACAGGGAATGTTTTGGGAAGCTTTTTGCTTTTCCCATGCTGTTTTTTTGCTGATTCCCTCTGGATTTCAGGAAGAGAGCTGCACCTTCCCTTCCTCCTTCCTCCCATTCCCTTCCTCCTTCCTCCCATTCCCTTCCTCCTTCCTTCCTTTCCCTTCCTCTTTCCTTCCATTCCCTTCCTCCTTCCTTCCTTTCCCTCCTTCCTCCCATTCCCTTCCTTCTTCCTCCCATTCCCTTCCTTCTTCCTCCCATTCCCTTCCTCCTTCCTCCCATTCCCTTCCTCCTTCCTCCCATTCCCTTCCTCCTTCCTCCCATTCCCTTCCTCCTTCTCAAGGAGCGCCAAGACTCTGCCAAAACAAGTGTTTTAATTCATTTTAATTTCTAATGAATCACTCCAGCTCCCAGCTATAAAACCAGGGAATGTTTTGGGAAGCTTTTTGCTTTTCCCATGCTGTTTTTTTTGCTGATTCCCTCTGGATTTCCCTGTGGATTTCAGGGAGAGAGCTGCACCTTCCGGCACTGCGAGGCCGCCCTGGGCAGCGAAACCGTGTGCACCCTGTGGCAGGAGGGGCGCTGCTTCAGGAATGTCTGCAGGTTCAGGCACATGGAAATCGACGTGAGTTCCCTCCCCAAAATCCTCTCCTCGTCCCAAAACCTGCGCTTTGGGGGGTGCTAAATGTGGTTTTCCATCAGAGATTGTAGAGGGGTTTCAGGGGTGCTAAATGTGGTTTTCCATCCGAAATTTTGGAGGGATTTGGGGGTGCTAAATGTGTTTTTCCATCAGAGATTGTAGAGGGGTTTCAGGGGTGCTAAATGTGGTTTTCCATCCGAAATTTTGGAGGGATTTGGGGGTGCAAAATGTGGTTTTTCCATCAGAGATTTTAAAGGGGATTGGGGGGTGCTAAATGTGGTTTTTCCATCAGAAGTTTTAGAGGGATTTGGGGGTGCTAAATGTGTTTTTCCATCAGAGATTTTAAAGGGGATTGGGGGGTGCTAAATGTGTTTTTCCATCAGAGATTGTAGAGGGATTTGGGGGTGCTAAATGTGTTTTTCCATCAGAGGTTTTAGAGGGGTTTGGGGGTGCTAAATGTGGTTTTTCCATCAGAGATTTTAGAGGGATTTGGGAGTGCTAAATGTGGTTTTTCCATCAGAGATTTTAAAGGGGTTTGGGGGTGCTAAATGTGGTTTTTCCATCAAAAATTTTAGAGGGATTATGTCAGGAGGGAGGCAGAGAAGAGGGGAAAAAAATCGATTTTTAATGTGTTTCCCAGCAGGAAATGTTGGTGGGAAGTGTTGTTATTCCCAGAATTTTTTGCTGGAGCAAGTGTGTGGATCCCACTGCTTAAATGTGGTTAAAACAGGTTATTCCTGAGAGCTGGAAAAGGGCCCTGTCAGGGCTCTTGTGCCTTGGATTTCTCCACAAAACTTTATCCTGAGCTCTTGGAATTGTCCAGGGCAGGGAGGAAAAAAGATGGGAAGGAGCTAAAGCTCTGAAAGATAAATTCAGGTTGATTTCCCCCGCAATTGAAATCTGAAAATTGAAATTTTTCCCTGTGGATAATCCCATTCTTTTGGATTTTGTGTTAATTTAATCCTGATTTTCTGTGGGATGCTGTCCTGTCTTCCCCATCCAAATGACAGCAAACCAAATCCACATAAAACCCAGTTTTTCCAGCCTAGCAAAACTTTCAAAACCCTAAAATATTTTCAGAGGAGCTGTCCTGTGCAACGACATTTCACCCCTTCTCTGCAACCTCTTGGGGACCCAAATCTGTTTGCAGATCCAGGGGAGAATTCCCTGAGCCTGGATTTGTGGTTTTTCCCTCAGAAAAAGAGGAGTGAGATTGCCTGTTACTGGGAGAACCAACCAGGAGGCTGCCAGAAGCACAACTGTGCTTTCCACCACACCAAGGGCCGTTACGTGGACGGGCTCTTCCTACCCCCGAGCAAAAGTGAGTTTTTCACCTCTTTTTTTACCTTGAAATACTCAACAATTAATGGGGAATGTTCCTTCAAATGATGGGAAGGCTCAAGGAATTGTTGGTTTATGGCTGAGAGGTTTGCAGTCAGGGGAATGGAGTGAAAATCTGATTTTTGCAGGTTTTTTTCCTGTTTTGTGATTTTTGGAGGGTTTTTTCCTGCTTTGTGTTTTGTGATTTTTGCAGGTTTTTTCCTGTTTTGTGATTTTTGGAGGTTTTTTTCCTGCTTTGTGTTTTGTGATTTTTGCAGGTTTTTTCCTGTTTTGTGATTTTTGGAGGTTTTTTTCCTGCTTTGTGTTTTGTGATTTTTGCAGGTTTTTTCCTGTTTTGTGATTTTTGGAGGTTTTTTCCTGCTTTGTGTTTTGTGATTTTTGGAGGTTTTTTCCTGCTCTGTGTTTTGTGATTTTTGGAGGTATTTTTCCTATTTTGTGATTTTTGGAGGTTTTTTCCCTGCTTTGTGATTTTTTGGAGGTTTTTTTTCCTGCTTTGTGTTTTGTGATTTTTGGAGGTTTTTTTCCTGCTTTGTGATTTTTGGAGGTTTTTTCCTGCTTTGTGTTTTGTGATTTTTGCAGGTTTTTTCCTGCTTTGTGTTTTGTGATTTTTGAAGGTTTTCTCCTGTTTTGTGATTTTTGGAGGTTTTTTTCCTGCTCTGTACTTTGTGATTTTTCCTTTTCAAAATTCCTTTCCCCCTCTCCTTTAATCCCTTTCTGTCTGAGGAATAAGGAACCAAATCCAGGCGTGCTTTCTTATCAAATCTGCAACCTTTGGGGTCAAAGTTTGGAATTTCCAAGTCAGGTTTGATTGATTTTTTTTTTTTTTTTTTTAAATTATTATTATTTTTTCCCCTTTTCCAGCCACTCTTCCAAGTCCCCCCGAGGCTGCAGAGGACGAGGTGAAAATGGTGCAGCTGCAGCAGAACAAACTCTCAGTGCAGTCCAACCCCTCCCCACAGCTCAGGGGGGTGATGAAAGTGGAAAACTCCGAGAATGTCCCCAGCCCCACCCATCCCCCAGTCGTCATCAACGCTGCAGATGATGATGAAGATGATGATGGTGAGAAATCTCGAGTTATTTTAAGATATTTCTGCTTGAAATCGATATATTAAATCATGAAATTTGTGAATTTTGCAGCCACTGCAATTAAGAAGAGTCTTGAATATTTTTATGGGTTGAAATATTGGATGAACCACCTAAAAAATGAAAAATCTTGGCTAAATCCCTGCTTCAGAAATGATTGAATTTGGGGTTTAATTTTCCCTTCCAGACCACCTAAAAATGCAAAATCTTGGCTAAATCCCTGCTTCAGAAATGATTGAATTTGGGGTTTAATTTTCCCTTCCAGACCACCTGAAAAATGAAAAATTTTGGCTAAATCCCTGCTTCAGAAATGATTGAATTTGGGGTTTAATTTTCCCTTCCAGACCACCTAAAAATGCAAAATCTTGGCTAAATCCCTGCTTCAGAAATGATTGAATTTGGGGTTTAATTTTCCCTTCCAGACCACCTAAAAATGCAAAATCTTGGCTAAATCCCTGCTTCAGAAATGATTGAATTTGGGGTTTAATTTTCCCTTCCAGACCACCTAAAAATGCAAAATCTTGGCTAAATCCCTGCTTCAGAAATGATTGAATTTAGGGTTTAATTTTCCTTTCCAGACCAGCTTTCTGAAGAAGGAGAAGAAACCAAAGCCCCAGTGCAGCCACCAAGCACAGAAACCCACAATGGGCTGAGGGTGATTTCCACCAGGAAATCCAATTCCAGTGCAAAGCAAGGTATTCCCAGAGCTGCAGGAGGAGGGACTGGGAGGAGAATTGGACAATTAAAAAGCAAAATATTCATAAAATACAACAGAACTCAGGGATGCTGAATGGAATCCAGGAGTTCATGCCCACCTCATCGAATTCCCCAAGCAGGGAAAACCCTTCTGGTTTGGTTTTGTGGGACAAAATAGAATTTAAATGGAGTTTAAAAGAGTTTAAATGGAGTTTAAAAGAGTTTAAATGGAGTTTAAAAGAGTTTAAATGGAGTTTAAAGAGTTTAAATGGAGTTTAAAAGAGTTTAAATGGAGTTTAAAGAGTTTAAAAGAGTTTAAATGGAGTTTAAAGAGTTTAAATGGAGTTTAAAAGTTTAAATGGAGTTGAAAAGAGTTTAAAAGAGTTTAAATGGAGTTTAAAAGAGTTTAAATGGAGTTAAAAGAGTTTAAATGGAGTTTAAAAGAGTTTAAATGGAGTTTAAAGAGTTTAAATGGAGTTTAAAAGAGTTTAAATGGAGTTTAAAAGAGTTTAAATGGACTTTAAAGAGTTTAAATGGAGTTTAAATGGAGTTTAAATGGAGTTTAAAGAGTTTAAATGGAGTTTAAAAGAGTTTAAATGGAGTTTAAAAGAGTTTAAATGGAGTTTAAAGAGTTTAAATGGAATTTTAAGAGTTCAGATGGAGTTTAAATGTCTGCAAATGCCCCTTCAGGCATTGTGGAAATCCATATCCAAGTGCTAAAGGAATCTTGGATCCCTCTCCATGAATTAGTGTTTAAAAAGTGTGAATTTTCCCCTGGAGGGTGAAAAAAAGGGGCCAGTTTTCCAAAATCCCAACTGTTGTGAGGATTTTTAGCTGCTGGGGAGTGCTGATGGGGTTTATCCCAAATATTTTGGGAAGGATTTCCCTCAGTTTCCTGAATTGTTCTGTTCTGTGCTTCCAGATGACAACTTAAATTTCGGGATAAAAACCCTGGAAGAAATCAAACTGAAGAAACTCAAGGAAAAAGCCAAAAAACAAGGTGGTGAGTTCATATCCTTAATATCCCTCCTTTCTTATCCTTCTGCCTTCTGTTCATCCTTGGCTTTAATCCTGATTTTCCTTGGATAATTTACCAGAGAAGGAATTTTTTTGCACTTTTGGGAGCTCCTGCAGGGACAACCTTCCATGGATTTTTGGGGGGGGTTACTCTGGCCTGTGGCCTGTTCTCCCAGTCCTGCTTGGAATTCCAAGGGCAAATCCAAGGGAAATTGCTAAATATCCTGATTTTTCCATGTTTTTCCATGCAGAAGGTCCTTCAGGAGTGGCTGTGGATCCCCTCCAAGCCCGGAGCATTCCCGTGCCAGAGAAGGAAAACGTCAGGACCGTGCTGAGAACTGTGACCCTCTCCTCAAAGGAAGGTAAAAACAGCCCAAAATTCCCATTCCACACCTCCTAAACCTAATTATTGCTAATTAGGATAATTCCCACATGTGGTGCTGCCTTGCCTGATTTTAATTTCCAAGGCTGTGGTTGGGTTGGAAAAGTTTGGGATTTGTAGGTGCTGGATTTGTTTGGAATTAAACTCAGGAAGTTTTATCATTGCAACCACTTCTCCTCCCAGTCCTTCTTTAATTCCTGGGGTTTGGCTGCCAGAAAATGTCGTTTTTTGGGATGAGAGCTGGAATGGGGATGCTTTTTCCTGATTTTCTGTGCACTGAGGAGATGATTCCTTGTTTCAGGGGAGGACCCTGTGATCCAGCTGAATCTTCCTGACAGACTGGGAAAAAGGAAAACCCTCGTGGGTGAGAGCTTTTTGTGAACTTATTGACAGCAAGAAACAGCAAATTCTGTTAGCAACCAAACACCAAAAATTTTTTTTTTAAAAAAAAATCAACCTGGGAGGATTCAGATTTCGTGGGGAATTATTCTTAACCTCTGAATCCTGAAAGAATTTCTCGTTTTGTATCTTCCTGAAGCTGGGAAAACTTTCCTGCCCCTGAGGAGGAACGTTGCTGACAGGCTGGGGAGGAAGGCAGAGCTGCAGGGAAATGCTGACAAAGCCCCAAAGAGAGGCACAGGTACCAAACACTCCTGGATTTCCCACCTGGAATTTCTCTCCAGGTTTTTTTTTCTCTTGGGATTTTTCTGTTCCTCCTTTCTCCTCACGGTTCTTTTTGCACCTTGCTCGAGGTTGCTCTAAATCTCACTGAGGTTTTCTGCTGTCTCCTTTCCCACATAAAATTGGGATTTCTGCTGCCTTTTTAACTTTTCCTGGTTTGTTTGTTTGTTTTTTTAGTCCAAGTCCTGAAGTCCCTGAAGGAGAGGCTGGGGCTGCCCTCTGAGCAGAGCAGCACAGAGACAGGTAAAAACTGCATTTCAAATATTCCTTCCCTTTTTTTTTTTCCTCTTCCCAAGAACTCCCATGCAGCCTTAAATTGTTAATTTTAAAGGATAACTGGCTCTGGTTTTCCAAATCCCAAGTGGTTTAAAGGAGGGGAGAGAACTTTATAATGAAGTTAAGGGAATTGGGGTTGTTCAGCCCAGAGAGGAGAAGTTTTGGGGTGATTTCATTGGGGCCTGAAGGGAACCTGCAGGAAAGGTGGAGAGGGAATATTTCCAATGCATGGAGTGCCAGGACGAGGGGAAATGGCTTCACACTGATGTGGAATAGGTTTGGATGGGATATTGGGAAGGAATTGTTCCCTGGGAGGGTGGGGAGGAGCTGGGATGGAATTCCCACAGAACCTGGGGCTGCCCCTGGATCCCTGGGAGTGTCCGAGGCTGGGTTGGAGCACCCTGGGATGGTGAGAGCTGTTCCTGGATGATCCTTAAGGTCCTTCCAACCCAAACCCTCCTGTCCCAAGCTACCCTCAATCCCAAATTCCCTCAGTTATGGGGAGAAATTTTGAAGACATTCCCTAAATCCTCGAGCTCCCTTTAATGGTTTGATTTTTTGCCGACCGCAGACAAAGCTGCCAAACCCATCGAGGAGATCCGGGTGAAAACCCTGGAGGAAATCCGACTGGAGAGAGCCAGCCAGAGGCGAGGGGAACCCCCAGCCAAAATCCCAGGAGAGAGCAGGAAAACAGAAGATCCCAACCCCGGAGCCAAACCCTCCCAAGCCGTGCGCATCAAATCCCTGGCGGGAGCCCTGGCCGAGAAAAACCACAAGAGGCTGGGAGAAGAGAAGGAAAAACCTGAGGAATTCCCCAGCAAGGCCAAAGCTGAGGCTGATCCCAGAAAACAACAGAACATTCCTGCCCCAGCCATGGCAGGAAAGGTGCAGCTGGCAGAGCCAGGAAGAGCCAAAGTGGCTGGAGAAGTGAGGATCAAAACCTTGGAGGAGATCAAGAGGGAGAAAGCCCTGAGGATGCAGCAGAGTGGGGAGAATGTTCCTGCTCCTCCTGCCCAGCCCGAGGCAGCCCTGAGGGGCAGGAAACTGCTGCGGGTCACCAAGCTCATAGGTGAGGAGGGAGGGAGGGAGCTGCTTCTGCTTCCCCTTGGGAACAGATCCTGGTTTATTCAGGGATCGCTTGGAGTTTTCCTTCTGTGTGTGCTTGAAATGTTTCGGGCTCTGGAGTTCAAAGGATCACATGATTTTCCATGAGTTTTGTGTTTCCCACTGGAAAATGCATTCCTTGAAAGGTTTCGGGCTCTGGAGTTCAAAGGATCACGAGTTTTCCATGAATTCCTTGAGTTTTGTGTTTCCCACTGGAAAATCATCCCTTGAAAGGTTTCAGGCTCCAGAGTTAAAAGGATCATGTGTTTTTCCATGAATTCCTTGAATTTCCTGTGTTTTCCACCCCTTGAGGAGCTTTCAGGCTCCAGAGTTAAAAGGATCACGAGTTTTCCATGAATTCCTTGAGTTTCCTGTGTTTCCCACTGGAAAATTCATCCTTGAAATGTTTCGGGCTCTGGAGTTCAAAGGATCACGAGTTTTCCATGAATTCCTTGAGTTTTGTGCATTTCCCGCTGGAGAATTCATCCCTTGAGGAGCTTTCAGGCTCCAAAGATCACCTGATTTTTCCATTAATTCCTTGATTTTCCTGCATTTCCCACTGAAAAATTCATTCCTCAAGAAGCTTTCAGGCTCCAAAGATCACGTGATTTTTCCATGAATTCCATGAGTTTCCTGTGTTTCCCACTGGAAAATTCATCCCTTGAAAGGTTTCGGGCTCTGGAGTTCAAAGGATCACGAGTTTTCCATGAATTCCTTGAGTTTTGTGCATTTCCCACTGAAAATTCATCCCTTGATTTCACCCAAAAAGACACCAAACCACCTCCACCCCTTGAGGAGCTTTCAGGCTCCAAAGATCACGAGTTTTCCGTGAATTCCTTGAGTTTCCTGTGTTTCCCACTGGAAAATTCATTCCTTGAAAGGTTTCGGGCTCTGGAGTTCAAAGGATCACGAATTTTCCATGAATTCCATGAGTTTTGTGCATTTCCCACTGAAAAATTAATCCCTTGACTGTACCAGAGAGGTCCACACTTGAGGAGCTTTCAGGCTCCAAGGATCACGATTTTTCCATTAATTCCATGACTTTCCTGTGTTTCCCACTGGAAAATTCATCCCTTGAAAGGTTTCAGGCTCCAGAGTTAAAAGGATCACGTGATTTTTCCATGAATTCCTTGAGTTTTGTGCATTTCCCACTGGAAAATTCATTCCTTGAAAGGTTTCAGGCTCCAGAGTTAAAGGATCACGATTTTTCCATTAATTCCTTGAGTTTCCTGTGTTTCCCACTGAAAAATTAATTCCTCAAGAAGCTTTCAGGTTCCAAAGATCACGTGATTTTCCCATAAATTCCATGAATTTCATGCATTTCCTGCTGGAAAATTCATCCCTTGAGGAGCTTTGCAGTATAATTCCCACTTTGCTTTTTTCTGCCCTGGCTTTTTTGTGGGCTGGGATTTTCCCTGTGCTGGAAAATTCCATTCCCCTTTGGAATATTGTTTGGGAAAGGTTTGTCAACTCCTGAGCCACGAGGGCATTAAAAATCTCATTGTTCTATTTGTTTAATCCATGGAAAAAGAGATGATGGGACTGAGAGAGAGGGAAAATCCTCCAGGAATTGCTTCCTGTTATTAAAAATAGGGAAATAAACCTCCCTAAAGTTATTTATTTCTGCTCCTGACCAATTTTTTTTATGTTTTCCTTGGTTTAAAGCACCTGGAAGAGAAGAAAAAATGATTGTGGAGCTGAACAAACCTTCCCCCAAAGGGGGCTCTGCACCTGCTGAGGTGAGTCTGAACAGATTTATAATAAAAACCTCCAATTCTGATCGATTTGGGCATAAAATTCCACATTTCCCAAATAATTTTGTCACGTTTTGTTTCCTGCTCTTCGGTTTTTTCCCTGCTTTTCCTCATTTGGGAGTTCCTGCAGTGAATAAATGCTGGCAGTTCTATCAGTAAAATTCCCAGAAAACACAACTCCCCCCCTTAGAATTAATTAATTACTTAATTTGAATTCATTAAGCAATGAAGAAGAACCAGAAGTGGGGAAAATACTTTTATTTTCAGAGATTTTTCCCTGGAAAACTTTTAAAATCCCGAGCTGAACGTTTCAATCCCCAAAAGTTGGAATTTTAGAGGAAATCAGGCACTGGGGGGGAGCTTGGATGCCTTTAAATTCCCTAAAATCATTGGAGAGGCTCCATCCAGAGCCTCCTGCTCCATTAAAACTTGGGGTTTTTTGGGAATTGCAGTTCTAAAACTGCATTTTCCTGGCAGGAATCTTCATTCCAGGACTCATTTTCTGCTGAAAAATTGGATTTCGACGGTGCCATTTTGGAGGGATCACCCCCAAAAATTCCTTAACGAACCCACAGATTTTTAACCTTAAATTTTTTATCCTAATAACCCTGCTGGGATTTATTTTTTCCCCCCCTCTCAGAACTCAGGGAATTCCGGGGTTCAGGTGAAGAGCCTGGAGGAAATCATGTGGGAGAAGCGTCAGCGCCAGGAGGAGAAGCTCCAGAGAGGGGCAGGGCCCCTTCCAGCTGAAAAACCTGACAAAAACAGGGATAAAACCCCAGGATCAGGGAGCCCCGAGCCTGCAGTGGGATCAGCTCATCAGCTGGGCAGGAGGAAAGTGGTGAAATTCCAAGAGGATGGGCTGGGAAAGCTGGAAAAGGATCCTGTGGCATCTCCAGGGAAAAAAGGAGCTCAGGCACCAGAGAGGAAAGGGAGAGGTGAGTGTTGGGTGTTCCTTTGGGAATGTTCTGGGAGAAAGGTTTGGGATTGGTGGGAAAAGTCAGTGTGAGGCATTCCCAGGCTGGAAATATCCCAGGTTTATTCCCAGGGAATGTGGGAAGCAGGGAGGGAGAGGGGAAGCTCTGAGGAGATCTCTCCTGGAATGCTGCAGCCAGTGCTGGAGGTGCCCACGGGATGAGGAGGTTTGGGGATTTAATCAGGAATTTGGGCTCATTCCCTATGGGAATGTTGGGAATGTTCACCTGGAGAAGGGAAGGGAAGGATCCAGGGAGAGCTCAGAGCTCCTTCCAGGAAAATAAAGGAGCTCCAGGAGAGCTCAGAGGGACTTGGGAGAAGGGGATGGAGGGACAGGACCCAGGGAATGGCTTCCCACTGCCAGAGGGCAGGGATGGGTGGGATTTGGGGTGGAATTCCTCCCTTGGAGGGTGGGGAGGGGCTGGGATGGAATTCCCAGAGAATCCCTGGCTGCCCCTGGATCCCTGGGAGTGCCCAAGGCCGGGCTGGAGCAGCCTGGGACAGGGAAACTCATCCCTGGCTGATCCTAAAGCTCCCTCCCACCCCAAAACCAAATCCTGGAATTCGGGGATTCTGAAACAAACCTGATTTTTTTTTTTGTTTTGTTTTGTTTTTTGTTTTTTCCACCCCCAAAACCTCATCATTCCTCTCTTTTCCCTTTCCTTCCAGCCAAATCCAAGGTGTCCCTGAAGCCTGTGGATGGCAAAGCCCCCAAGCAGCCCCTCAAGAGGAAGGGTCCCGAGGGAACCCCCCCGGCCGTGGTGGCCGTGAGACCCCTCAGTGCCCCCAGTGGGGACCCCCAGGAGCCCTCGGCCAAGGTAGGGCCCAAATTCCTGCAAAAAAACCTGGAAAACTGAAACCTCCTCCAGTTCCCCGGTGCCTTCTAACCCCTGCAAGTGTCTGGGGAGCATCTCCTTAATTCCCTGCTGGGGTTTGGGAAGGGTTTTGTCCCCAAATAAGGCAAAAAAATTCCTTAAAAATATAAAAATAAAAGGTAGGAAATTCCTCATTTTAGAAACGCCGTGCTTCAGTGTTTTGGTGAAGCAGCAGAGGAAGAATCTCTTAAAATTGTGGGTTTTTAGGTCCTAAAAATTGTCTGGAAGTGTCTGGGGAGCATCTCCTTAATTCCCTGCTGGGGTTTGGGGAGGGTTTTGTCCCCAAAAAAGGCAAAAAATTCCTTAAAAGTAAAAAAATAAAAGGTAGGAAATTCCTCGTTTTAGGAATGCTGTGTTTTGGTGAAGCAGCAAAGGAAGAGTCTCTTAAAATTGTGGGTTTTTAGGTCCTAAAAATTGTCTGGAAGTGTCTGGGGAGCATCTCCTTAATTCCTTGCTGGGGTTTGGGAAGGGTTTTGTCCCCAAAAAAGGCAAAAAATTCCTTAAAAGTAAAAAAATAAAAGGTAGGAAATTCCTCATTTTAGAAACGCCGTGCTTCAGTGTTTTGGTGAAGCAGCAGAGGAAGAATCTCTTAAAATTGTGGGTTTTTAGGTCCTAAAAATTGTCTGGAAGTGTCTGGGGAGCATCTCCTTAATTCCCTGCTGGGGTTTGGGAAGGGTTTTGTCCCCAAAAAAGGCAAAAAATTCCTTAAAAGTAAAAAAATAAAAGGTAGGAAATTCCTCGTTTTAGGAATGCTGTGTTTTGGTGAAGTAGCAAAGGAGGAATCTCTTAAAATTGTGGGTTTTTAGATCCTAAAAATTGTCCTGCTCTTCCTCTCCCTCATTGCCAGGCCGTGGCTCCGGCTTCTCCCGAGGGCAGCCCGGGCTCCATCCCTCGGAGGGAAAACTCCCAGAGCAGGTAACAGCAACCCCAGCTCGTCCTTGCTGATCCCAGCTTGTCCTTGCTCATCCCAGCTTCTCCTTCTGATCCCAGCTTGTCCTTCCTGATCCCAGCTTGTCCTTGCTGATCCCAGCTTCTCCTTCTGATCCCAGCTTGTCCTTGCTGATCCCAGCTTGTCCTTGCTGATCCCAGCTCGTCCTTCCTGATCCCAGCTCGTCCTTCCTGATCCCAGCTCGTTCTTCCTGATCCCAGCTCGTCCTTGCTGATCCCAGCTTTTCCCTGTCCTTCCTGATCCCAGCTTGTCCTTGCTGATCCCAGCTCGTCCTTGCTGATCCCAGCTTGTCCTTCCTGATCCCAGCTTGTCCTTCTTCCTGATCCCAGCTTTTCCCTGTCCTTCCTGATCCCAGCTCATCCTTCTTCCTGATCCCAGCTTTTCCCTGTCCTTCCTGATCCCAGCTCATCCTTCTTCCTGATCCCAGCTCCCTGTCCTTCCTGATCCCAGCTTGTCCTTCTCCTTCCTGATCCCAGCTTTTCCTTGCTGATCCCAGCTTGTCCTTCTCTTCCTGATCCCAGCTTGTCCTTGCTGATCCCAGCTTGTCCTTCTCCTTGCTGATCCCAGCTTGTCCTTGCTGATCCCAGCTTGTCCTTCCTGATCCCAGCTTGTCCTTCTCCTTGCTGATCCCAGCTTGTCCTTGCTGATCCCAGCTCGTCCTTCCTGATCCCAGCTTCTCCTTCTCCTCCCTGATCCCAGCTCATCCTTCCTGATCCCAGCTCGTCCTTGCTGATCCTAGCTTATCCTTGCTAATCCCAGCTTCTCCTTCTGATCCCAGCTTGTCCTTCTTCCTGATTCCAGCTTTTCCCTGTCCTTCCTGATCCCAGCTCATCCTTCTTCCTGATCCCAGCTTTTCCCTGTCCTTCCTGATCCCAGCTTGTCCTTGCTGATCCCAGCTTGTCCTTCTTCCTGATCCCAGCTTGTCCTTCTCCTTCCTGATCCCAGCTTTTCCTTCTCCTTCCTGATCCCAGCTCATCCTCCCTGATCCCAGCTTTTCCTTCTCCTTCCTGATCCCAGCTCATCCTTCTTCCTGATCCTAGCTCATCCTTCTTCCTGATCCCAGCTTGTCCTTGCTAATCCCAGTTTGTCCTTGCTAATCCCAGTTTGTCCTTCTTCCTGATCCCAGCTTGTCCTTCTCCTCCCTGATCCCAGCTCGTCCTTCCTGATCCCAGCTTTTCCCTGTCCTCCCTGATCCCAGCTCGTCCTTCCTGATCCCAGCTTTTCCCTGTCCTCCCTGATCCCAGCTCGTCCTTCCTGATCCCAGCTTGTCCTTGCTGATCCCAGCTTTTCCCTCTCCTTCCTGATCCCAGCTTTTCCCTCTCCTTCCTGATCCCAGCTTGTCCTTCCCCTTCCTGATCCCAGCTTTTCCTTGCTGATCCCAGCTTTTCCCTCTCCTTCCTGATCCCAGCTCATCCTTCCCCTTCCTGATCCCAGCTTTTCCCTCTCCTTCCTGATCCCAGCTCATCCTTCTCCCTGATCCCAGCTTTGGATGTGGGCTTGTCCACATCTGGAAAATCCGAGTTTTCAGGAAATCAGGGCTGAAATCCAACAAAAAAAATTATTACTGGAATTGATTTCAGGAGCAGCAAAGCTCGTTTAGGTTTTTCCTTAAATGCTGCACTTGGGCACAACTTTTTAGTGGCTTTTTGGGGTTTCTTTCCAGAGTCTTTTTGGGGTTTTTTTCAGTGACTTTGGAGTTTTTTCTCTGTGACTTTGGGGTTTTTTCTCTGTGACTTTTGGGAGTGTTTTTCAGTGACTTTGGGGTTTCTTTTCAGTGACTTTTTGGAAGCTTTTTTCAGGGACTTTGGAGTTCTTTTACAGTGGCTTTTTGGGGTTCTTTTCAGTGACTTAGAGGTTTATTTTCAGAGATTTTTTTAGGATTTATTCCCAGTGACTTTTTGGGGTTTGGTGACTTTTTGGGGAGTTGTTTTCAGTGACTTTGGGGTTTCTTTTCAGTGACTTTTTGGGGTGTTTTTCAGTGACTTTGGAGTTTTTCTGGTGACTTTTTGGGGGGTTGTTTTCAGTGACTTTGGGGTTCCTTTCCAGTAACTTTTTGCTGGTTTTTTTCTGGTGATTTTGGGGTTTCTCCTCAGCGCCTTTTGGGACTCCCAGTAACCTTTTGGAGCTTCTTCTAAATAAACTCCTTGAGATTTTTATTTTTTTGCTGCCAAATCTTTCCATTTTCACCTTTCCCCTCCTCCCCCAGCTCCCCCCTTCTATTTCCTCACGGCTAAAACCCCAAACCCCCATTTGAACTTCCCAAAACCCAAACTTCCCAAACCCTCCCTGAATTCCCGACAACTTTAACCCTTCCAAACCCCACCTCGGGAACATCCCACGCTGATTTTCCTCTTTCCCCTGTTTCCCCCAGCCCCGAGCTGCAGGTCGGGAGCCAGGCGGATTCCCTGGCACAGTCCGAGGTGTCCGGCTCCTCCTCTTCCTCCTCTTCCTCCTGCTCCTCCTCCTCCTCGCTGGAAGTGCCGGTGAAGCTGCGGCGCCTGAGCTCCGCCGGCTGCTCCAAACCCCCCCTGTCGGTGGAGGACGACTTCGAGAAGCTCATCTGGGAGATCTCCGGAGGAAAACTGGAAGCAGAAATCGACCTGGATCCGGGCAAGGATGAGGATGATCTCCTGCTGGAACTCTCGGAGATGATTGACAGCTGAGATGGGGGGGGGGAATTTTTTATTTTTAAAAAAAAAACCCCACCCCCAAAAAAAAAAGACGCGACACCAAAAAAAAAAAAACACCTTAAAAAAAGGCAAAATTCCCTCCCCCCACATCCTGTAAATGTTGTTGGATCCGGGGAGGAGATGAGGAGATGCTTTTCCTGGCTCCAGGCACAGCTGGAATAGGCAGAGTCTGCAGCATTATCCCAAATCCCGGGCTGGGTTTGGCCTGGGGCTGTGCCTGGGGCTGCTCCACTCCAAAGCACTTGGAATTCTCCTGGGAGGACACAGATCCCACAGAGCATCCCAGGATGGGATCAGCTCCTTCCTCCTCCTCCTCCTCCTCCTGCTGCTGGGATTCCCTGGACAGCAAATCCCCAAAAAGCCTGGAGTTACTATGTCAACTCTGGAATTTCTGGATGGACGCTGCCTTTGGACTTGGAATTGAGGGGAATTCAGCAAAACCGGGCTGGGACAGGGGATTTTGGACCAAACACTGCCAGGATCAGCCTGACTTTGGGATTTTTTCAGGGGGATTTCTTTTTCCTGATGGGCACCGGGATCCTGGGATGGGGTGGCCAAAATTGCCCCAGCTCGGGGCTGCCTGCAGGAATTTGGGAAAGCCAGGATTGGTTCAAGTGCCTCTGGTTCCGAGGATCCCTCCCTCACTGAAGGACTGGAATGAGCCTCCCACGTCCTGCTGGAATCTTTTGGGAGGGAGGAAAAGCCCCTGGAAGTTTTCCCCCCCCTCCCTGCCCTTGGCTGTTTTCCCTCTTTTTTCCTGGAGCTGGGATTTGGTGGAATCCCCGTGGTTTTTGGTTTTTTTGGTTTTTTTTTTTTTGTTTGTTTTGTTTTTTTCGTGTAAATATTTTATTCTTCCATTTTATATTTGTATGATTGTATTTAAGGGATTAAAGGTAGGCTGCTCACGCTGGTGTCTGTGCAGAGCCCTCTGCTTTCCGTGGTTTATTTAAGGGCTGGGATTAACCAGAGCGTTAATTAGAAGTTAATGAGGCACAGGGGGAGGGGCTGGGGCTGTCCCTGGCTGCTGGACACTGCAGTGGCCGGCTCTGGGAGTGGCCAGAGGGGCTGGGGAGGGACCTGGGGTGGGAAGGGAGATGGGGAAGGGTCTGGAGAATCCTGAGGGATTCGGGGAAGGGTTTGGGGAGTCCTGAGGGGTTTGGGGAATCCTCAGGGAGCTGGGGAAGGGTCTGGAGAAATCCTCAGGGATTTGGGGAGGGGTTTGGAGAATCCTGAGGGATTCGGGGAAGGGTCTGGAGAAATCCTGAGGGAATTGGGGAAGGGGCTGGAGAAATCCTGAGGGAGCTGGGTGAGGGTTTGGAGAAATCCTCAGGGATTTGGGGAAGGGTTTGGAGAAATCCTCAGGGATTTGGAGGGGCTCAGCCTGGAGAAATCCTGAGGGAGCTGGGGAAGGGTCTGGAGAATCCTTAGGGATTTGGGGAAGGGTTTGGAGAAGCCCTGAGGGATTTGGGGAAGGGTTTGGGGAGTCCTGAGGGAGCTGGGGACAGGTTTGGAGAGTCCTGAGGGATTTGGGGAAGGGTTTGGAGAATCCTGAGGGAGCTGGGAAGGGGTTTGAAGAATTCCTGAGGGATTCAGGGAAGGGTCTGGAGAATCCTGAGGGGTTTGGGGAATCCTCAGGGAGCTGGGGAAGGGTCTGGAGAAATCCTGGGGGCTTCAGGGAAGGGTTTGGAGAAATCCTGAGGGAGCTGGGGAAGGGCTTGGAGAAATCCTCAGGGATTTGGGGGGGCTCAGCCTGGGGAAATCCTGAGGGAACCGGGGAAGGGTTTGGAGAATCCTTAGGGATTTGGGGAAGGGTTTGGGGAGTCCTGAGGGAGCTGGGGAGGGGTTTGGAGAAATCCTCAGGGATTTGGGGAGGGGTTTGGAGAACCCTGAGGGATTCAGGGAAAGGTTTGGGGAGTCCTGAGGGCTTTAGGGAAGGGTCTGGAGAAATCCTGAGGGATTTGAGGAAGGGTTTGGAGAAATCCTGAGGGGTTTGGGGGGGCTCAGCCTGGAGAAAAGGAGGCTCAGGGGGAATTTCTGGCCCTGCACAAGTCCCTGACAGCCAGGGGGGATTTGGGATCTTCTCCCAGGGAACAGGGACAGGGTCAGGGCAGCGTGGGATGGGCAAAGTTTCAATGATTTTTGGCTTCTCGGGTCTTTGGTGAGCTCAGGGGGGAAATGAATGGGAAAATTCCAGTGCCTGTAACAGAAACAGAGACTAGACAAGAGTAAGGGAATAAAGGTCGGTGTTTATTTGAAGGCCTTCAAGGCACACCCTGGGGGAGCCAGAGGCTGCCTCCAAAAATGGACCCCGAGATGGACCCCAGGTCACGAGTTCTTCACACCTTTATAGGTTTGGTTCATTTGCACACCACGGTTAATTCTCCAATTAAAGCCCCAGGTTAATGATGGAATTCCCCTCAGCTTGCTCCCCCCTTAGAGGCTTTGGGTTACACATTTTGGGCCTAGAAGAGCCTGGCTGTGCTTGAAGGCAAAGCCTGGAGAGGCTTTGTTGTGTCTGCCCAGCACGAGAGAGCAGAAATTCCAGGCTACAAGGAACTGCAGAGTCACACTCTGAGCAGCGCAGAAATTGAAAAATATAAAAGTTAAAACCTGAGGCATCATTTCCCCCCTAAGGCATCAGTAAGAGCACAAAAAGCCGCGTTCTAAAAGAAATTCAGCTGCTTTAATCCACAGCTCCGAGCCGGGGCAGTGTTTTGACTTTTTTTCCTATGAATTGTGGCTATTAAAACAAAATAAAATAATAATAATAAGAACAAGAATAAACGTTCTAACAACAACCAAAAAAACCCTAAAAATAACAGTAAAAAAACCTAATTTAAAAAAAAACACTCCCGCCGCCCTCACGCACACCGCCACTATCCCATAGTGCTTTGCGTGCGCCCGCCGCCATCACACCGCCGCTATCCCACAGTGCTGTGCACGCTCCTGCCGCCATCACACCTCCTCTATCCCACAGTGCTGTGCGCGGTCCTCCAGCCCTCACACCGCCACTATCCCACAGCGCCCCACCGCCACTATCCCACAGTGCCCCGCGCGCTGCCGTCCCCTCACACCGCCGCTATCCCACAGTGCCCCGCGCTCCCGCAGCCATGGCGTACCGCGGGCAGGGCCAGAAGGTGCAGAAGGTGATGGTGCAGCCCATCGTATCCTGCTTCGAGCCCCTCGGGGCGCCGGGGGAGCGCGGGGAGGCCGCGGGCAGCGCGGGGCTGGCGGGCGGGGAGCGCGGGGCGGGCGGGTGCCATCACGCGGAGAGCGGCTCCGTCCGCGGCCTTCGCTCCTGAGGGCTCCAGCCCGGGGCGAGTTCGGGTTTCGGCTCTCGGGGGCCGCGGGTTTCATCACCCTGGGGATCGAGGGTTTCACCCCTCAGGGATGTGGGGTTTCAGCTCGTGAAAGTCCCGGGTTTCAGCTCCGGAGAGTCCCCGCTTTCAGCTCCGGAGAGTCCGGGGTTTCACCCTTGAGGGTCCCCGGTTTCAGCTCGTGAAAGTCCCGGGTTTCAGCTCCGGAGGATCCCGGATTTCAGCTCCTCAGGGTCCCGGGTTTCACCCCCCAGCGTCCCGGGTTTCTGCTCCTGACGGTCCCAGGTTCCAGGTCCGGAGGATCCCCGGTTTCAGCTTGTGAAAGTCCCGGGTTTCACCCCCCAAAGGTCCCCGGTTTCATCCTCAGGGCTCCAGGTTAAACTCCAGTCCCGGGCACCCCCCTTAAGTCCCCGGTTCCCCCCCGGGCCGGTCCGCCCCGTGCCGTGCCGTGCCGTGCCGTGCCGTGCTGTGCTGTGCCGTGCTGTGCCCTTAACCCTCGGCTCCAGAACCTGATCTTCCGCTACCTGCAGAACGTGAGTACCGGCGGTGGGGCCCGGGGGCTCCCCCGGGGCTGCTTCGGGTCGGGAGGGACCTGAAACCCCCCCGGTGCCAGCCCTGGGACCTGAAACCCCCCCGGTGCCAGCCCTGGGACCTGAAACCCCCCCGGTGCCAGCCCCGGGACCTGAAACCCCCCCGGTGCCAGCCCTGGGACCTGAAACCCCCCCGGTGCCAGCCCTGGGCTCCTTCCCCTGCCCCTGGGACGCTCCCAGGGGTGTGGGAGCTTCTCTGGGAATTCCATCCCAGCCCCTCACAGCCAGGAATTGCTCCCCAAAATCCACTTTAAATCTCTTTTCTTTCAATTTAAAACCATTTAAACCACGAGGGGAGTCTCTGCTGCTCCCTGATCCTGCACTGGGATCATTCCATGGAGCCCCCCCATGGCTCGGGGTGGGGAGGGACCTTAAACCCCCTCCCCAAAAATCCCCAGAGCAGAGCAGGAGCCCCTCAGAGCTGTTGGCAGCCAGGGAACCTGTGCTGGGTTTGGCCAAAATTTAGCAATTTATCCTCAGGGAGAAAACCAGGTTAGAACCACCCTTTCTCCCCCACCAGGTTTGGGGGAAAAAAAAATTCCTCGAGGGAAAGAGAGAGAGATGAAACCTATTTATTAACAAACTAATAATAATTCAGGATAATAATGCTGAATAAAACCCCTGGCTATAGAGAGAAAATCTGGGAAGAAATTGGAGCCCTCTCCTAGGTGTGGTCCCTCCTCAGAGCTGCTGTGGTGGGTGGCCTTAGGCATGAAGAGAAGCTCTCCTGATGTGTTCTGATGTTGTTGGAACAGTCCAGAAGAGAAAAAAAAAGGGAAAAAAACCCCCAAAGTCCTGGGAAACACGCCAGAGACAAAAGGGAAAGAAAAAACCCCAAAAAGCTGGCTGAAGAGACAAACAAGGAGCTCCCTCCGTGCCCCCACAGCCAGGGAATGCAGAGGAGTCTCCATCTCTGTGTCCTTGGGAACTGCTTTGAAAAGTTCCTTTGGGGTTTTGTTTTCCTCCCCTCTCCAGCTCAGTTCAAAGGCACAAAATGAATTTTTTGGCACAGAGCTGTGACAGGGGATGCACATCCCAGAGTCACCCCAAGCCAGTGGGATGTGCTCCAACCCTTGGATGGGGTCTGGGATGGGGTCTGGGATGGGGTCTGGGATGGGGTCTGGGATGGGCTCCAACCCTTGGATGGGGTCTGGGATGGGCTCCATCCCTCAGATGGGGTCTGGGATGGGGTCTGGGATGGGCTCCAGCCCTTGGATGGGATTTGGGATGGGGTCTGGGCTGTGCTCTATCCCTTGGATGGGGTCTGGGATGGGCTCCATCCCTCAGATGGGGTCTGGGATGGGCTCCAGCCCTTGGATGGGGTCTGGGATGGGCTCCAACCCTTGGATGGGGTTTGGGATGGGATTTGGGATGGGGTTTGGGATGGGCTCCAACCCTTGGATGGGGTCTGGGATGGGTCTGGGATGGGCTCCAGCCCTGGGATGGGGTTTGGGATGGGGCCTGGGATGGGCTCCATCCCTTCAATGGGGTTTGGGATGGGGTCTAGGGTGGGCTCCATCCCTTGGATGGGGTCTGGGATGGGCTCCAGCCCTCGGATGGGATTTGGGATGGGTTTGGGGTGGGCTCCATCCCTGGGATGGGGTTTGGGATGGGCTCCATCCCTGGGATGGGTTTGGGATTGGGTTTGGGATGGGTTTGGGTGGGCTCCTCCCTGGGATGGTTTGTGCATGGATTGGGTGGGCTTCCACCCTGGGATGGGTTTTGGGGTGGGCTCCAGCCCTCAGTATGGGTTTGGGATGGGGTTTGGGGTGGGTCCAGCCCTGGGATGGGATTTGGGATGGTTTGGGATGGGTTTGGGGTGGCTCCATCCCTGATGGGTTTGGGAGGGTGGTTTGGGTGGGCTCCATCCCTGGGATGGGTTTGGGATGGGTTTGGGATGGGTTTGGGGTGGGCTCCAGCCCTGGGATGGGGTTTGGGATGGGTTTGGGGTGGGTTTGGGGTGGGCTCCAGCCCTGGGATGGGATTTGGGATGGGTTTGGGGTGGGCTCCAGCCCTCAGATGGGGTTTGGGATGGGGTTTGGGGTGGGCTCCAGCCCTGGGATGGGATTTGGGATGGGTTTGGGATGGGTCTGGGGTGGGCTCCAGCCCTGATTCCCCTCTCCCCTCGGCGCCTCCCAGCGCTCCCGGATCCAGGTGTGGCTCTACGAGCAGGTGAACATGAGGATAGAAGGCTGCATCATCGTGAGTCCCCTTCTCCCCCTGCCTTTCCCGGGGCTGTTCCCCCATTCCTGACCCCATTCCTGCCCTGATTTCCATGAAAACCCACCCCAGGGCTGGGAATGTTCCCGTTTTTCCTGGGAATGGCAGGGTTTGGGGTTGTTGTTGGGGTTTGGGGGCCTGGCTGAGCTCAGGGCTGCTGTTGCAGGGCTTCGATGAGTACATGAACCTGGTGCTGGATGATGCTGAGGAGATTCACTCCAAAACCAAATCCAGGAAGCAGCTGGGTAGGTCCAGGGGGGGATTTGGGGTCTGGAATTTGGGGTTTGGGGCTGGAAATCCGGCTGGGAGAAGGTACCAGGAGCCTGGAATTCTGGGTTTGCAGCCTAAAAATTGAGGTGTGAGACCCGAAATGGAGGTGGGGGAGCCTGGAACTGGGGGTGGGAGGTGAAATGTGGGTTTGGGGTTCTGGGATTCTGGGTTTGGGGTTCTGGGATCCGAGTTTGGGATCTGGGAGCTGGGTTTGGGGTTCTGGGTTCTGGGATCCGAGTTTGGGATCTGGGAGCTGGGTTTGGGGTTCTGGGATTCTGGGTTTGGGATTCTGGGAGCTGGGTTTGGGGTTCTGGGAGCTGGGTTTGGGATTCTGGGTTCTGGGAGCTGGGTTTGGGGTTCTGGGTTCTGGGATCCGAGTTTGGGATCTGGGAGCTGGGTTTGGGGTTCTGGGATCTGAGTTTGGGATTCTGGGAGCTGGGTTTGGGATCTGGGATCTGGGTTTGGGGTTCTGGGATCTGGGTTTGGGATCTGGGATCCAGGTTTGGGGTTCTGGGATCCGAGTTTGGCATTCTGGTATCTGGGTTGGGGATTCTGGGATCTGGGTTTGGGATCTGGGATCCAGGTTTGGGGTTCTGGGATCCGAGTTTGGCATTCTGGTATCTGGGTTGGGGATTCTGGGATCTGGGTTTGGGATCTGGGTTTGGGATCTGGGATCCTGGTTTGGGGTTCTGGGATTTGGGTTTGGGAGCTGGGATCTGGGTTTGGGAGCTGGAGTTGAGGGGTTGTAGCTGGAAAATGCAGAGGTTGGGTCTGAAATTGAGCCTGGGACCTGGGTGTGGGACCTAAAATCCAAATTTGGGAGCCTGGAACATGGATGTGGGACCTTAAATCCAGGTGTGGGACCCAAACCCAGCTGTGAGGCCTAAATCCAGCTGTAGGATCTAAATCCAGCTGTGACTCTAAAATCCAGGTGTTTTGGGAGCCGAAATTGAGGTGTGGGGCCTGAAATTTGGGTTTTGGGAGCCAAATCCAGCTGTGGGATCCTGGAATTCCGGGGTTAGGACTGGAAACCTGGGAGTGGGACCCAAATCCAGCCCCAGTTCCCAATCCCAATCCCAATCCCAATCCCAATCCCAATCCCAATCCCAGGCTGGGTTTTGGGGCCCTTCCACCCCAAGCTCCCCCATTCCTGACCCCATTCCTGACCCCATTCCTGACCCCATTCCTGACCCCGTTGGTTCCAGGTCGGATCATGCTGAAGGGGGACAACATCACCCTCCTGCAGAGCGTCTCCAGTTAGGATCCAGCCCTTCCCAGCCTGGAAAAGTGGGATTGGGGCTGGGCCTGGAGCTCTGGAACAGCGGGATCCCGGCAGAGGTGAACGTTCCAGCCTTCCCTTGGGAATTGTTTTGGGGTTTTTTTTTGTAGCTGGAGGATTTCTTTGGGAAATAAAATGTTTTTCACAAAATCCGGGGAATGGGATTTCAGTCTCGGGGTGGGGGGAGAAAAAACCTTTTCCAGGGGGGTTTTTGTGTGTGGTTGGGGAATCCTGGGAATCCTGGAGCTTCAAGTTTTCTTAAACCACCCCCTTTATCCCAAAACTTTCCCAAAATGATCCTTTTTTTCCCAAGGAAACGCTTCCCACCCCCCCAAGCCTCGGCTCTGCCTCCCCCGGGGGCAGCTCCAGGGATTTTCCCCCTCTGGGATTCCTGTGCTGAGCCCCGGGCTGGGAGCAGGGAATGGTGCTGGGATTGTGCTGGGATTGGGCTGGGATTGGGGCTGGAATTCTCCTGGGATTGGGCTGGGATTGGGGCTGGGATTGGGCTGGGATTGGGGCTGGGATTGGGGCTGGGATTGGGCTGGGATTGGGCTGGGATTCTGCTGGGATTGGGCTGGGATTGGGCTGGGATTGGGCTGGGATTGGGCTGGGATTCTCCTGGGATTGTGCTGGGATTCTGCAGGAATTCTGCTGGAATTCTCCTGGAATTCTGTGGAATTCTGCTGCAATTCTGTGGAATTCTGCTGGAATTCTGTGAAATTCTGCCGGGATTCTGCCAGAATTCTGCTGGGAATTCTCCCAGAATTCTCCCAGAATTCTCCCGGAATTCTCCTGGAATTCTCCTGGAATTCTGCCAGAATTCTGCTGGGAATTCTGCAGGAATTCTGCCCGGAGCATCCCAAATTCCTGCTGGAACAGGAAGAAGCTCCCAGAGGGCACGGACAGAAGGGGGAGCTGCGGGCTCAGCCCGATCCCGATCCCAAATCCCTTTGGGAATTCGCGGCTCCAGCGGCTCCAGGACAACCCGGGAGGAGCCGAGCTGGGCTGTGAAATTCCCGGGATTCCCGGGATGAGGATGATGATGAGGAGGAGGAGGAGGAGGAGCAGGGCACAGATCCCAGGGGAAGCTCTGCTTTTCCCAATTCCCTTTCCTTGAATTTTTCTGCCTCCTCGGAGCCTCCCAAGCTCTGGGCTTTTCCCAATCCCACTTTTCCAGAGGCTGGAATTTCCTTCCCCTCCCGGGCAGGGCTGGGTTGGGGTAAAGTCCCCTTTGGAAGGAATTCTTGGGGGAAATTCCTGCAGAGAATTCCTGGAACACCCCAAAATGCAGGATCAGCTCCCTGGGATGAGGGCTCCTGGCACAAATCCCACTTTGAGGCCATCCCACATCTCCAGGAATGGGAATTCCCATTTCCTACCCCCTTTCCCAGCATTCCCAAACCCCCAAATCCAGCCTGGGGCCGCTTTTAGGTTTTCCCAGTGTCTGATTTATGGGAAAAAAAACTCCTTTTCCCTAAAAACTGAATGTCTGAGCCCCGTTCCTGCCCAGGGGGATGAATCCCAGCTCCTGGAATTCTGTCTGGGAATGCTGAGCAGGGAGAACTCCCCAGGCCTCGCTGGGGCTCTCAGGGTTGGATTTTTCCCATTTTTTTTTCCCCTTTGGTTAAATTTTTCTCCTCTTCTGGCATCGGAATTCTGGGAAAAAGCTGCTTTTGCCTCCCTCTGGCCCTCGGGAATTCCCATCCCGGTCCTTTTGGGGGAGTGGGAATCCCTGAAGGGCCCCATAACTGCCCCCAGAGGGGTTTGGGGGGCAGAGCCAGGCCCCATAACTGCCCCCAGAGGGGTTTGGGGGGCAGCAGTGCCCCATAACTGCCCCCAGAGGGGTTTGGGGGGCAGCAGTGCCCCATAACTGCCCCCAGAGGGGTTTGGGGGGCAGCAGTGCCCCATAACTGCCCCCAGAGGGGTTTGGGGGGCAGCAGTGCCCCATAACTGCCCCCAGAGGGGTTTGGGGCAGAGCAGTGCCCCATAACTGCCCCCAGAGGGGTTTGGGGGGCAGCAGTGCCCCATAACTGCCCCCAGAGGGGTTTGGGGGGCAGCAGTGCCCCATAACTGCCCCCAGAGGGGTTTGGGGGGCAGCAGTGCCCCATAACTGCCCCCAGAGGGGTTTGGGGGGCAGCAGGGGCTCGGCAGAGCCTCAGCCCAGCCCCAAATTCAGTTTGGGGGCCCCGGGATCGTTTGTGGGGCTGGGGCTTTATCTGTGGGGTTTTATCGGGGTTGGGGCCTTATCTCTGAGCCGGTTCTGATAAGGAGGAAGTGAGATAAGATTGGGGGGAGGGGGAAAGGTGGGAGAGGAAATTGTTGGGGGGGAGTGATGTGAGTGTGAGGGTGAGAGTGAGTGTGAGTGTGAGTGTGAGTGAGGGTGTGTGACTGTGCCCCCCCGCGTGTGTCAGTCCCATTTTGGAATCCCCAGGGACCCCCGGCCTCATCCCAGCTCCATCCCGGCTCCATCCCGGCCTCATCCCAGCTCCATCCCAGCTCCATCCCGGCCTCATCCCAGCTCCATCCCGGCCTCATCCCAGCTCCATCCCTGCTCCATCCCAGCTCCATCCCAGCTCCATCCCAGCTCCATCCCAGCTCCATCCCAGCTCCATCCCAGCTCCATCCCTGCTCCATCCCGGCCTCATCCCAGCTCCATCCCAGCTCCATCCCGGCTCCATCCCAGCTCCATCCCAGCTCCATCCCAGCTCCATCCCAGCTCCATCCCGGCTCCATCCCGGCTCCATCCCGGCTCCATCCCAGCTCCATCCCAGCTCCATCCCGGCTCCATCCCAGCTCCATCCCAGCTCCATCCCAGCCTCATCCCAGCTCCATCCCAGCTCCATCCCTGCTCCATCCCAGCTCCATCCCTGCTCCATCCCAGCTCCATCCCAGCTCCATCCCGGCTCCATCCCGGCCTCATCCCAGCTCCATCCCAGCTCCATCCCAGCTCCATCCCGGGATCATCCCGGCTTATCCCGCTCCTTCCCAGGTTATCCCAGCTCCATCCCGGGATCATCCCAGCTCCATCCCGGCTCCATCCCAGCTCCATCCCGGCTCCATCCCAGCTCCATCCCGGGATCATCCCAGCTCCATCCCAGCTCCATCCCGGCTCCATCCCGGCTCCATCCCAGCTCCATCCCTGCTCCATCCCAGCCACCCACCCACCCCCACCCCCCCCCCCAGCTCCATCCCAGCTCCATCCCAGCTCCATCCCAGCTCCATCCCTGCTCCATCCCAGCTCCATCCCGGCCTCATCCCGGCCTCATCCCAGCTCCATCCCGCCATCCCGGCTCCATCCCGGCTCCATCCCGGCTCCATCCCAGCTCCATCCCAGCTCCATCCCAGCCTCATCCCAGCTCCATCCCAGCTCCATCCCTGCTCCATCCCGGCTCCATCCCAGCTCCATCCCGGCTCCATCCCAGGCTCATCCCGGCTCCATCCCAGGCTCTATCCCAGCTCCATCCCAGCTCCATCCCAGCTCCATCCCAGCCTCATCCCAGCTCCATCCCAGCTCCATCCCTGCTCCATCCCGGCTCCATCCCAGCTCCATCCCGGCTCCATCCCAGGCTCTATCCCGGCTCCATCCCAGGCTCTATCCCAGCTCCATCCCAGCTCCATCCCAGCTCCATCCCAGCCTCATCCCAGCTCCATCCCAGCTCCATCCCTGCTCCATCCCGGCTCCATCCCAGCTCCATCCCGGCTCCATCCCAGGCTCTATCCCGGCTCCATCCCAGGCTCTATCCCAGCTCCATCCCAGCTCCATCCCGGCCTCATCCCAGCTCCATCCCGGCCTCATCCCGGGCTCCCGGCTGCAATTCCTGCCTTCCCCCGCTGTCGGGAGCAGCCCGGTGTTGGAAGGGATCCTTTTCTTGCTCCATCCATTCCCCGGCCCGCCTCGGGCTCCAGAGGGGCTGGAATTCTGCTCCTTCCCCTGCCCCAGTTTGATTTTCCAGAGGGAGCAGCCCCGGGAATCCATCCCGGGTGCCGCCCCCGGGGCGCTCCGCGCTGTCCCTGCCCGAGCGCTTCTCGTGCTGCCGGGGGGGATTTGGGTCTGGGGGCTCTGGGGGGATGCCCGGAGGCAGGAAAACATCGGGATTTTGCCGGGTGGGCGCTGCCGGAGGCCGAAGGTGTCCCCACCAAAATGGGATTTGTGCCCTCACCCTGGAAGCTGCGGGGATGGAGGAAAAGCCCCGCTGCTCCCGCCGGGATCCGGGGGGGTTCCCTGGCCGTGCCCTGTGCCCTGTGCCCTGTGCCCTGTTCCCAGCCTTTCCCAGGTTCCCAAAAAACCCCCAAGGGAGCTCTGAGGGAAGGAGGAAACATTCCTGCCTCGTTGTTGTCCCCGGGAGCGTCCCACACACGGAGCCGGCCCTCGGGAAAGCTCCGTGCGCGGCCGGGATCTGCAAGGAAAGCAAACAATGGGATCCCCGGGGACGGACAATGCCCCATTGTCCTTTGAAGCCCGAACAATGGGACAATGGCCCACGGGCTGCTCCCTCGGATTCCCAGGCACGCCCCCCCCGCTGGCCCCGGGACCGGCTGGGGCCGGGGGGCTCCCGCTGGCCCCGAGGAGCCACCGCGGCCGCCGCTCGCTCGCCCCTGGTCCCGCTCCGTCCCTCCCGGCCGGGGTGAGTCTCGGGGGGTGCGGGGGGGATCCTCGTGGGGTGTGCCCGGCACAGGAGGAGGAGGAGGAGGATTCTGAGGAGGAGGATTCGGAGGTTTCCCTTTGATCCTCGGCGTTCGGGGATGGAAAAGTCCCCTCGGGTCACGCGGGCCGCGGCCGGAGAACAGCGGGGGCTTTGTTGTCTCCCGGGGGTGGCCACTTCGGCAGCTCGCCCCGAAGGATTCCTGGGGAATCCGAACCCTCCTCCTCCTCCTCCTCCTCGTGGGGCTGGGAACGAGCCCACCCTGAGCCCTGCAGGGGATGGGGGGCAGGGGGTGCCCCCGTCCCCATCTTTGGGCACCTCTGATGTCTCCAGGCCACCTCCAGGCACCCCCGGGTCCCAGCGCTCTCCCTGCGAGCCAAGGGGCGAATCCCTCGCTGCTTTCCGACCTGGGGGGCACCCGAGGGTGGCAGCGGGGGGATTTTGGGGGGTGGTGCCCACGCTGCCACCCCGAGGGTCCCTCTGGGAGGGCGCAGCCGCAGGGGATGGGGCCGTGGGATGCTCCCCGTGCGGATCCAGCGCTGTGGGAACGCGGGGCCGCCGATTCCAGGGTGGGGATGGCTCGGCCGGGTTTGGATCCGCTCTGGGATCCCGGGGTTGGCATCCAGCTCGGGTGGCACCGGGCCCGGTCACCTCTGCGGTGCCACAGGGCCACCGCCGTGTCCCTGTCAGCATCCTTCTCCTCCTCCTCCTCCTCCTCCTCCTCTCCTCTCCTCTCCTCTCCTCTCCTCTCCTCTCCTCTCCTCTCCTCTCCTCTCCTCTCCTCTCCTCTCCTCTCCTCTCCTCTCCTCTCCTCTCTCCTCTCTCCTCTCTCCTCTCTCCTCTCTCCTCTCTCCTCTCTCCTCGTCCCATTTTTCCTCTTCCCGGTGTTTTTTTAGTCCCGGAGGTGTCCCCAAAGGCCAGCTCCAACCCCCAGCCCCACATCCCCTCCCCAAAACCCCGCTGCTGCCGCTACCTATGGGCAAACAAACGCACCTGAATAGGGAATGAATGGAGCGCGAAAAGAGCCCGGAGCACTTTGTGCTCGCAGCGAGCCGGGAACAATCGCTAAATACAAATCAGCGAGAGAAAAGGCAGAGAGAGAGAGAGAGAGAGAGAGAGAGACAAAAGCAAAGAACGGGCGGCACAAAGGAGAGGAATGAAATGGTAAAGTAAAGTCAAACAAAAAGGAGCCGGGCTGAGACAAAAGGAGGGAACAATATCCCCGAGGCAATGGGCTGGGGAACAATGGGGACAGTGACAGCGGCACAAAGACGCTCTGTTTGCGAGTAGACGTTATCTCACACAGCCACTGGCAGGCCTGGCCCTGGCGCTTCTATTTTCAGGGATGCTTTTGTGCTGCGCTGAACAATATTCCTTGCCTGGCTGCAGATACAGAGATCAGGGGGGTTTGGGGTTTTTCGGGGTTTTTTTGGGTTTGTTTTTTTTTTTTTTAGCCTTTCCCGGTGCCGGCTCTGCCATAAACCCAGGTTGGGCCCTTTTGGAGAGCGGGGCACAGCGGGCTGAGGGTCGGTGCCCATGCCAGGGGAGGTGGGCTGGCACCAACCGGGACCCCCCCGGGCTTTTTAGGATCGACAACCCAAAGGTTTATAGGGGCCCGAGTTTGCATCCGAAGAGCCGCGCTCGGAGCCTGCGGGGCGGCACCGGGCAGAGCTGCGGGCTGGGGTTTTGCCAGCTCCTTTTGTTCGGTTTGGAACCTCTGAAGGTGCTGGCCTGGGCTCGGAGCCCTCGGGCGAGGCTGGCACCGCTCCCGGGCACCCCTGGGCCGTGGAAAAGCCGCCCGGGCCCGGGCACAGGGGCAGAGTTTGTGGGGGACGAGCTCCGGTGGCTCCTCTGTGGCACTGAGGGTGTCCCTGGGTGATCCCTGGCAGCGCCCAGCTCAGGTTTTGGCACAGCTGGAGGGGGCGGGCGGGCAGCTCCCGCTTTTCCTTGTGGGATTGGGGTCTCCGGGAGCTGTTTGGGGCTGCTCCGTGCCCTCCCTGCCTGTGCCCGTTCCCTGGCATCGCATGAGCCGTGCCAGGAGGCCGCTGTGCCACGGAGAGCTCTGGCCGTGCCCGCGCTGCTTTGGGGCATCGCGGAGGTGCCACATCCAGCAGTTTTCCCCCAAAAATCCTCCTCTGGAGCCTTCCCAGCGCCTGGCTCATCCCGGGAATGCCGTGGGGAGCCCTGGGTCACCCCCACAGGACTTTTTGGGGTGTGTTAACATCACCCAGCCACTTCCCGACCCGCCCGGATCCCTCCTTTGGGACCCCCGGGGATGTCCCACAAAGGAGCCCCCCCCTTCCCGGAGCTCCCGGGATCCTCCTGCCCTTTTCCCCCTACTCTCAAATCCACCCCCTCATCCCACCCCAGCCCCGAGGGCTTCACCGAGCTCCCCAAAGCGAGCGGGGAGAGGAGAAATCGGGGTGTTGAGGAGCCGGGGCCGCCCCTATCGGGAGCGATCTGAGCCCTGCCCGAGTTGGAGCAGCCGGGCCCGGCTCTGCCTCGGAGCTGCGCTGCGATCGCTCTCTGATATCGATCACCTTATCAGGGGGGCGCATCCTGTTGCTAACTCGGGCTGTTTCCTCCCCTCGGCAGCTGCGGAGCGGCGCCGGCTGCTCGGAGCACGGGGACGGCTCGGTTTTGGGGTGGTTTGGGGGCCCTAAAAAAAGGATGCCGGGCTCGCTTTTTGGGGGGGATGTGATATCTCAGCGGTGCCGGCCCGCTGCGGGGACTCGAGGGGCGGCTCGGGGGGAGATTCGGGGCTCTGAAATCAAAGCGGAGGCGCTCGGAGCCGTTCCGAGGAGCGCGGATCCGCGCTGCCGGTATCTGATCCTGCGGCGGGGCTCGCTGCGAGCTGGGGCGAGCCTCGGGGGCCCAGTGCTTGCCCCCTCCTGGGGCTCCGTGTCCTGCCCGAGCTCCTCCGCCCCGAATTCCCGTTCTCCAAGGGTGTCCTGGCCCTGCTGGGTGATGGGGACGGGGAATCATCGCCGCCCCAGCGGGGCTTTAACCCTTTCCATCCTCCCCCGGCAGCGGCTCTGCCCCTGAGCTGGCGCAGCCCTGGGCTGTGCCCTGCCAGGGAGCCCCTGAAGTGACATTTGGCACCCCCGAAATGATGATTTTGGGGTTTTTTTGGGGGGGAAAAATGAGCCCACTCCTTGCTCCCAGCGGCCTTTTTTACCCCCACCCCCGCGGGCTCATGGTGTTCATCTTCCCCGCCGGGAATTTCTCCCAGTTCTCCCCCAAAATCCCAAACCCGGCGCTTGCCGCTGGAATTTTTTTTTTTTTTTTTTTTTTTTTTTTTTTTGCGGAGTCGGGAGCTCTGGGCTGCAATTAGCTGGTGTTTAAACCCTCGCTAACCCTTAACACCCTAATGACAGCCCTAATGATGCTCGGCGCATCCCGCAGCTCGAGATTACACTCGCTAATTAATTAAGCCCCGACCCCCCGCTCCCCTCTCCCCGCTTCCCTCGGCAGCCGGGGAGAAGAAATCGCTGAGAGTCTCTCGAGAAAGGACATAAAGGCAGGGAAACGCAGGCACCAAAACAAGACAAATGGGGATTTGGAGACAATCCGGGCCTCGTCCATGTGACCCGAGGAGTGGACGAGGCAGCAGAAAGGAGAAAAATGCCAAAAGCGGAGCGGCCAGGAGGAAAAAAAATACCCAAAAAAAGCCAAGGGCCAGCTTTAAAAAAAAAAAAAAAAACCAACAAAAAACCAACCAAACCACAAAAAAAACCCCAAAAAAACCGGGGAAAGAAAAGCACCCAGATGAAGGGAGCGACAAAGCATCAAAGGGAAGAGAAACCAAAGGCGTCGGAACAAAGGACGAGGCTGGAACAAAGCCCCAAAAGAGGGGGGGGGAACAAAAGCACTAAATAGAAAACAAAGGCGGGGGGACAAGAAAAGCCCCTGTGTGGGGGCCGAGCCGCGGGGGCCGTGGGTGGCACCGAGGGTGCCAGAGCCGCAGCGTCGCCTTTGAAGCCGCCCGGGGCCCGGAGGAGGTCGGGGCGCAGCTCGGCCCCCGCTGCCCTCCGGCCGCGGCCCCCCCCGGGCCCGCTGTGTGGTCCGGCCGTCCCCCTGTCCCTCCCGCTGTCCCTCTGTCCCTCCCGCTGTCCCCCTGTCCCTCCCGCTGTCGCTCTGTCCCTCCGGCCGTCCCTCTGTCCCCCTGTCGCTCTGTCCCTCCTGCTGTCCCTCAGTCCCTCAGTCCCTCTGTCCCTCCTGCTGTCCCTCTGTCCCTCTGTCCCCTCTCTGTCCCTCAGTCCCTCTGTCCCTCAGTCCCTCAGTCCCTCTGTCCCTCTGTCCCCTCTCTGTCCCGCTGTCCCTCCCGCTGTCCCCTCTGTCCCTCCCTCTGTCCCTCTGTCCCCTCAGTCCCTCTGTCCCCTCAGTCCCTCTGTCCCTCTGTCCCCTCTCTGTCCCCTCTCTGTCCCTCTGTCCCCTCTCTGTCCCTCTGTCCCTCTGTCCCTCCCACGCCTCTCTCCAGCCCATCATCACCCCCTGTCCCGCTCCCGGCCCAGCCCCGCGGCTCGGGGATGTTTTTTGGGGCAGCTCCAGCCCGCCCGTGCCCCTTCCCCGGGTGCGGGGCTGGGCCGGGCCCCGGTACCGGGCACAGCCCGAGCCGCCGGGATGCGAACCGGGCCGGGATCGGGGTGCTGGAAGGTGGAATTGGGGTCCTGGCAGCTGGAATTGGGGTGCTGGCAGCTGGAATTGGATCCTGGCAGCTGGAATTGGGGTCCTGGCAGCTGGAATTGGGGTGCTGGCAGCTGGAATTGGGGTCCTGGCAGCTGGAATTGGGGTGCTGGCAGCTGGAATTGGATCCTGGCAGCTGGAATTGGGGTGCTGGCAGCTGGAATTGGGGTGCTGGCAGCTGGAATTGGATCCTGGCAGCTGGAATTGGGGTGCTGGCAGCTGGAATTGGATCCTGGCAGCTGGAATTGGGGTCCTGGCAGCTGGAATTGGGGTGCTGGCAGCTGGAATTGGGGTGCTGGAAGGTGGAATTGGATCCTGGCAGCTGATGGCACTTTGGGGCTGTGGGTGGCAGCGACCTCGTGGGCAGTGGCAGCGCCTTCCTGTGCATCATCCCGGGATTGACACGGGTGGGACACGAGGCAGGATCAGGCTGAGGGCACACGGGAATGGCTGTGGGATATGGGAATGGCTGTGGGATATGGGAATGGCTGGAAGGGCGCGGGAATTGCTGGAATGACATGGGAATGGCTGTGGGATATGGGAATGGCTGGAATGACATGGGAATGGCTGGAAGCACACGGGAATGGCTGTGGGACACGGGAATCACTGGAAGCACACGGGAATGGCTGTGGGACACGGGAATGACCGAGGGACACAGGAATGCCTGGAAGCACACGGGAATTGCTGGAAGCACACAGGAATCACTGGAAGGACACAGGAATGCCTGGAAGCACACGGGAATCACTGGAAGGACACAGGAATGCCTGGAAGCACACGGGAATCACTGGAAGCACACGGGAATGGCTGGAAGCACACGGGAATCGCTGGAAGCACACGGGAATTGCTGGAAGCACACGGGAATCACTGGAAGTACACGGGAATTGCTGGAAGCACACAGGAATCACTGGAAGCACACAGGAATCACTGGAAGTACACAGGAATGCCTGGAAGCACACGGGAATTGCTGGAAGCACACGGGAATCACTGGAAGGACAGGAATCACTGGAAGCACACGGGAATCACTGGAAGGACACGGGAATGGCCGTGGGACACGGGAATCACTGGGAGGGCACAGGAATCACTGGAAGCACACAGGAATCACTGGAAGCACACGGGAATCACTGGAAGGACAGGAATCACTGGAAGCACACAGGAATCACTGGAAGCACACGGGAATCACTGGAAGCACACGGGAATCGCTGGAAGCACACGGGAATCACTGGAAGGACACAGGAATCACTGGAAGCACACGGAAATCACTGGAAGCACACAGGAATGGCCGTGGGACACAGGAATGGCCGTGGGACACGGGAATGGCCGCGGGCACACACTGAGGGTCCCTTCCAGCATTCCCAGGCTGCCGAGGAGCTCAGCCCGTGCCCATTCCCGAACAACGGCTCCTGTTCCGTGCCGGAAGCGGGGCCGGCTTTGTCCTCCCGGCTTTGCCCCCTCCGGCCGCTTCCGAGGGGGCCCGGCCATTGTCTGCGGCGCTCCGTGACTCGGTCCCGGCATCCCGGGCACTGCAGCGGCTCCGGGAGCTCCGGGCAGGGCGCGGGGCTCCGGGAAAAGGAAGGCGAGCTCCGGCCGTGCCTTTCCCCTCCGTGCCCCCCGCGCCCGGGGCTCTGCCCCCTCCGGCTCTGCCATTGTCCCGGCTTCCTGCTGCCGGAATGAGGGATTCCTGAGCTGGAATGAGGGATTGGGAGGCCGGGAGCAAATCCTGGGGCCTGGCCCCGGTGCGGCCAGGTGGGAGCAGGAGCTGAGCCGGTCCCCTGTGAGCCCCTCTGAAAGGGCAGGGGCAGCGGCACCGTCCTGGCACCATCCTGGCACCATCCTGGCACCTCGTGCCCGTGGTCCTGGGGGTGCCCAGGGGGTCCTGAGGGTGTCCAGGGGGTGCTGCGGGTGTCCAGCAGGTCCTGGGGATGCCCAGCAGGTCCTGGGGGTGCCCAGGGGGTCCTGGGGATATCCAGCAGGTCCTGGGGGTGCCCAGTGGGTCCTGAGGATGCCCAGCAGGGCCTTGGAGTGTCCAGCAGATTCTGGGGATGCCCAGGAGGTTCTGGGGGTGTCCAGCAGGTCCTGGGGATGTCCCACAGATGCCCAGCGGGCCCTGGGGATGCCCCGCACATCCCGGGAATGCTCTGTCCCTCCCGGGGATGCTCCAGGGGTCCCGGGGGAGCCTCGCAGTGACCCGGAGAGGAGGAAGAGGAGGAGGAGGAGGAGGAGGACGAAGAGCCGTGGCCGGAGCCGCTGCGGCCCAAAGGAGGGCCCGGAGCGGGGCAGCACCGGGATGGGGACAGGATCGGGGCTGGGGGCACCCGGGGAGGCAGAACCGGGCCACCACCAGCAGCCCCGGGGCCACCGGGGGCGGCGAGGAAGGAAAGGAAAGTGAAAGTCCGCTCCGGCCTGGCTGTTGCCATGGCGACCCCGACAAAGCTCCGGCTCCCTCTTTTTTGGGCTCCATCGAGAGGGTCCCCGGCCCCTTTGTGGGATTTGAGTCCCGGTCCGGGTCGGGGACGGCTCCTCCCGGCCCTGGAGCGGCCTCGGGGGCAGCCACGGCCCGGGGGGGACCTGGAGGTGCCTTGGGGTCCCTCCTCGGCCTCTTCTCGGGGGCCGGGGGGGACGCGGGGGTTGGGGGCTTTGGGAAAAGCTGCCCCCGAAATGGGGAGGGGGCTCGGAGGGGCTCGGAGGGGCTCAGAGGGGCTCAGAGGGGCTCAGAGGGGCTCGGAGGGGCTCGGAGGGGCTGGGAGGGGCTCAGAGGGGCTCAGAGGGGCTCGGAGGGGCTGGGAGGGGCTCGGAGGGGATCAGAGGGGCTCAGAGGGGCTCGGAGGGGCTCGGAGGGGCTCAGAGGGGCTCGGAGGGGCTCAGAGGGGCTCGGAGGGGCTCGGAGGGGCTCAGAGGGGCTCGGAGGGGCTCGGAGGGGCTCAGAGGGGCTCGGAGGGGCTCGGAGGGGCTCGGAGGGGCTCAGAGGGGCTGGGAGGGGCTCAGAGGGGCTGGGAGGGGCTCGGAGGGGCTCGGAGGAGCTCAGAGGGGCTGGGAACCGCCTCTGGGTCCTGCCCCAGCTGGAGATGGGAATGTTTCACTGAGCCCCTTTAGGGTTTGGGGTCACCCCGTTTCCTGTTAAATCCTGGGGGTGAGGATGGGGAATATTCCCGGATCGCTGCTCTGCTCCATCCCGCAGGATGGGGACTGCTGATCCCACTGTGCTGGGCTGGGAATGGAGTGTGGGTGCCCTAAAACCCTCCCAGACCCCGCAGATCAGCGCACGGGGTGGGCAAACCCCAAAAACCCCAAATCCCGGCGGCTCCAGCTCTTCTCTCTCCCGAGTGAAAACAACACTTGGGGAAAAAAAAAAAAAAAAAAAGAAAAGCAATTCCCAGGGAAGAAAATCCCGGCGTGGGGGAGGAAAGAGCCCGGAGTCAATGGGAACTTTCCCGGCCGGTGAAACATAAACAGCCCCGTCCGTGTTGACACAACATTTTAAAGGTTTCGCGGCAGGAAAAAAAAAAAAAAAAATTAAAAAAAAAGGCTCCTTGTCAACACTGCGCTGCCCGAGCCACTCCCTCTCCCTCTCCCTCTCCCTCTCCCTCTCCCACCCGGCTCCCCTGGAAGTGTTTTTATTCCCTCGGGAAGGTGGCTGATGGAATTCCCGGGAGCTGCTGCAGGGATGAGGATGCGGAGCGCTGGATTTGGGGCACGGGGCACATCCCGGGTGACCCCCCAGGGTGGGAAAAGCCCCGCGGATCCGCTCGAGCTCCCGGTTTTCCATCAGAAATCGTGCGGGGAACGGTGTCCGTGTGTCCGTGTGTCCGTGTGTCCATCTGGGGGCTGCCCCTTGCCCCCCTTGCTCCGTGCCATGGGGCACAAAAGGGGCTGAGAGAAAAAGGGTCCGGCAGCACCGAATCCTGGAGTGTTTTCACATTTATAAAGCCATTCCTTGGGTCTCCCGAAAATTTTAATGGCGATTTAACGGTGGAATGCATCCAACCTCTTTTTGGGATTCCCAACGGGCAGAGGTGGCACCTGGAGATGTTTTTGGGGGAGGGAGGGGGGTTTATAATCAGCAAAATCCTTTGAAAACCCCAAAGCTGAGCGCTTGGGAGCTCCCGGAGGCTCCAGGGGAGGCGCTGGTGCAGGTGAGCTCCGAGAGCCGCACCCTCGAGGTGCTCGCGGGGCCGGGCGATGACGGATTCGGGCCACCAGGAAGTTTCCACGCTGGCCACGAGCCAAGCTGGCAACCGCTGGAGCGGGGGGGAGAATTCCCCAAGTGCGGCCACAATGGGACCGTTCCACTCGGGCTGCGATTCACAATGGGGCCGCTCCAGCCGGGCCGGGATCCAGGGAAAAGCCTGGCCGGGCTCGGGGGAGGATGGATCCCGCTTTGTTCCCCTCCTGCCCTGCCCAGGTGAAGTTTGCGGCCGCCGCCGCCTTCGCCCTCCCCGGGCTGGGACAGCACGGCCCCATCCAAAGGCTCTGCTCCGGGTTCCTCGGGAATTTCTGGGATGCTGGAAGCAGGGAAAGGGGAGGTGGGGGATGAACCAGAGCGGTGAAAGAGAGAAACTTGGGGTGCTGCGAGTTGGGAGCCGCATTTTGGGCTCTGTCCCTGGCGTGTTGTGTGCCCCAACCCAGCAGCGAGCGAGGGGGGTCCGGTCCCTGCTGGCCCCTGGGGGTGTCTCAGGGGGTCTCAGGGGGTCTCACAAGACCCCTCCGAGTCTCGCCTCAGCCTTTGGGGGGTCTCGGCCTCTCCGGAGCTGCGGGGCAGAGCTCGGGAGCCGCCGGCGCTGCCACACGCGGATCCCCCGCGGGTCCCGAGGGGAGGGGACGGGGCGCAGGGGCCGCCCCGGAGCCGGCCGCTGGCTGGCTGGAAACGTCCCTCCTCCTCCTCCTCTTCCTCCTCCTCCTCCTTCCCTCCTCCCCTCCTCCTTCTCCTCCTCCTCCTCCTCCTCCTCCTCCTCCTCCTCCTCGCTCCCTCTCTCCGCCCGGCGCCGGGGCAGCTCCCACCGGAGGCGCTGGGGACATGGAGCGGAGCTGAGGCGGGCGCGGCGGCGGCGGCGGCGGAGCCCGCACCGGTACCGGGAGCATCGGGAACACCGGCACCGGGAGCACCGGGAACACCGGGAGCACCGGGAGCACCGGCACAGGGAACACCGGGAACACCGGGAGCACCGGGAACACCGGCACCGGGAGCACCGGGAGCACCGGGAGCACCGGGAACACCGGCACCGGCACCGGCGGGACCGGGGCTCAGCGCAGCAGCGCAGCGGAGCCGTGAGTGAGGCCGGGGGGGCACCGACACAGCCCCGGGGTGCCGAGCACCCTGCGGGCTCGGGGAACATCCTCCAGGGTCGCGGAACATCCTCGGGGGTCGGGGAATATCCTCGGGGGTCGGGGAATATCCTCGGGGGTCTCGGAACACCCTCGAGGGTCTCGGAATATCCTCGGGGGTCAGGGAACATCCTCGGGGGTCGCGGAACATCCTCGGGGGTTGCGCTCCCCGACCCCGGCTGGGGGGGGCCGCCTCGGAGAGCCCCCCAAAGCCCCTTGGCTTGAACAGAAGGGAAAAGGGGGAAAAGGGGGAAAAAGGGCGCAGGGTCCGGCCCGGCTCAGCCCCGGCGCCGCCGCAAAGTTCGGGGCTGCCAACTCCGCTCCGAGCCCCCCCCGGCAGGAGAGGGGTTAATCCATCACCCCCCATCCCCCCGGGAACCGCGGCTCCGGGATGGGGGGGATCCAGCCCCATGTCCCGGGCACGGAGCGCGGTCCCCGCTGCGGGATTTGGGGGCAGCGGGAACCCCCCCGGAGGGGGCCGGCGGGGCTCGGGGGTGTCCCCGCGGGGTTTGGGGGTGCGGGGACAGACGGACGCGGCTGTGGGGTCACGGACGGGGCCGGGGGTGCCCTCGGGGCTGGGGGGTCGCGGCTGTGCCGAGCTCGCTGCGGGTCGGGGTCCCCCCTTTTCCCCACCTCCATCCCCCATCGCTGTCCTTCAATCCCCGCCCCACGGGACCAGCGGGGCTTTGGGGCAGCCCCCCAACTCCTCCGGGGGTCCGGGCGGGGGTCGGGGCTCACCGGGCCTGGGGGGGACGCGGTGGCTCCCGGGGAAACTCTGCCGGGGCCACGCTCGGGTGTTTGGGGCGCAGCGGCTCTGTCGCGATAGAGCGCGATAGGAGAGGGGCTCAGGGAGCGGGGACAGCGCCGGGCTCGGAGCTTTGCTGGCACAAACTCTGTCACCGCTGTCGCGACATTCCCGGAGCCGCTGTGAGACGCGCCCGGGGTGGGTTGGGGGTCCCGGGGGGAGACCCCAGAGCGGAACCCCCTCCGCAGGCAGCGGGGATTGTCCAGCTCGAGCTGTGCGTGAGGATTTGGGGGGATTTTGGGGGGTTTTTTTGCACCCCTAAAGAGCTGGGAAAGCTCAGCTCAGAGTTAAACCCGGCGAAGTTTAGCGGCGGGGAGCTGCGTGGTCCTGAAGGAGAGGTTCGAAGGCGCAAAAAAAAAAAGCAAATAAACAGAAATCTCCGCTGCTTTCCACCTCTGATGAACGATTTCCAGGGGGTTGCTGCCAGGCAGGAATGATGGTGCCCGGGAAAAATCGCATTTTTGGGTCTCGGTTACATCTCGGGGAGCAGCGTGGGCTCGGAAAACGCTCGAGTCCCGCAGCAAAGAGCGAGCGATGGATTTTTAGGAGTGGAAAAAAAGGGACCATTAGCTCCGTTAATGTGATTTTCCCCGCAGCCCAGAGCCGATAATGTCCCTCCCTCCCTCTCCTATTGAGCCGATAACTCCTGTTGGTAATTCCTGCAATTTCCTCTCAGTTCAATTGAATTTGGTGCAGGATCCATTCGGGTGACACTGATACAGTACTTCTTTCTCTTTTCTTTTTTTTTTTTTTCTTCTTGTTTTTTTCTTCTTTTTTCTCTTTCTTTTCCCTCTTCCCCCCTTTTTCCCCCTCATTTCCCCCCTCTTTCTCCCCTCTTTTTGCCTCTTTTCCCCCCCCTTCCCCCTCTTTTCCTTTTCCCCCCTCTTTCCCCTCTTTTCCCCTCTTTTCCCCCTCTTTTCCCCTCTTTTCCCCCTCTTTTCCCCCTCTTTTCCCCTCTTTTCCCCTCTTTTCCCCTCTTTTCCCCCTTTTCCCCTCTTCCCCCTTTTTCCACTCTTTCTCCCCTCTTTTTGCCTCTTCCCCCCCCTTTCCCCCTCTTTTCCTTTTTCCGCCTTTTCCCCTCTTTTTCCTCTTCTTTTTCCCCCTCTTTCCCCTTTTTCCCCCTCTTTTCCCCTCTTTTTCCCTCTTATTCCCTCTTTTTCCCCCTCTTTTCCCCCTCTTTCCCCTCTTTTTCCCCCTCTTTTCCCCCTCTTTTTCCCCTCTTTTTCCCCTCCCCCTTTTTCCCTCTTTTTCCCCTCTTTCTCCCTCTTTTTCCCCTCTTTTTTCCCTCTTTTTCCCCCTATTTTCCCCCCTCTTTTCCCCCTCTTTTACCTCCTCCTTTCTCTCTCTTTTTTCCTTTTTCCCCCCTCTTTTCCCCTCTTTTTTCTTTCCTTTCCCCCCTCTTTCCCCCCTCTTTTTCCCCTCTTTCCCCCTCATTTTCCCCCCCTCTTCCCTTTTCCAAACCCAGCGATTTTGGGAGTTTTCGCGCTGTTAAAAACCAGCAGCTGCCCCTTTCCCCCCTCGGGCATCCCCGGGACAATTTTTCCATCATTTCCACCCCCCTTTTCCCCTTTCCCACGGCACCGCGGCCCCAGAGCCGCCCCCTCTCCCTTCCAGCAGAGGAACAGGACCAGAAATCCCAATTTTTTTAATTTAAAAATCCCCTTTTTCCTCTCCTGGAAAAGCTTTTTTTACTTCCACCAAATCACGGCACCCAAACCCCTCCTCCTCCTCCTCCTCCTCCTCCTCCTCCTGCTCCTCCACTCCCAAAATCCTTCAGGCAGCGAAGTTTATCCCAGGGTGTGCGATGTCCTGAGGGGAAATATTCGGAGTTTTTGTCTCCCTTCAGGAATTTCCATTATTCCAGAGGGGGATCCGGGCCCTGGAATCCTGGGGTGGGGGGAGACGGAGCAGGAATTTTTGGGATGCAGTGCTGGGAATTTTTGGGATGCAGTTGATGGGAATCTCTGGGATGCAGTGCCAGGAATCTCTGGGATGCAGTGCCAGGAATCTTTGGGATGCAGTGATGGGAATTTTTGGGATGCAGGTGGAGGTAATTTTTGGGATGCACTTGATGGGAATTTTTGGGATGCAGTGACGGGAATTTTTGGGATGCGGTGCCAGGAATTTTTGGGATGCAGTTGATGGGAATCTCTGGGATGCAGTGCTGGGAATTTTTGGGATGAAGTGACAGGAATTTCTGGGATGCCGTGATGGGAATTTCTGCGATGCAGTGACGGGAATTTTTGGAATGCAGTGCAGGGAATCTCTGGGATACAGTGCCGGGAATTTTTGGGATGCAGTGCCAGGAATTTTTGGGATACAGTGCTGGGAATTTTTGGGATGCGGTGCCAGGAATTTCTGGGATGCAGTGACGGGAATTTTTGGGATGCAGTGACGGGAATTTTTGGGATGCAGTGACAGGAATTTCTGGGATGCAGTGACAGGAATTTTTGGGATGCAGTGACGGGAATTTCTGGGATGCAGTGACAGGAATTTTTGGGATGCAGTGACGGGAATTTTTGGGATGCAGTGACGGGAATTTCTGGGATGCAGTGACAGGAATTTTTGGGATGCAGTGACGGGAATTTCTGGGATACAGTGACGGGAATTTTTGGGATGCAGTGACGGGAATTTTTGGGATGCAGCGCCCTCTGCTCTCCCAGCCCCACCCCCCCCACCCCGTGCTCAGCTCCTGGATCCCAACCCAGGAACCACAAACCCAACCAAACTTCCAGGGCTGGGATTTGGGGTGGCCCTTTCGGGGGTCGCTTTTGGGGGTCGCTTTTGGGGGTCGCTTTTGGGGTCCCTCAGAGCCGACCCGCGGCTTTGGGGGCTCAGGGACGCTTCCACCCCACACCCGCGACCCCTTTGCCCTCCCGGCTTCACCCCGAGCCGCGTTCCTGCTCCAGCTTCATCCCACTGCAGCCATTCCCGGCTGCTCTGTGCCAGCCGGGCTTCGTGCAGAATTGCAGAAATCCCCAAAAAATAAAAATCTTCTCTGGCCCAGGGGTCACCTTTAACACCCAGCGGGGCCGCGCCGCTCCTGCTTTCCCTGCCCGCAACTTCCCGGCCGTGCCAGGGAAACACGCGCTGCTGGTTTTCCTTCAAAATGGCATTTTTTGGGAGCAAAAAGAATCCCCTCGGGGCCGTGCAGGAGCCGCCTGCCCTCTCTGGTTCCCTGCCCCGCCGGGGGAGCATCGCTGAGGGCCGGGGGCGAGGAATTCCCACCCCACAGAGCCCCGGGGCTGTCAGGGATGGAAAAGAGCTTTGGGATCCTGGGATGCCACCTCGTTCTCCCCGGGAAAAGAGTGGGGGGTCCGAGCTGCTGCTTTTGGGGAGGCTGGGAGCGGCAGTGGGGCTGTGGCGGTGGGGCTGGAGGGGGAGAGGGGCTTGGGGGGCTCAGGGGGAGCTGGGGGGCTCAGGGCTGGTGGGGAAGAGGGGCTTGGGGTCGGTGATGGAGCTGGGGGGGGCTCAGGGCTGGTGGAAGGAGGAGTTTGGGGGGGTTTTGGGGAGCTGGGGGGCTCAGGGTTGGTGGAAGGAGGAGTTTGGGGGGGTTTTGGGGAGCTGGGGGGGCTCAGGGCTGGTGGGGCAGAGGGGCTTGGGGTCGTGATGGAGCTGGGGGGGCTCAGGGCTGGTGGAAGGAGGAGTTTGGGGGGGTTTTGGGGAGCTGGGGGGCTCAGGGTTGGTGGAAGGAGGAGTTTGGGGGGGTTTTGGGGAGCTGGGGGGGCTCAGGGCTGGAGGGGCAGAGGGGCTTGGGGGGCTTTGGGGGAGCTGGGGGGGCTCAGGGCTAATGGGGCAGAGGGGCTTGGGGGGGTTTTGGGGAGCTGGGGGTGTTCAGGGCTGGTGGAAGGAGGAGTTTGGGGGGCTCAGGGCTGAGGATGAAGGAGCTGAGAGGGCTCAGAGCTGAGGGAGGGAGGAGTTTGGGGGGCTCAGGAGGAGCCAGGGGGGCTCAGGGCTGGTGGGGAAGAGGGGCTTGGGGTCGGTGATGGAGCTGGGGGGGCTCAGGGCTGGTGGAAGGAGGAGTCTGGGGGGACTCAGAAGGAGCCGGGGGGCTCGGGGCTGAGGCTGGAGGAGTTGGGGAGCTCGGGCCTGATGGAGGAACTGGGCTGGGGCTGATGAAGGAGCTGTGGGGCTCAGGAGGAGCTGTGGGGCTCAGGAGGAGCTGTGGGGGATCTGTGGGGCTCAGGAGGAGCTGTGGGGGCTCAGGAGGAGCTGTGGGGCTCAGGAGGAGCTGTGGGGCTCAGGAGGAGCTGTGGGGGATCTGTGGGGCTCAGGAGGAGCTGCCAGAGGGAGGAGCTGTGGGGGCTCAGGAGGAGCTGTGGGGGATCTGTGGGGCTCAGAAGGAGCTGAGGAGATCCAGGCTGAGGCCGGAGGAGCTGTGGGGCTCAGGAGGGGCTCAGGAGGATCTGTGGGGCTCAGGGGGATCTGAGGGGCTCAGGGAGATCTGTGGGGCTCAGGAGGAGCTGTGGGGGGCTCAGGGGGATCTGTGGGGCTCAGGAGGATCTGTGGGGCTCAGGAGGATCTGTGGGGCTCAGGAGGAGCTGTGGGGCTCAGGGGGAGCTGTGGGGCTCAGGAGGAGCTGTGGGGCTCAGGGGGAGCTGTGGGGCTCAGGAGGAGCCGGAGGGGCTCAGGAGGTGCAGGCTGAGGCCGGAGGAGCTGTGGGGCTCAGGAGGAGCTGAAGAGATTCTGGCTGAGGATGAAGAAGGTTTGGGGGCTCAGGAGGAGCTATGGGGAGGCTCAGGGGGTTCTGTGGGGGTTCAGGAGGAGCTGTGGGGGCTCAGGGGGAGCTGTGGGGCTCAGGGGGAGCTGTGGGGCTCAGGAGGATCTGTGGGGGGCTCCGGGCTGAGGATGGAGGAGCTGTGGGGGGCCCAGGGGGATCTGTGGGGCTCAGGAGGAGCTGTGGGGGCTCAGGGGGCTCAGGAGGATCTGTGGGGGCTCAGGAGGATCTGTGGGGTTCAGGAGGAGCTGTGGGGGATCTGTGGGGCTCAGGAGGAGCTGTGGGGCTCAGGAGGAGCTGTGTGGGGCTCAGGAGGATCTGTGGGGCTCAGGAGGGGCTCAGGAGGAGCTGTGGGGCTCAGGAGGAACCGGAGGGCTCCGGGCTGGCGGAGCAGCCGAGCTCCGCGGGAGGCAGAGCCCGGAACGCCGGGAGCAGCCCCGGGGCCGGGAGTTGCCGGGCTGGGGGTCCCGGGCAGCATCGCGGCCACCCCGGAGCAGCCGGGGCCGGGCTCTCCTGGGCTCGGCCGCTTTATTTTCCGCATGGTTTGGGTTTCGTGGCTCCGCGGGGAGGGAGCTTCGGGGCCGCCGCGAAGTTTTGAGCGATGCCTCAGCCGGTTCCCACCCCGCTTTAACCCGGTCGGGGACACGCAGAAGGGAAATAAATTAGCGCAGCTCCTGACAGATCCCCTGGAAAATATCTCCGTGCTTTTACCCCATCCTGTGCCTGTCGGGGACTCACTCCGGGGGTGGAATCCGGCCCGGGGGAGCCGCCGGGCGCTGCCCGTGCCCAGCTGGGGTTATGATGGAGAGGAAGAATTTCAAATGTCTCCGACCCAGATTTCTCCGTTTGGGTTCTTCGGCTGAAGGGACGGGAGCTGCTCCTCGGTGAAATCCTCACCGAGGGAGATTTTTCCCTTTAAAAATGATGGATTTGAGCTAAAAGCAGCCGCGGAAACGGTTGGGGGGAAGTCGGCAGAGCCCCCCCCAAGGAGTAAATTTTGAGGAATTTTCGGTCTCTTTGGAAGCTCTCCTGCCCTCCCTCGCTCCTTCCCGCTCTGTGTCCCCCTGCCCAGCCCCACGTCCCGGAGCTGGAGCAGCTCTGACCCCCAAAAAGGGCTCTGCCACCCTCGTCCCCTTCGCCCCTAAACACCCCCCTCACCCTAAACGTCTCTGCGGCTGCTTTTAGCTCAAATCCATCACTTTTAAAGGGAAAAAACCCGCTTTTTTAAAGGGAAAAAACTCGCTTTTTAAAGGGAAAAAACCCGCTTTTTAAAGGGGAAAAACCACGCTTTTTAAAGGAGAAAAACTCGCTTTTTAAAGGGAAAAAACAGCTTTTTAAAGAGGAGAAACCCGCTTTTTAAAGGGGAGAAACCCGCTTTTTAAAGGGAAAATCCCCGCTTTTTAAAGGGAAAAACCACAATTTTTAAAGGGAAAAAACACGCTTTTTAAAGGGGAAAAAACACGCTTTTTAAAGGAGAAAAACTCGCTTTTTAAAGGGAAAAACCCGCTTTTTAAAGGAGAAAAACTCGCTTTTTAAAGGGAAAAAACAGCTTTTTAAAGAGGAGAAACCCGCTTTTTAAAGGGGAGAAACCCGCTTTTTAAAGGGAAAATCCCCGCTTTTTAAAGGGGAAAAACCAGCTTTTTAAAGGGAAAAACCAGCTTTTTAAAGGGGAAAAAACCCGCTTTTTAAAGGAAAAAACCCCGCTTTTTAAAGGGGAAAAACCCGCTTTTTAAAGGGAAAAAACCCGCTTTTTAAAGGAGAAAAACTCGCTTTTTAAAGGGAAAAAACCCGCTTTTTAAAGGAGAAAAACTCGCTTTTTAAAGGGAAAAAACCCGCTTTTTAAAGGGAAAATCTTGCCCCACGAAGATTGCACCGAGGGGCAGCTCCTGCTCCTTCCCCCGAAGAACCCAAATCGAGAGATCTGGGCCTGAAGTATTTGAAACTCTGCCTGTCCATGGTTTTAATGCTCCGTTCCCAGCACGTGGAATTGCAGAAATCCCAAAAAAAAAACCCGCTCTGGCGCGTGATCGTTATGAAAGATGCGGCACCTTTTCCTCGTCCCTTATCAGAGAGGGACAAGATAAGATAAGAAAAAAAACCACCTGAGGACCCCCCTCGAGCAGCCGGGCAAAAATCTGTTATTGTGATTTTAATGCAGCTCGTGGCTGCTCATTGTCGGGTGGAAAGAGGAGAGGAGAGAAATGAAATGTGGCCCCGGGGAGCTGAAAGGCAGCGTTTGATCGCCTCTGCCGTGGGAAACGGGGTTAGCAGGAGCTGGGGAGGAGCGGGAGGAGCTGGAAGGGAGAAATTCGGAATTTGGAAGGGAAAAATTCACAATTTGGAAGGGAGAAATTCGGAGTTTAGAAGGGAGAAATACGGATTATGGAAGGGAGAAATTCACAATTTGCAAAGGGGAAATTTGGGCTATGGAAGGGAGAAATTCAGAATATGGAAGGGAGAAATTCAGAGTTTAGAAGGGAGAAATTCACAATTTGGAAGGGAGAAATTTGGAGTTTAGAAGGGAGAAATTTGGAATATGAAAGGGAAAAATCCACAATTTGGAAGGGAGAAATTCAGAATCTGGAAGGGAGAAATTCGCAATCCAGAAGGGAGAAATTCACAACCTGAAAGGGAAAACCCCACAATTTGGAAGGGAGAAATTTGGAATCTGGAAGGGAAAACCCCACAATTTGGAAGGGACAAATTCGGGGTGGCATTGCTG